>WOVY01004242.1:0-417500 GCA_013436015.1 Rhipicephalus annulatus
GTAGTAATGGCGTTGGTTCTACTTCCCTTCTCTTTGCTACAGAGTCTTTCAAAACAATTCGCCATTTTAGACATGAAGTGATCCTATGACATAAAGTTGTCCTTGTGGCTCTCATGCCACACGAGCGCCTTCTTTGTCAAGAAGAAGACCTCATTGGGCAGCTCGGTCGTCATGTCCCCTTGGTAGTATTGGCTCACTCATTCACACTGTGCGTAAGACAGTCGTTCACATCCTTGCCAGGTTTGCCACCAAAATGTGCGAGGCACTCTCAGGTCTCTACGCAACCAAGTACAAGCTCCACCAAAGTTTGTACTGCTGGTACTGGTGCCTGTGCTCAGTGTTTCTGCTCGGATCTCACCAACCTAACGGGTGATTCTCTTTATCTTTATCCGGTTTCATTTTTGTTTATTTAAGAAAAAGTACACTATAGTTAAGAAAAATCACAAATGATGTCCGCTGTTCTTTTCTTAGTTTCACTATCTGTATGTGTCATTTGTTGTGTTGATTTATGCACGTACTACATTGGCCTTTGCGGCTGTAATGTTTCACCAGATAAGAGCTATGTCTGGTGGAAGGTTGTTAGCTTACCTCTGTTGCCGAAACTTAAGCTTTGTACTGAGATAAACTACTTTCCACTACAGGATTTAGGCCTGGTGAGTGACAGCAACGTCGACGAGCTGTACCATACAAACATTGCCGCACTGCTGTCGAACCACGCTCAAGCCCTCGGTGACTACTGCCACATCATGGTGGCCGGCTACCATACACCACGCTGCCTGATCGCCTCGACCTAGTGCCTGAGAAACGCTATCAGCTGCCGGAACACTTGCCTCTCCTTCTCCAAGCTCTACTCTATAAAACAAAGCTGCCGGTGACTGGTGCAGAATCAGCACTTCGCTCGGAGACATACAGTCGTTTTAGCACTGCTCTGGCTGATGCTGGAAAATTCCACAAGGAGAAAGGGTTTGCAGAAAACAGCATCTGCGCAAAGCTGCGGGCCATTCTCGCCCAATATTGACCACACTGTTCTTTGATAGATTTCTTTATTGAAGTATGTGCTGGTGGGACACTTTGACTTGAATGTCCATACAACAGAACTTTGTAGGATGATGAAGGCTTCAAGATTAGAAATCACCTAAACAAAAAAGAAAAAGCCTAACAGGTTGCTGGATCCAACGCTTTTTCATCGAGTTGGCTGCCTCTTCAAGTGGTCGAGCACATGTTTTTAACGGTGGCATTGTGTCTTACATAATTTGTCATTGCATCATTTAAATGTAACATTGTGTCTTACATGATGTGTCCAGTGCATCATTTGGATGAGGCATTTTTGTCTTACATTATTTGTACTTGCATCATTTTAATGTGTTGTGCCATTTTTTACAACGCTTGAGGTGGTTAGTGTCAAAAATAGGCTTCACGCTAGACGTAGTGGCCAGAAAAGAATTCATTCTTTTGTGGCGGAAACACGTCAAAATTTTCGTTTTTCTGCGGGAATACGTCAACTAATTTGGCAGTAGTTGCATGCCAGTTGACGGGTTTTCTTCAAACGCGCCATTTAGCATCAGTTTCATAACACCTTGACCCTAATGTAGACACAAGTTTAGATCGAAGTAGGGCTCTGTTCTCAAATGATGACTTTTAAAGATATTGCCTTTCGGGCATGCTCATTGGCAAGTTGAGGATACGTCGGCAAGTACGGGCTTCATCACTGGACAAGCGAGATGCTACAACACACAATGAAATGGTGTCACTAAAAGTTTGTATTTGTTGATATGACCCCAGATTATGAGCTCTAGCTGGGCACTATTGCATATTGTTTAAATTCTCGTTTATGCCTCCATGCTGCTTGTGCAAGAATGGAAAGACATCAATTTTGTAAAAGACAGCTGCAACGACATAGTCTTGGTGACGAGGCAGTTGCGTTATATTGCAGCATTTAAGCGTGTTCTCTATTGGAGCTATACACTGCTGCTGCTCAGCACAGTTTGGCCTAACTGCCCAATGGGAAGTGGGTTCTTGAACTTGCTTATAGCACAGCAAACTGCCTTGACAGTAATTCCGTAGTTCCGATGAAGGGGGATAATTACAATGAAGGTAAATTTATTCATCTGTCGTGTGTCCGTTCGTTCCATCTATTCAACACTCAAGTACCACATCTCGCATCCTTTCAGCATATATTCCCCCATATAGAAGCACCACCATCCAGTGGACATTCCAAGGACCTATAAACGAGAGGTGGCACACGCACATTTTCTTACGGCTTGCGGCTTCGGGTCTACTTCCCACTTTTTTAACCACTTCGAGTTCATGTTATGTACTAGTTCACTATATTCATGACACTGTGGCCCAACGCTGGCTAAGCCTTTCTAAACTAAGGAGGTTACGCCCAGCGAGTATATCGTAGCAACCTTTTCCTTGTCAGATAAAGTGGTCAATGTACATGCCAATGGCTGCTAATGGGGAATGAGAGACAGGAGCATTCAGCTTTTAGTTAAACGCGCACGCCTCGAACTTTTTATTGCACAACAAAGCAACAGGCGAAATCTCCCACCAGCACCACCATGCAGGTCAAATGTAAACACTGGTCACACACTACGACTACGACTAAGAGGGACGAACGGGTGCCGCTTTGAAAAGCTTCACCCCTAGAAACATTGAGACACACTTACAAGCTGCGTGTATGGAGCTGAAAAAAAAAACTATACGATGAGTGAGAAGTTCCATATACAGATGAAACTATTGAAGTGGTGGCTTTGTTTTCTTTGTAAAATGAGCATGAGGAAAAATGCCCATTTCTCAGTTTGCCTTTAATTTGAAAAGTAATAGAAATTAAGTCATGCACTGAATTTTTCAAACCATTTTTGCTTTATTGTAAGCAAGCAGCTGCCTTGCTCAGCAACAATATCAATACATAAAGGCAGAATACAAATTTGCGTACGCATTGATCTTCACCACATGTGTTAAACTTTGTCAGTATTTTCTTCTTTTCCACTAATGACATCTGCAGAACCAAGTTCATTTCAAAGTTTGTTCTGCTTTTTTTCACGCCCTATCTGCCTTAAAATTTTAGTGGCTTTTCATCTAAGAGCTGAAGCAGTATTTATTTTTAGTTGCGCCCAGTGGTTGTATAGACCTACAGAGAAAATTTCGAGCGATCCTTTCATAAAATGTCGGTGTGCACCGTTTGTACAGATACTGTTCTGAAAAACAGGTCAGTCCATGTAAGTTCACTCCATGAAATCGCGAATGCTTGTGCTCTTGCAACATTCTTGTTACGCACTAATGTAACAGAAAAATACAATTTCAGGTATTTTGCATCAGGGAACTGCGCAACATCTCTCCTGAGTGCCTTATCTCGTCATTGTGGAGAAAGCTGCGGTTAGCGCATCGAGAAGTCAGGAGTGAATTGAAAAAAACAGAAAGACATGTAAACAATATATAGATTAGGAGCCTATAAAACGGAAGTGAGTGAAGGCTTCTTCAGCTTTGCCTTCGAAGCTCGGACGTGCCACCGTAATCGAAACCTGTTAGCACGTTCTGAAAGGCACGCCCCGCTAAGCTGGCCCGTGGACACGCAATCATATTGTGAGATTTTGGAAGTCTGTGCGCCTAACGCTGGCCGTTTAAATTTCTTCTGGAATGTATACACCAATTTCAAAATGTGAAGTTAAGGTGCCCTACTGTGCCGTATTCCGGATTTTCATGAATTAATGAGAAAACCAATGCGCATCTGCACAATTTGTTGATGCTGCGGCCAATCGTGTTGAATACGCCATACGACCACCAACTCGAGGTACAGTTCACATGATATGGTGCCCGGTGCCTGTATAACGCCTGTGTGAGGTTATTTTTTCAAACCAGTTTCAAGGTTCACTTGCCTCTGGGGTAGAAACAACTAACAACGTGTAGAAAGCCCGTACGTCCAATTGCAGCCCTGAACTTCTCCGGTTTTTTATACAATAGCACTTACATGGACACTCTCGGCTGAATTTCGCAGCCGGCGTCAGAATCGATGTCATGCCACCGTATATGTATACGTTATCAATATATATGAAAACGCAAGAAAGAGCAAAATCCAGATGACGAACTAGGGTGCGAGAAATGGAACGTTGGACCTCCGCCTCTTGAATGCGAGGCGTTAAACACCTGAGCTACCGAAGAGTTTTTTTTTTCTCTTATTGCCTTCTTGACCACAGGTCAAGCTAATATGACAATCACTATCACACGGTTTTCATGCGTGATAACGCGTCAAACAAAGAATATTACATCTTCAACACAGTCGGTAGTAGTCTTATACACATCTCGCCACTTTTATAACAGCTTCCACGAAACACTCATTAACGGATAGAACTCTCACATCTCAGTGTCTGTACGATAGCATACTACGCCAAACCGAATGAAGACCAAGTAAAAATATAACATCCAAATTTCGCACAGAACTGTCACAAGACAAAACTGAATTTTATATGAAGTAAGAGGTGAATCTTTTTTTAAAGTCACCCTGTAAAATGTCCCAAAAGAAAATAGCGTTTCTTACAATCAATAAACACGTGTTCAATGGTCTCAGGTTTGTTACACAGGAGACAGCTGCTTCCCCATGGTACATACATTCCCTCTCTCTCAAGCCACATTTTTACTGGCAAGGTTCCCGTATAAGGTTTAAAAAGAAGGTTTTCACATTGGGTGGTATACAAATGTTCTTCACTCGCTTTAGTACGTCCATGACCATATGATTTTTTATACTTCGAACGGTACAGGGCACAGGAAAAACATTCTGTATTAGGTCATTCATAAGGCGCTTTCTTTTCACATTAGTTAGGTAATCTATCGAAAACCTCGCCTTTGAGAAACCGATATGAGAACACAACTTCGCGCAAGAACGGTGACAAGGTGTGTCGTTCTCGCCTGTCTGAAGATACAAAGAAGTCAGGCATGTGGTATGTGTAACAGTGTTGTTTGAAATAAAGAACGTAAAAAGAGTCTCTGTGGTTCTCTAATGAGCAGGAAACGTGATAATACTTGGTTATTTAACAGATGGCACAGAGACAGCCCTCCTAGCTTAACTCGCCGAAACAAGTTCGTTTAGATGTTCTCTCCCCACGTAGAGCTCCAGATGAACGTGGCGAATATCCTGTAGACTTTGTGAATGCTTTTACGCGTACAACTAAGTACTTGTAAAAAGGTACATAATTTTAGCAGCCAGAAAACACGTTGCATACAGCTGACCGAGAGAAAATTGATAGCCACGACCGCCCCATCCTTCGGCGGTCGCGCGCAGTTCTCAGCTCTTCAAGCCAAAATGCTTCACTGTCTTGATACCTGTCAATTGGTACCCCTAGGTAACGACTAGTGGTCGTGAGCCACTGAATATTTCCAAAGGAACTAGGCGTGAGGTCCCAACTACCATGCCTTAAACCAATGCTTTTCTCTTTGTTCATTAGGCTTCCACTCGTGTCACAAAACCTTTGAGTGATTTATAATAACGAAGTGACACTCTCTCTATAAACTGCAAAAAAGGCAATATCGTCGGTGTATGCCAAAACACGCACTTCACATGACTGCAACCTGAAACCCATTAATCCCTGCATGGTGAATCTCTTTTTGACACAATGGTTCCGAAAATAGGGCGAAGAGCAAAGAACTTAAAGGACACCCATGGCGCACGGAGGAAAGTACTTTATGCGCTGTGAGAGATCTCCATTTATAATTATATTTGTGGTTGAACTTTTGTCTGCCAATTAATACCTTTGCATATGATCGCACCAAGACCAACGTACTCGGCTAGCATGAAGAGTATATTGTGTGGAACCATGTCGAAAGCCTTGGCTAGGATCAATTTGCAACATAGATACTTTCCGAAGCGCAGCGTCACATTACTCCAAAATGCTCCTGACAACATGAATATTCGTGAATATGCTCCTACGCTTGATGCAGCAAGTCTGATGTGACCCGACCAACTTGCATATAACTCCTTGCAACCTCCTAGCCAGAACTTTCATAAACACCTTATATTCTACGTTTGTTAGCGTAATTGGCCTGTATCCTGTCACTTTGTGTAAAACATGTTGCTCTTTCTCTTTAGGAATCAGCATGGTGTGTGCCCGATCAAACTATGGAGGCAGTTCCGCGATCTAAACACTCTGAAAAAACCTCATGCAATGCGGCGGCCATATCCTCCGTGAACGCCTTGTAAAAGGCGGCAATAATGCCATCTGAACCAGATGATTTGCCCATGCCAAGATCATCGATAGCCTTCTCAATTTCCCCTATACTAATAGACATTTCCAATAAATTTGTGTCCTCATCATTAAGTGTCGGCATTTCTATCAAGAACTCATCTAAAAAACCCGGCTCCTTTGGTTCGCGATAAGCAAACAAGTCCTGATAATAGTTTTCAAAAGCTTTCACAATATCTTGTGTTCTCTCAATATTTTACCATTCCATTCTATCTCTAGTATGTCGAGAGCTTGCGCATATGCCTTTTCATCTGACAAGGCTCGCTTTGTCGGGGCTTCACCCACGAGGTATCCCTCAGCTCTTGCTCGTATAATGGCGTCTTTATATTTGTCTTCTTCAAGACAATAAATTTTGTTTTTGACAACCTGCAGTTGATGTGTGAATAAGCCCGGGTTTTCTGCTTCAATATTCACCAAATCATTTAGCTCTGCCGTAGCTCACGTTCCTGTTTTCTAGCTTGATACTGCATTAGCAAGCACATGTGCACTCTATTGCGTTCATTGTTACTTTTGCTTAAATAATTCCCATCTTTTCCGTGGCGCTCCTTTCTGAGTTTTTGAAAAAAATTCTCGATTTCCTTCTTTGTCTTATCTACAAACCCCTTCGTGCGTAATTATCTCAGTATTCAGTTCCATGTTTCCCGTACAACCTTCTTTTACACTTTCTACCTATCACAAACGAAACTAAGCAATGATCACTGAAGGACAACAGCATACACGTCATAGTTCTGACATAAAGGTACTATCTCAGAACAAACATATGCTCGGTCTAGTCGCGCGTGACTCGAACCTTGAAAATGTGTGAAGTGTTGGCGACTGCCACCCATCGCAAACAGAGCTACGTTATGTAAAAAGTACTTATTAAGGCTGTCTCTAAGCAAACCAACGCTTTCATCACCTAATTTAGCAGTATACGTGCAATATTCTAGGGTCAAAAATACAATAGAAGTCACCCAGCAGAATCACACATTTCTGACATTCAAAGTACGCTTGCATTTCCCGAAAAAACAAACATCTGTCTCTCAAATTTGTAGGTGCGTATACACGGATAACTCTAAATTTAGTGTTCCCGTAACAAAAGTCACACAAAACAAAACGCCAATGTAGGCAACTTTTGACCTCTTCCACTACAATACCAAGAGAGTTCTTGACAAAATAATACATCCGGCAGATGCTCCCACTGCATAGCTCACGCACGCATTGTACCACACTGAAAATTCTGCTTCCAAGCTATCGGTCGCGTTCTCAGAATTAACTTTAGTCTCCTGGACTACGAGCAAGTCAAGGTCTTTTTCTTGCATCAAGCGTTTCAACTGGTACTGTTTGCGACGCGTTCCTAGACCACGTACAATCAGCGTACCAATGCGTAAAGGCGCATTCATGCTAGCCATGTTGATGACAAAGATGAAAACTACAATGCTGCGCTTACCCTGTCTCGTATACCATGCAGTGGGAAAACCGGGGTCTTACGCGTCTCGATCCTGTCCCCGAACCGGTGACGATGACGCCGACCGGGTTTTCGAGGGCATATTTTTTACTCTTAGCGCCCGTGACGTGATGCCACAGACGCACCAGGCGTTTCAGGTTGCGTTCCGTGCTCTCCTTTCGGTAACGCTGGCCGCGTCCCGTGGTCGCTTCCGGAGACTTTGTGCTGGCTTCTGGCGTAGCGATCTCGCCACTGGTACCCATGTCTTCCTCCATCGATTCTTGAATGTCCTGCTGGCCGCCTGTTGCGGCCAACTCCTCGGATTCTTTCGCTCTTTGCCGTCTTGCGTTGTCACGTCGGCTGTCTCTTCTCCAGTTGCCTGAACCGTGGCGTCGGGTCTCACGGCGTTGCTGCCAGAGGTCAACTTCTCAGCCTCTTCGGCGTCCATTATATTATCTTGGGCGTCGTCTGCTGGCAGCACGGTCTTCGTAACTCTGGCATAACTCCTGACGCAATCTTGACTTTCATGTCCGAACGCTCGGCATACACCACAGCGCGCAGTCTGGCAGTCTCGTCGTATATGTCCTTGCATGTGACACCTTAGGCAAAGCGGTGCCCGACCCGGGGCCACAAGAAGGACGGTGCCCCCGCCAATCTTAAAAAAAGTGCCGCCCTATCCACGAAGTGAATGATGATGAGTGGGCGAAGCTCCGGAGGTAAACCTGGTAAACCATGAATCCTGCGTAACATTTTGCCCACTCGATTTTATTACAACGCTCCCCCTAGCGGACGTCGCCGCACTAAATCGAACGATTGCCTTCCACCAATGACACGCGCCACATGTGACATCATTCCTATTTTGTAACATCTCCCATCTTTTCATCATCAACTACAAGTACCGTCGTCTAGTTTTTAACATCTTGCATCTTTTCATCATCAGCTACAAGTACCGCTATCTAGTGATTACTGCAAGAACTAAACGAGAGGTGGCTACATACTGGGGACGGTACCGCCATCTAGTGAACACTGCAAGAACTAAACGAGAAGTCGCTACATACAGGGGACGCACAGCCCACGCCTTAAGGAGCTTCGCTCCTAAAACTTGCGGCAAGTCTTCTAGCACCACGCCTTCCTTCAGTTTAAGTCGCACCACCCTCGTCGTCGATATCGCGTGTTCAAAGCCCGCGACGGTCCAGTTGTCGCTGGAAACCTCCATAACTTTACCAAACTCACCTAACGCTTGTCGAATGCTCTCATTCGAGACCGCAAAGTCAACCCAGTGGATTTTCACGGTTACATCAGGTTGGATAGGGTCGATGATAGCACAGAAGCCACCCTTGACTCGGAGTCCACCTGTTTTGAGTAATGCATCTTTGTCATCCTTGCTTCGCATCTTCACCAGCCAGATGTGATTCATCTGGAAGGCTCCAATGCCAGTGATCGCCTTGATGAGTCCCACTCCTTCCAAAGGGGCCCGAAAGTCTTCCAACCGGTATGGTCTTTTTTCCAAATCACCGCGTAGAAACACACACTCTTCCATACTGTCACCCGACGGCAATGTAGGCAACAAAAACCGGTAATCCGATGGTGCAGAAGGGAACCTAACACCGCGGCCAGCAGCGGCCGCCGAAGCACCTCGCACGGAGCGAGCCATCACACGTCCGTCTCCTACCGAAGTCGAAAGTGGAGTGAGCTACCGAAGAGTACCTCCTTCAACATTCAAACGGCAAGCTATTTATATCTACCCCCTTACAGCTGTTGGCGGACATCTCGGGGTGGGGGACTAGTGTGTTTTCAGCATTATCAGTTAGATGGCGCATTTAGCGAGCGGCGGCTCTCATCTCTCACGCGTACTTTGGCCCGTGGAGAGGAGGTAGCAGACGATCTATCGCGCACCCTTATCTCCCGTTGAGGAGGATCATACATCTTGGCTAGTGTTGTGCTTGCACTGGAACGATTCTGTTGTAGTTACGGAACGCACAAAGCTCACTGCAATCGTTCCACAGCCTCCGTTGGCGAAAATGGCGCGCTTTTCAGACACAGCGAAGTAACAACTGAGACGCTTATTCACGTTCATCTTTGCCTGCGAGTACGCTGAGTGCGTCATTTGTGCGTGAGAAACGCGGGGCACGTTTCGATCTGCTTGCCATTCTGCGCGTGACCTTCCAATTTGTTTCTATTGCGTTCATTGCTTCACCTCTGCGACTTTTTTTGCTTGCATCTATTAGAACTTTTCGTTCACAATCGATTACACTGCAATTTTTGTAACACAGACACTTTACTTGTATTTAGTTGAGAAACGAAGAGGCTCAGAGTAACATATGTCAGTGCACAAGTAGTTTTAGCAGCAATTACAAGAAATAGTTTGCTTAAAATTAACAGCAACATTTATGAGTTCACACTACTGCAAGAGGTAATAGTCATTGTGAAGTAACTGTCGGGACAGAAGACAGATACTCACAGAACTGGCACATTTGTGGTGAGTACTTTTTGTGTCTCGTCGATTATTAGTGTCCATTTAAACAAAAATTGAAAGCATATTCATGGATTGGATGATGATGAGTTGGGTGAAGCGTCTGTCTGTCTGTCTGTCTGTCTGTCCGTCCGTCCGTCCGTCCGTCCATCCATCCGTCTGTCTGTCTGTCTGTCTGTCTGTCTGTCTGTCTGTCTGTCTGTCTGTCTGTCTGTGTGACAGATGGACGCACGGACGCTGCACTCCACTCATGATCAATCACTGCGTATTTATGCTGTGAATTTCTTAAGATACCACCACCATCTATTCTCTTTATTCGTCAACTGATGATGATGATGATTTGAGGCTGATCTTTTTGTATCGGGCGGGCCAGATTAATCTGCCCTAGCCAGAGTAACTGTTAAAAAACCCATAACGCCATCTAGCGGCAACATTTTCAAGAGTGAATGGATGGATGAATTGATGCGGTTGTACTCTTCAGATTGGGCGGCGGCTAACGCCACCTAGCCATAATATTTAGTGAACCAACAACTAGATTTATCTTTTTTTCATTTAAAGAGTGAAGTTGAGGACTGGTACTTTGCAGTGAAGGGTTTACTTTTCTCTCTGGCCTAGACTTTAGCCACCAATCAGATAACCTCCTTCAAGTTCTTTCTACCTGCTTAAAGTCTATTTTGCCCTCCCTGTCCCTAAGCCCCAGTGCTTTGAAAAACTCTTCGCCATCATCCTGGACTATGGGGTGAAGCCCTTTACAGAACATTATCAAGTGTTCGGCAGTTTGCTCCTCCTCTCTGCATGCACTGCATATCGTGTCTACCCCTTCGTATTTCGCCCGATATGTCTTGGTTCGCAATACTCCCGTCCTGGCCTCAAACAGTAGAGAACTACCCCAAGTATTATCATAGATTCTTTCTTCGGCGATTTCCTGCTTAAAAGTTCGATAGATCTCTAGGGCGGACTTCCTAATCATGCCAATTCTCCACACGTTGGTCTCCGTTTCCTTCGCCTTCTTTTTAACCAATAGTTATTTTTGGTTTGACCCCTGTTGTTTTCTGAGTATTTACCCATCAATCTTCTGGTTCGCTTCCACCATTCTGTATTGACATTCTTTATGTACAAGTAGCTGAAAACCTTCCTAGCCCAACGCTTCTCCCCCATTTCTCTCAATCGCTTCTCAAGTTTTTTTTCTTGTTGCTAGCTTCCCTGCCCTCATACGGTGTCCAACCCATATCACCTTGTACTCCCTGATTTGGTGCATTCCCGTGAGCTCCTAAACCAATCCTACCTATTCCACGTTGCTTAATTTCTAATCTTGCTTGAACTTCTGATCTCATGCACAAGACCGCATTGCCGAACGTCAGACCAAGAACCATAACCCCTTTCCATATTCCTCTCACAACATCATACCTATTGTAATTCCACATTGCCCTATTTTTCATCACTGCTACATTACTGTTACCGTTAGTCGTTACGTATATTTCGTGTTTCCTTGGGCACTAGGTCCCATTGCTTATCCATACGCCCAGATATTTGTATTTATCTGTTATCTCTAGCGTGACCTCCTGTATCCTAAGCTCACCACCTTCATTGTCATTAAAAATTATGACCGCTGATTCTTTTTTACTGAATCTGGAATCTAACATATCTCCCTCATTACCGCAGATGTCCATAAATCTTTGAAAATCTTCCTTGTTGTCGGCCATTAGCACTATATCATCTGCGTACATCAATTCTGGTAGTGCCTGTTCAATCAGTTTTTCTTGTTCGACGAAAGAGAGGTTGAAGCCAAGTCCACTTCCCTCTAATTTGGCCTCGAATCCTTGTAGGTACATCAAGAATAACAAGGGTGACAGAGAACACACCTGCCTAAGCCCCCAATTTACCTTTGTGGGCTTGGGTACCTGTCTTTCCCACTTTATAACTACCTTGTTACTTTTATAAATATCCTTTAAAAGATTAGTGACTACATTTTCCGACCTAGTGTGTCCAGTATTTCCCACAAGTCCTCTTGAACCACACTACCGTACGCTCCCTCGATATCCAAAAATGCTAGGCACAGGTGGCTGTGTTTATATATATATATATATATATATATATATATATATATATATATATATATATATATATATATATATATATTGTCACGTGATCACAGAACGACCACAACGTCTGTTCACAGGAGCAGCACTGGACGTCGAGCCGAACCGAACGTTAGAGCACGAGCACACACCAACCGTCCTCTTCTTCTTTCACACCATGGCACATACTCGCATTGGCATGGCTAAACCTCGTTCCATGCCTGTGGCATTACCCCCCCCCCCCTTCGAAAAAAAAAGTACCACCCCGATGACCAATGCCGATTAAAAGTTAAAGTAGTCGCGTACACGCACAAAGACGCGTGAAGAAGCAGTGTCAGGTGGCTCGGGGGTAGTGTGGCTTCATCCGTGACACATGAACAATGTCGGGCTGCTTGGAACGACGAGATCGCTGAGCTGTGTCTTCAAGCAGAATTTCGTAGTTGACATCTGTGAGGCGCCGTAGTACTCTATAGGGACCGAAGTAGCGGTGAAGTAACTTTTCAGAGTGGCCCCTTTTGCGAACGGGGATCCACAGCCAGACCAGATCACCGGGTTGGTAAATGACATGGCGATGACGGGAGTTGTACCTCTGCGAGTCAATTCGTTGTTGTTTTCGGATCCGCTTGAGTGCAAGCTGGCGGGCCGCATCGGCGAGCCGGAGAAAGTCGTTCGCATCAGTAGTAATATCGGTCGTGTCAGGCAACAGCATGGCATCAAGCATCGTAATTGCTTCTCGGCCGTAAAGCAACCGGAATGGAGTGAAACCCGTAGTCTTTTGAACCGCAGTGTTGTAAGCGAACGTTACGTATGGCAAAATTGCATCCCAGTTCTTGTGATTACGGTCGACGTACATAGATAGCATGTCAGCGAGCGTCTTGTTTATTCTCTCCGTCAGACCGTTGGTTTGTGGATGGTATGCGGTTGTTTTGCGATGAGCTGTTCCACTAAGTCTCGTGACGTCTTGCATTAATTGGGCTGTAAAGGCTGTTCCACGGTCAGTGATAAGAACTGTTGCCGCTCCATGGCGGAGGACGATGTTGTTGATAAAAAAATACGCAACCTCATTGGCGGTGCCTCGATGTAGGGCTTTCGTTTCGCAGTACCTCGTTAAATAGTCAGTAGCGACTACGATCCAGCGGTTGCCATCATGTGACTTCGGGAAGGGCCCAAGCAAGTCCATGCCGATTCGTTCAAACGGTTGTGACGGGGGTGCAACAGGCTGTAATAAACCAGCAGGGCGAACAGGTGGGGCTTTACGGCGCTGGCAATGATTGCATGTTTTAACGTAATGCTTGACATCCTGGGTGAGCTTTGGCCAGTAGTAGCGAGTCCGAATCCGGGCAAGGGTGCGTGCGAATCTTAGGTAGGTGGCCGGAGGAAGGCTCGTCGTGGCAGGCAGATAAAATGTCAGCACGTAGCCCTGGTGGAACGACGAGGAGGTACTCAGTCGCATAAGGTTCGAAGTTCTTTTTGTAGACGATGTCGTTGCGGAGACAAAATGACCCTGAACGTGCAAATGCCGATGGTAGACTCGAGCTGCGACCTTGAAGGTATTTGATAAGTTGTTGGACCTCTGAATCATTCCACTGTTGTTGGGCCAAGTCGGATTCACCGACTGCACAAAGAAAATGGCCATCGGTATCATCATCCCTTGATGTCGCGAGGGGTGCGCGCGAAAGGCAATCAGCATCAGTGTGCCTGCGGCCCGACTTGTAGACGACTGTAACCTCAAATTCTTGAAGGCGTAAGCTCCACCTCGCGAGGTGCCCTTAAGGGTCCTTGAGATTGGCCAGCCAACAGAGGGCATGATGGTCCGTAACTACTCTGAATGGACGGCCATACAGATACGGTCGGAACTTTGTTATCGCCCAAATAACAGCAAGACATTCCTTCTCCGTGGTCGAGTAGTTAGTTTCCGCACATGACAAAACGCGGCTAGCATAAGCGATGGGACGTTCAGCGCCGTCTTGCCACTGGACGAGGACTGCACCAAGACCGATGTTGCTTGCATCAGTGTGAAGTTCGGTGGTGGCATCTTCATCAAAGTGCCCTAGTAAGGGTTCACTCTGAAGGCACTGCTGAAGCTGGGAAAAAGCGGCTCTCTGCTCTGGACCCCACACAAAAGGAGTATCCTCCTTCGTTAAACGGGTAAGGGGTTCAGCGATGTTGGCAAAGCTCTGGACAAAGCGCCTGTAGTAGGCGCAGAGACCCAAAAACCGGCGCAAATCCCGTTTGTTCGAAGGTGGAGGAAATGCAGCAACAGCCATGGTCTTTTCTGGGTCTGGTCTAATGCCATCGTGATTGATAAGGTGGCCGAGGAACTTTAGTTCTTCGTAGCCGAAATGACACTTCTCCGGTTTTAGAGATAGGCCTGCGGATCGAATAGCGACGAAGACGGACTGAAGTCGTTGTAAATGTTGCTCAAATGTTTTGGAAAAAACAACGACGTCGTCTAAATACACGAGGCAGGATTCACACTTCAGACCGGACAGGACGGTGTCCATCATCCTTTGGAACGTTGCCGGTGCAGAGCACAATCCAAATGGTAACACTTTGAATTCGTAGATGCCATCGGGAGTTATGAATGCTGTTTTTTCCCTGTCCCGTTCATCGACCTCGATCTGCCAGTAGCCGCTGCGTAAATCCATTGAGGAAAAATATCGGGCATGTCGAAGTCGATCCAGTGAATCATCTATGCGTGGGAGAGGGCAGACGTCTCTCTTCATCACTTTGTTGAGCTTCCGGTAATCGACGCAAAATCGAAGAGTGCCGTCTTTCTTTTTAACAAGTACGACGGGTGACGCCCATGGACTGTTCGAGGGTTGGATGACGTCGTCGTCGAGCATCTGTTTCACTTGAAAACGTATTGCCTCTTGTTATTTTTGCGACACGCGGTAGGCGTGCTGTCGTACAGGCCGTTCGGTAGGGTCCGTTATAATGCGGTGCTTCACGGTTGGGGTCTGCTTAATTTTGGAGGTGGACGCAAAGCAATCACTATACGTACGTAAAATCATGCGTATCTGCTGTTGCTGCGCACAGGATAGCTGGCAATTCACGTCAACCGTACTGGCTATATCAGAGTTACCTTCGGCAGCAGTGGCAATCGGAGCGATAGTGGAACATTCTGCGTCATCGATGGCTTCAAAGTTCGCGATTGCTGTTCGCTTTGCTAAGTGTTGGTACTGGCCGCCGAAATTCGTGATCAGAAGCTGAGTCTGCCGATGTTTCAGTTTGACGATAGCACGCGCGACAGAAATCTGCCGAGCCAAGAGCACCGAGAGGTTAGTTTCCGCGATGCCACTACTCTTGCTGCCACAGTCGCTCTCCACCGTTACCAACATACTGGCTCGCGGCGGCAGTGCGATGGTGTCGTCAGCAATTCGAAGTGTTGTGGTCGGCGCAACTGCATCCTTTCGTAGGGCTGTATGGTCGTTAGATAACGTTATGAGCAGGTCGCGAAGGTTAATAATGGCTCCATGCTCGCGGAGAAAATCCATTCCGAGAATCAGGTTTTGGGAGCATTCGCGCAATACAACGAAGGAAACAATGTACGTCGACTCACGAATTCGGAGGCGGGCAGAGCACATTCCTAGCGGTGTCAATAGGTGACCTCCCGCAGTCCGGAGGTTGGTTGCATGTCCCCAAGGTGTCGTTACTTTTCTTAGCTGTGCAGCGAGGTCAGCGTTTATAACAGAATAATCGGCACCCGTATCCACCAGAGCGGTCAGCGGGTAGTTGTCGAGAAGAACAGAGATACGAGCACAGACCTGTTTATCGTCGATGGCACACGTCGGTGAAAAAATGTCGTCGGATGTCGGCAGGCAAATCGGGGGAGGGTCTTGTAACGGTCGATCAACAGTGGCCTCACCCCCAGAGGTCGCTGTTCTTAGTTTCCCCGGCGCGGGCTTGTGGATCTAGGTGATCTTCCTGCAAGGACGTCCGCAAAGGTTGATTGTTGGCCAGGTGACGTGGAACGCCGTGGAGATGGTGAGCGGGATTGGCGACGCGGAAGGTTTGAGGATCGTTGGCTTGTCAAGTTTTCGGCGATAGCACGGGGCCGCTCACCATCTCTGGGTCGACGAGCATCCGGACGAAAGCCGGGAAGACCCATGTGCCTGTAGGCGCACTCACGGTAGATGTGACCTGGTTCACCACAGTGATAACAAAGAGGCCGGTTGTCGGGAGCACGCCATACACTGGATTTCCGTGTAAGGGGTGGGTTGCCGTACTGCTGTGGTCCCGAGTAGAACGACGGTGCCGTCTGCAGGGTGGACGGACGGGACGGATAGCCAACAGCTGGTGCAGGAGTACGCAGTGCTTCCGCGTACGTTAATAGCGGAGCTTCGGCTGGACGTGGGGCCATCATGGGTTGGACTTCGGCTGCACGCAGAGTCGTCATGGGGTGCACCAGCTGCCGGACCTCTTCGCGAACGACATCCGTTAAAGCAGCAACATGGGGCGGAGAAGACACCACGTGCAGCCTTTGCAGCTCCTCGCGCACAATACTGCGCACGAGCTCCGTCAGGTCTTTCACAGTCGTGACGTCAGGTGTTTGTAGGGCCGACGACACTGACGAAAGACTGTCAGAACGTTCATACTGGTACGAACGCTGCCTTAGCATTCTCTCCATTGTCGTGGCTTCGTGAAGGAAATCCTCTACAGTGCCGGGAGGGTTCCGCACTAGTCCCGCGAACAGCTGCTCCTTCACTCCACGCATTAGGAGGCGCACCTTCTTTTCTTCCGTCATTGAAGAGTCGGCTCGCCTGAACAGCCGCGTCATGTCCTCAACGAACATGGCAACACTCTCGTTCGGACGCTGGTTTCGGGAATGGAGGAGCCGTTCCGCTTGCTCCTTTCGGTCAGAGCTTCGGAAAGTATTTCGCAACTGGTTGCAAAACTCTGGCCAGGTTGTCATAGTGGCTTCATGGTTTTCGAACCAAGTGCGCGCAGAGTCCTCGAGATAAAAGTAGACGTACTGAAGCTTTCGCTGCTCGTTCCACTCGTTGACGCTGCCGCAACGGTTGTAGTCGTCGAGCCAGTCGTCGACGTCCTCATAACGGTCACCGTGGAACGGCTTCGGAGTACGCGGGACGTTGAAGAACCATGGAGGGGGCAGCGTTGATGTTTCTTGGGTTTGCGTTCCCGCACTAGCCATAGTACTGTCGAGTTAAGGAAATGGTCCGAATTCAGGAGGTACGCCTAGTTGTCGCCTGCTACGCCGTAGGTCAGCTGGTTCTTCCAAGTCGCGGCTAGTGTCGGGACCTTGCTGCTGATTGCAGTGCATACAACACTACCCAGCACCTCCACCAGAAAATGTCACGTGATCACAGAACGACCACAACGTCTGCTCACAGTTGGTAATTTTTTCATCCACTTTTCTTTCTTCTTATTTACATTCCATTGGTTTTAATAACTTCCCCTGTACATTCCTTGGCATTACTGTCTGTTATATCTCATTAATATTGTGTTAAAACACAGAAAAACGAGCCCTTAGGTATACACTTCTTTCCCTTATATATATATATATATATATATAGGCAGATTAACATGGCAATCGCTTTGTTTCAATTATGTATTCAAATACCGCAGAGCAGACGTCCCTGTGGCTATAACCGAATTTAATGCTGCCAAACGACAAAATTACTGCCACCTTTAATTCTAATCCCAATTTTTCAAGTGGAGCTACCAGGTATCTTTTCCGCTGATGAGAATACCGGTGACAGAACAAAAAGAAGTGATCTATCGTTTCCATTTCTTCGCAAGTCTGACATAAAGGTGACGCCTTTAGACCAACATTATGCAAATAATAATTCAGTTGAGGAATTCTGCAACGCAATCTTGTAAGAGTAACTTCCAAGTGCCGTGTTGCACACCACTGTCTATTCCAGCGGCATCTTAGATGTGCGAAATCTCGATATTTATCCAATGAGTAGCAGTCGTATTCACGCAAACAGAGGTTTCTAAACCTTATTGCTGTCGCGTAAGCCGTATCAGGCAAAATCGGGATAATGGGACCGCTAAGAGATACTGTCGCTAGTGCATCCGCCATCTCATTGAGATATATACCACGATGACCTGGTACCCATAAGAGCTGCAGTTTTTTCAAGTTTGTCGGTATGAGTTGTCGAAACATGTGCATAAGTGTTAAGTTGGCTCCTGAAGACAGAGCAGCACATACTGAAAAAGAATCTGTAATTACGACTGCTTCCGATTCGCCCGAAGGAAGTTTCCGTAGTGCCAGTACAATAGCAAATAATTCTGCCATGAATATTGGTGTGTAATCTGGGAGTCTAACCGAAAAGGACCAGTCAAGGGAGCGTGAGAAGATACCTGCCCCAGCCTTTTCATTTGATACGGATGCATCAGTCGCAATTATGTTGTTCAAGTTCACATGCGCCAAGTAATCCTGCAGCCGATCATTTAAATATTGAAATGGCATTTGCTTTGCGTTAGAGCGATAAATATTCTCAAATTCTATCTTAAGATCCAAGTTAACGTCTCTTGTTGTGAAAATATGTTTGATTTTGACGTTCAGTGGTTCTAGCAGCGCTTGAACGAACAAGATCTGTGGGCAGTGGAACCGTGACCACCAAGTTTCAAAAAATAAACTTGGTTCTTTAATAAAAGCATAAAATGATGCTCTCTGGGACACAGTGTATAGTTTTAAAAATGTTTGGATAGTAAGCATTTTGAATCTATTCAACAATGACGGTAGACGCGCTTCCATGTATAGCACATTGTTAGCAACAAACTTGGGCAGTCCAAGGCACAGTCGTAAAGCCTCCCTTTCTAATAGTATAAGCGGTCTCAATTTATATGTCGCACTGCCCGAAAATAAGACACAGCCGAATTCCATGATAGGACGAATGTACATTTTATAGACCATTACCAACGTATTTCTTCGCAACCCCCTTTTTATGTTGCTGAGCTTGCGTAACCACCCCATGGCTCGTGTTGCTTTGGACGCAATGTGATCTATGTGGCTTTTCCAATTTAACGAGCTGTTATATATGATGCCTAAGTATTTAAGTGAATCCACCTGGGGAATCTGCTCTGTGCCATACATCAAGGAGATGTTGACAGGATCCTTGAACGAGAACGCTAGAAGCGCGCTTTTGTTTACATTTAGAGACATTCCAATTTTTTGAAGCCATTCCTCTATCATGTTTAGGTAATTCTGTAATGTCTGATAAAGTAATTGCAGATCACTGTTTGTCGCAAAGAAAGCAATGTCACCTGCATAAACATATAAATGAATATCGCTATGTGTTGGAATCGAACTGAGGAAGATGTTAAACAACACCGGTGAGAGCACTGCACCTTGTGGTACGCCACGGTATTGTCGATATCTGTTAGAAAAACAACCCCTTTGAAAGCAATAAAACTCTCTCTCCCTTAAAAACTCTGCTACCCATGATGTCATGTATTTTGGTAAGTGTGACCTTTCCATCTGCTCTATTAGTATTTTATGCTCCACTTTGTCATACGCCTTGGCCAAATCCAGAGTAACTAATGCACAATACTCTCTTCTACGCCTAGCCAACTGTATACGACTCTCCAAATCCGCGTGCGCACACCATATGGAGCATCCCGATTTAAAGCCAATTTGACTGGGGTTCAATATTGATTTCTCCTCAATGTATTGATTTCTCCTCAAGCCGAACCGAACGTTAGAGCACGAGCACACACCAACCGTCCTCTTCTTCTTTCACACCATGGCACATACTCGCATTGGCATGGCTAAACCTCGTTCCATGCCTGTGGTAATATGTATATATATAGGCATGGTGGTTCACTGGCCGTAGCGTTGCAAGTAGTCAAGTAGATCCTCCGTGAGCGGTCATAACGTGGTTTATTTCGACGTTTCGGCCTAGAGTCTGACTTTCATCAGGATTGAGGGTACAGTTTGTTGGTGCTCAGCTTTATACAATCTTGAATCGCAGAAGGAGAGAGAGAAAGAGGAAAAAAGAAAGAAAGACGAAAGAAAAAAGAGAAAAAAACGAGAACATGAGGTGGAATCCTCGGGCGCCTCTTTCACTCTTCCTTCCCCTTTCCCTCCATCTCTCTTCCTTTTCTCCTTTTCACCTTTAGGATGTCTGCGGTCTGTCTATCCTTCCTTTTACTAACGCATTGTTCCCGACCAGAGAGCGCCTCCTGACTCTAGTGGTTCGGTGTGGGGGGAAAAGGAGCTTTTTTAAGAAAACTACTGATTGCACCGTCGACATCTCGTCGTAGAAAGAGGGGCGCCGCGTATTGCCGCAGAGGCTGTTAAGCGGGTGCAATGGCAATTCCTGCCCGCTTTTGGATAACGCCTGCAGTAGGGGCCTCCAGACTGTTCACAGGGTTGCTGTTGGGCCTGTCATGTTTGGCACAATTGATTGGATAGTGAGGTAAAAACAGAAACAGACGACAGCTGTACTTAGGACCAGTAGTTACACTTGGAATTATTTTGAGTTGTCCAGTGCCCTTCGCAGCTGCAGTGCCGTGCAACCAGTTATTTTTTTTCATTATTGCCGATATTGTTTTCTAATGCTTTAATTGCTGTAAGTGTACCCGGATTCTCATTTATTCCTATCGAGGGTGTTAAATTGGTGGATAAGGTATGACTCTCGTTGTTCACGTTCTCGGTTTTATTTAAATCCCGTCTCTAAGAGCGTTATTGATAGTTTGTCGAATGCATGGTCGGGAAGATTGAGATTTTTTTATAGGGGTATATTTGGGGCTGATTTCGCATGGGCTCTGTGATAATTGAAGCGAATCCTAAATGGTGTTTCTGTTTGTCCGATGTACTGCATACTGCACACGTTGCATTTGAGTAGGTATACCACATTAGAGGAACCGCTTGTTAGGTTTCCTCGTATGTTAATCGCAAACTTTGATTGTGTGTTGGTTGCTTTGTGTGTTTATCGCATCGCCTTACATACAAGATATAGTGACTTTAAACAAGGTCGGCATGAATTATTAGGAGGTGAGGTATTGAGTTGAGAGTGAAGAAGTGTGTCTTTGAGGTTGCGTGGTCGTCGGTAAACGACGCCGAGCGGATGGAAATGCGCGTTTCAGACGTTCACTTTGTTCCAGAATGTTGCAATGTCGTTTAAGGATTTTGTTTACATTGGGGAAATTTATGCTGTAAGTTAATCAGAGGTTTGTTCGTTGTGGGTATTCTTGCAGTGGTCGCTTCACAATTGAGTCATGACGCTTCAGTTTTCTCGCTTTTTGAATGGCGTCATTAATTGCATGTGAGGGGTATTTTTGTTTATCGAGCATAATTTTTAGCCTCTGCGAGCTCGTGTCAAAATCAGCGCCTCTTGAGCAGATTCGCTTAAACCGGTGAGCCTGGCTGTATGGAATACTGTTTTTACAGTGGCGTGGGTGATCCTATCCTATGCGCAGGGTAGCAAACCGGCTGCCTATAGGCTGGTTAACCTCCTTGCCATTTTTTGTTGGTTACATTTTCTGCATCCAAATGTTTCTTTAGTTCTGTTGATACGATACGTTTGTATTCGTCTGTCGGATCACCTGGGAGGCGTTCGTAAAATTTTGAGTCGTCTAGTTGGCGGTATGCTTCTTGTAAGTAGTTGGTTGTATTAAAGACTACAATTGCTCCCCCTTTGTCGGCGGGCTTTATTGTTACGCCTGTCCTAGATGCCAGATTTCTCATACTGATTTTTTCAGATTTTGTCAAGTTTTCTCGTTTTCCTTTCTGTCTCTTGTATTCGTGTACTATATCTTTCTGTACTGCGGTGATATAAAGGTCCAGGCACTCGTCTCGATTACTGTTCGGTGTAAAACCATTTGTTTTACGACGGTGACTTGTTTCGTGGTTAGGAGGTCTGTCCAAGAAATATCCGCGCAACCTTAAACTTCTAGCGAAGTTGTCGAGGTCTCGGAGCAAGCGGAATTCATCGAAAAAATTTGTGGTCGGGCAGAAACTTAGTCTCTTAGATAGCAGTTTTTCTTCGTCTGGTGACGAACTCGTGTGCGATAGGTTTACAATCACAGTGTCACGAGGCGTGTTCATAGATGGGTGCACGTTTGTACCATTAGTGGTTTCTTGGGTGGTGGTGTTGTAGTGATAAGGAACTATATCAGGAAACGCGGGGTTGGGCACATGGTCTCTTTTGAGTTTATCAATTTTTGTGGTCATGATGGCTTGGTATTTATTCTGTTCAAATTCTGTTAACCGGGTGATTTCTTAGTTCGATAAAGTGTTGTGGTGGAGAATAGTGTTGGTCATAGCAACCAGTTTCTTTACCTGCTTATCATTGTGATTGAGAGCGATTTCTGTTAAGTTAAGAGATGCCTCAAGAAGGACATTTTTCCATGTTATTTGGTCGTGTTCGTCCAGGTTTGCAGCGGTTGGTTTGTGGGAGAGTGTCATACCCTTGGGGGCTATTCTACCACGAAGGTACGCTTGATAGTTGATTTATGCATTTCATGTCTAATTCGTTTGTTAGCAAGTTTTCATGCTTTAAGGAAGGTGCCACTGCAACTGGGAAGCGATGAGCTGGACTTACATTTCAGAGGTCAATCTTCTTTTGGGTGCAGGGATGGCACTGATAAAATCCACAGATTGTAGTTATGTCCGGCAAGCCTTCGTCGTTGTAGGGAGGATGTCGGCATTGGGATCCCGGCTAACGTATTCGTAGGGAGTTTCGGTCCAGGGTTCCGCAATAGAGGGACGCGCTTTCGTAGTTCGGCAGGCTTCTCTTTGGGGACTGGGGTAGTGGTGCTGTCATGTAGTGTTTTTGGTCTCGACATCTACAATGGAGGGACGCGTGTTCGCTGTACAGCAGACTTTCCCCCTGGTAGTGGTGCGCTGTTGATGATGGTGAGGGGGTGCTTGTGGCTCGCCGGAGTCACAGTTTCGACGATTGTCGGCAACTCGTCTGTGATGTTGAGTGGGTGCGGGGCTCCTGGAGTATGTTGATACGTAGAGTTCTTGTCGTGGGCTCCAGAGATAAGTTGATTTGCAGAGTTCTTGTCGTGGGTGTCTTGTTGTGGTGAACGGATATTGACGGGAGCTACTGGCTGAGTCGACCACTTCGTGGAGGCTTCGAGGTCTCCGCGACCGAGTGCACCCTTGAGGCTTTCTGCAATCAATGCGACACCCACAAAACGCGGATGACGCCCATCCGCAGCAAGAAAGCGTCTTGGTTGCAACTGCTCGAATTGATAGCCGATGTATGACACCTTGCTGGGTCTTCAGCAGTAGGCCTTGACTGTCTCGTTGAATCGACGAGTGTTCCGGTTGAAATGTTGCTCGAATTGTTCGTCACCAGGATCACTTTGTGTGTGTTTAGAAAAAATGTTCAACGATTTCGAGTACTTAGGACTCAAATATGGGAGAGCAGTGAGCCGTCTCTAACTCTTCACCTTCTTCGGATGCCTGTTTAGAAAAAGTAGTTAACTCAACGTGGTCGACTGTTACTGCATACGGAGCCGACCTAACAATACTTACTATAGCATACTCAATACTTTCAACAGCCAATGCGGCACAAGCCACTGTGAAAGTTCTATTTTTGCATGCATTAAAATTGAAAATATCTCCAACATTAACAGTTGGCTTGACTTACTCTTGAAGGAAACGCTTGGCTTTATTTTAAATTATGGGCTATTATAAGCAAGTACTGCTGCAGGGTAAACGTTATTCGTGTAAATGCCGATTTCTTTAGCCCGGGAGCTGCTTCGGAATAAAGGAAGTTGGCGTTTAGCACGGCCGGCTTTAGAAATGGCAAGTGGTGTTCAACTGCATAACAGTGGAGACTCTTGTGCAGGCTTCCATGCCCTGAGTTCGGTCTCTACAATGTCTATCTATCTATCTATCTATCTATCTAGCCGCCTACGGCTTTTAGCTCTCCTGGTCGTTTGGATAATGGTATCGATACCAAACTTTGTATGGCATAACATGACTGTATTATGCGCATGTTTGCCTAGCCATAACATTAAAATAATGACATGCATGTCATGAATGTCATGATTTACATTTAATGGCCTTGCTGCTTTCGCGGTGGTTTCGTTAACATGGCATGTTGCAAAACTGGTATGTTAAGACAGGATTGTATGGCAAACGCAAGCGACAAACCCTTACATGAAAATGATGACATGTGTGTCATGTACCAACATGACAACATGCCACGCTCATGATGCGCTCTCGGCCATTTCGCTAGCGTCACATATAGCAAAGTTGGTATTACGCTACGTGAATGGATGACGAAGGTATGTGACTGGTACAAACGTGATAATCGCAACATCCGTGTCATGTAACAACATGACTACATGCCACACTCATGATGCGCTCGTGGCCGTTTCGCTAGCTTCACATATGCCAAATTTGGCATTACGTGACGTCAATGTATGACGTATTTATGTGACTAGCGCAAACATCATAATCTTGAGATGCGTGTCATGTGAGAACATGACTACATGCCACAGTCAAGGCACGAATACACTTTGACGTGACCCGGCGCGTGTGCGTACCAGCGTTCATTTTGTCGCGTCACGCCAGCCTTGCAACACCAGGCGCCAGTCCTGCCATATAGTCGCGCGACGTGCTGCGTTGCTTTGACGCATGCGCGTTTCAGCGCGTCCGGGGTCCCTCCGTCTCAAAAACTCCCAAGCATTTCCCCGAGGGTGAACATGGTTAAGTGCGAATGCACGGGGTGCTGCTATGAGGGGTATTTATTAATTCGCACTATTATATTTATTAATCACACTATGGTGCCTTTATGGTGTAATGGTTCCTGGGAATAGCAATTTGATCACACGGGGGAGTTTACGTTGACTCACTGGCGAATGCCAACGGATTTTGAATTTTACTCCCCCTCATAGCATCACCCCGTGCATTCGCACATAACCATGTTCACCCTCGGGAAATGCTTGGGAGTTTTATTACTGATGGTGATGATTAAAGTGTAATTAATGAATTTAAGCGTTGTTTGTCATGAAGCATTTGTACACAGATACATTATATACGAAGTATTATTTATTTACACTTCACGATTTTCGTACGATGCATTAAATGCACACAGATTAGCCCCTATTCGTGTTATCGTTGTAGCTCACGGTTAGTACCAGCGCTTTGTGATCCGAGAAATGTACGGTGAGCGGATCCGGAAGAACGGAGCGGACCGTACAGTTCCTACTGAACGCCAAGTCTATGAAGCCACCGTTGATCGTGGTCGGAAACTCGAGAGACAGACACGTCATCGAGTAATTGTTCAGCATGTGGTCAACCAACCAGCCATTGTCCTTTCTAACGTCCACGTTAAAGCCACCCACCACCACAATCGGAACTGCTCGGCCTCGCGAGCGCGCAGTACGGCATCCGCTGCACGCTTCGCCCGCTTACGTTCGGTCTCACGAGCCCTTCGCAGCGCCGCCTTGTCTTCCAACGTCAGCGAAACCACCGCGGTATCGTCACCTCCAACGACGGGTGCAGAGCTGGCATTTGGTTGTACTGCATTCGTTGTTGGTGGTGGCGTTGCCTCCGGGACATCCATCGCACGACCCGCTCTCGACGGCAGACTGAGAGAGAAGGCGCGCGCGAGAGAGAGGGGTGCGCGCGCAGCTGCAGCGAGCGAGGAGAGCGGAGGAGCGAGCGAAAGGGGAGGGGGACGCGCGCAGCGGCGTTAAAGATATAAGGCGCGTTACTGACACCGATATCAGCGTCGCGTCCGTGGCTTATTCGGTAGAGCGTCGTGCGGCGGCCCGCCAAGTCCTCTTTCTTTTAAAGATAGAGAGAAGACTGCGAACGCCGCCGACGGCGGTAGATCGTTTGGGGTCGCTTATAAAGTGTATTCACACTTAAAAGAGGCAGACGCAGTGCTGTGTTTATAACGCATCGGCGTCAACTGCAGCATGTCGCATTTCGAGCTAGTCGCTGTCGGGCCAGCCTGGGGTCAGATTGTACAGAGTGCTCGCGTTTTGCAAACGTAGCGTCCGTGTGCCCAGCGTGCGCAAACGTCAAGGTTACGTTGTTATATATTGGGCCCTTCATGATGCACTCGAGGCCGTTTCGCAAGCTCCACGTATACCAAACTTGGTGTTACGTGACGTCAATGGATGACGAAGGTATATGACTGGTGCAAACATTGTAATCCTGACACGCGTGTCATGTAAGAACGTGACAACATACGACGCTCATAGCATTCTCGCGGCCGTTTCGCTAGGCCCATATATACTCAATTTGGTATCACGTGACGTGAATAGATGACGAAGGTAAACGACACATTCGAAAATTATAATCATGACATGGAAGCCATGTACGGCATAATTTACCTCCACCTCATAACGGTTTGGAGATTTAAAGTGACATATCGAACTTCCTCATTCGTGCTTCGCATATCATCGATTCTCACTGTATAAATACGTGGGATCTGCCAGTTTTTTTCCTCATGGCGCTCGAATTTCTTAGACTTCCCAATAAACTAAAAAACGAGAAAGCCAAGGTAAGTATAGGAGTTATCATCAGCAGCTGTTATGAAGTTAAGTCTGAAGAAAGTAAAGTGGGCAAAACAATAACTTGCCGCGGGCAGGGATCAAACTTACGAACTCTGAACAGCGCGTCCGATGCTCCACCATCTGAGCCACAGCAGCAGTCATCCTTCCCCCCTCCCCCCCGTCCACTTCATGGGGTGTATATGACCAGTATTTTTTATTACTTATTATACTACATAAAGGCATCTATCTGCCAGAAAGAAACCCACAATAAATAAAAAGCAGTGCTATTCTAAGGGATTGTTTTCTTTTTTGTGACACACAACACTAATAAGAGGTAACCAACATGGCTCTAATACACCAAGACAGTGTGGCCACCACAAACATTCTTTTTTCATGATAAACTGAATATAATCGATAGTCCACGTTACATGTTGTTGATCGGTGTCCTGCATCCGTACACCAATTAACCATTGCAACAGTCAAGACACTCTACGAAATCACTCTCCAAGCTGTCTTATGAAGGTGGTGGTGCACATCTGACATTGCGCTCGTTTGTGAAAAAAAACAAGTGCTCTATAAAGATTAATACGCTTCCCGCCATTGTATATCACGGGACAATACGTTGTACTACAGTAGCGTCTCACGTTGGAGCTGTTCAGCTGCACACAAAGGCTTGGCGAAATCCCACCACTGGAAAAAACCATCTGCCACCCACTAGAGCACCACAGAACCATACTCAAGCACACGAAACATGAAGCAAGCTACCCCCACGCACTACGTTACACCTACACAAATGGTAGGTGTAACCTTAGGAGACAATAAGAGAGCAGAGTGGATTAGGGGACAAACGGGGGTTAAGGATATCATAGTTGAAATAAAGAAGAGGAAATGGACATGAGCCGGGCATGTAGTGGATAGACAGGATAACCGCTGGTCATTAAAGACAACAAACTGGATTTCCAGAGAAGGGAAGCGGGTAAGGGGGAGACAGAAGATTAGGTGGGCAGATCAGATTAAGAAGTTTACGGGTATAGATTGGCAGCAGCAAGCACATGACCGGGTTGACTGGCGGAACATGGGAGAGGGCTTTGTCCTGCAGTGGACGTAGTCAGGCTGATGATGATGATGATGATGACCCCCACACACGATCGCAGAGATAAAAGCACAAGAAAGCACACGGGCACGCGTAACTCATGAGGCGACCAGATTGCAACACGAAGTGTAGGCTCCTCTATTTAGCGCCCCTAGTCCAATAAAAACATCACAGCATATCCACGGAGTGAATGATGATCAGTGGGGCGGAGCATCTGTCAGTCCGTCCGTGCTTCTGTTCGTCCGTGCATCCGTTCATCCATGCGTCCGTGCTTCTGTCCGAGCGTTCGAGCAAGGTGATTCGAGCTCACAATCAAGAAACATCAGCAAAGTGTCAAACGATAAGGGATGCGCTGACACTTACTTTATTGGTTCTTTGGTTAAATGCCATGCCGCCTTATGGACAGCGATGGCGATTCCATCTTTTTCCGGGCTCAACCACTGCTAATCATGGCCCTTTTTGCATGAGAAACAGTGTGTAATGTCTAATGTCTGTTGTGCCGCTAAGTTGATCAACAAACTCACTTTTCGGCAGTTATGAAAGCTCCGAAGGTCGATGCTATAGCGACACGCCCCCCCTACACCCCCCCCCGAACCATGCATGACGCATGCGCGTGTTTGGCCACGGATTTTTCGGCATTTCTTGCTCCATATATAAGCATTCGTTAACGCGTCATTGGGTCGTGAAATGTACGTCTGGGCCAACACTTGAACACCAGTTAGAATACTTCAGTCGGGCAAAACGCATTCTTTTGTGTTGAAAAGTCAATATCGGGTTTGATATAGTGCATGTGTAGAAGCAGGGTGGCTGGGTGTCAAATTTATTGTTGTCCGGAAAGACCTACGTTGGTGAGCAGTGGGCGACTGCCAGGTCGGGACCACCAGGCTAAACCTGGCAGCCGCTCCGCGGGCCTGCTGAACGGTCCAGAGTCGGTGGGGACAGGAGAGAGCTACGAAGGGCCGCCTCCGACCTGGCCGCGGTGAGGTTGGTTATTTTTCAGGGGGAAAGTGAGCACATACATTTTTTTCTTCAAACTTCATTCACTCACAGCGCTTTAATTTCTTATACTTTCCTATTAGTAAGAACAAATCGATATCAAAGCAAAGAAAACTGTAAAGGACAAAATTTGCAGTAATCATAAGGTAACATGTGAAGGAAAAGTGGACTAAAAGATAACTTGCTCTGGCAAGTGGCGAACCTGCGAATTCTGAGCAACGCGTCTGATGTTCTACCAACTGCGTCACAGCGGCAGTCGTCCCCCGACCACTTTATGGTATATGCACGTGTTTTTAAACACGAGAGTGTTAGCCTGTACCACTGGCACGTGGGAAACACTCTTTGTCCGTATTTTGGTGTCATGTAGACCGTTATTTTCTTTCAAGTTGATAGCTGACCAATAATCCTCAATCATTGGCATACTACCTGCAGGCATCAAACCTGTCAGCACGACACTCTCGCTATAAATAGGAAAAAAAAGCAGTGGAAATTTAAGGGCTGTTCTTTTCTTTTCTGAGCCACAACACTAATTAAAACTAACAATGCATCAAAACGGTGTGCACATCACAAGCATTTCCTTTTGTGGTAAACTCAATATAATCGATAGTCCACGTTAGAGGTCGTTACGTGGCAGCAGAAAGAATAAGACGCGGGCTGATTGACGAATCACGAGAGAGGCCTTTGCACGGCAAGGAGCGTAGTCAGGATGATGATGATGATGATGACGACGACGACGACGACAACGATGATGATGATGATGAGTTGGTATTGCACAAGAATACACTAAATAACCATTTAAACAGTCAAGGCGACCTACCGAATCACTCGTCCAGCCCATGTCGACGCCAATCGTTTCATGTCCCAGCTGATACAACATCCCATGCGCGGTTGTTAGGGCTTAACCACATGCACACGATTTTCAAGCGACAGCAACAAGCGGCCGCGACAAACTTGCTCCATCGCATCGCGACGGCTGCCGCCGCATGTCGGCGAAAATGTGTCATTGTTGCTTGAATAAAAACTACCACGTGCGCGCATGCCCGTAAATTGTGAGTAGAAGTTTAAAAGTCGGTTGGTGACCACATGCCAAATTTATTACTGCCTTGTGTGCCATAAGGAAGCCACAAAAGCACTGTTTACGACCTTCTTATTTCGCAATCTTTTGTTTAACCGCGACAGGCTACGATGCACTTCGCATGATGATTTTGCATTCTAGCAAGCTACCGAATGGTCACAAGCTACCATGGAGGCATCAAAAGAAACATTTGATAACAATATTTAAAGGGGTAATGACACAAAAAATTTGGCCTCACGTTTTTCTGCTGCAATGCGTTGCTCTATGGCTGTTAGTCATAACATGACACATTGTTTGCTGCAGCATGCGGTAGATAATTAATTACAGGCCCCTCATTATTAATCAATTTCCGTTTCGGCTGTCGCCACCTAGCGTGTGCAACTCTTGACCACGTCTGCACACAGAACTATGACGCACTTCCGCACGATCTGCATCAAGAATTACTTACGAATAGGAAACGGTACTGGAATGTCGCCAAACACAAAACTTTCTAAGCGTGCGCCCCGGCCACGCACTCTTAACCAGCCGCCGAGCAATGTAGACTTCGGGAACTAACGCGGCAAAAGAAAAATAGCGGCTATGACGTCATCATAACTTGTTTTGTTGACCCCCAGCGTGGTGACGTGAGAGAAGTAGGGGGTCACCTCGGGGTCACCTCCGAGGGTGTCTATAGCGCTATGGAGTCGGTCTCTCACGCAAAATTCAAAATTAATTTAAAATACCTTCCAAGCTACATTCGCTGTTGATATCTTGCAGATGATATACGAATGTTCACGAAAATTGATGCCGCAGGCTATCTCGGCCCCGATATTTTGTGTCAGTACCCCTTTAAGACAAAACACGGCCACTCTCTCCCTCTTCGCGTGAGGTGATAATTTTAAAAAAGGGTAGTCGATACCTTGCATCCCTTGAAGATCGCGTGGATAACAAGCATCAAGAGCAAATTCTTACCGAAGCGAGAACCATGGGCGCAGCCATGTGGCCGGAAATCGTCACGCTGGCATCCGAGCGACAAGCGATCTTTTCTAGTTTTCCAGGAATGCGCGACGCGACAAATGGCGGGGACGGATGGGCCTCCGTGATAGCAAGTCTTCTCACTCGTCGCTGCTGCTTGTCGCGGTCGCCAGGAAATCGCGCGCTTGCGGTTAGGGCTTTAGTGACGAGTGCCTTGTTTCTGCTCAGCATTTTTCGTAAGTTGGCCCTGCAGTGTGCTATGCAAGTACACAGAATCGGAGCCCTCGATCAAGCATAGTACCTGCGCAGCAGTCAGAAATCTTTACAGCTGTATTATATGCGAACTAGTTCTTCGCGAACCATGAGAAATTTGGTCATATCTATCTATCTATCTATCAATCAATCTATCTATCTATCTATCTATCTATCTATCTATCTATCTATCTATCTATCTATCTTGCATATACGTATTGCAGCTCTCGGGGTCGTCTCCTTAATTTGACATATACTAAAGCTATTGGTGGTTCATGCTTAAAAAGTAAAAACTGCGCAAATATATAAACGATGACTGAGCGAGAGATGACAGTTGCGAGTTCAGCGCCCTGCCATCTCTTCCTCCGTCCTTGTCTATATTTTTCCGCTGTTTTTTCTTCCAAACATATATAAGAAGCGGTGATTTCAGATGATGCCATTACTAACTTGATGGCGTCTCTGCCGCATACGTAATGAAACCCTTTACACTTGAGACATGTGGCGAACATCTGCAGTGCCACTGATATGCGGGCCTGTGCCGCTGGACGTTCGCAATCGACATAATCCCACAGTTTAGAGATTTTAGCGTGAGCACTCATCCGCTGACCCCAAGGTCGTGGGTTCGATCCCGACCATGGCAGTCGCGTTTTGATGGAGGTGAAATGGTAGAGGCCCGTGTATTCTGCGGTATCAATTAGAAGCCACAATTTTTGGCTGTTTCGCCCAAAGAAATAACGAGGAAAGGGGTCGAGGGATTTCTTTGCGCAAAGTAGCTGCAACTGTGGCTTCTCATTGAACATGAAACGAATAGCCGACAAATTGCATTTCTGTGCCATGGCAGTGCGCGGTAAAGAACACCAGATGGTCAAATTTTCTGGAGCCCTCCACAACGGCCTCTCTCATAATCATATAGTATTTTCGGGACGCAAAACCCCACAGATGAAAAACATAACGAAAACTTAGCGTGATGCCATGAAAGAACCTCTGTCGCTGTAATTCGATGTGGTGCGGACTTTGTTGGTGGTGTGGATGTATGTGTGAAAAGCGCTTTGGGTCACGGAAATCATGCCGAAACGCAGCATTGAAAGTGACCTGAAGCCGCTATATATTCTGACGACGTCAACAGTGCGTGAGATTATTAATATGGTCAACACTTTCATCCGGAAAAAGGCGCAGGTGGAGGGTGATCGCAGCCTATACAACTCCAATGAACACTGAACCACCCCGGTCCCCAGAAGTGGGTTAGTGTCTTTTTCCGCATTCAATCATCCTCATCGCCCACATGAAGCACTAGAAGAAGGATCTTCGGCCTGTCAACAGCTGCTTCGACATTCTCGCTTCGGCATGGACGCCACAGAGGACCAGGAAAGCCAGAAAACGTCGACGACACCCTTGTCGAATCGGCGAAGCAGCCGAAGTAGCACTTCAAAGCGGCGCGCGGACGCCAGCGTCCGTTCGACAGCTCGTTCGAGTGACAAGCGTTCCAAGGAGGCGTCCGAGAACGACAGCAAGGTCGACACCGACAACAGCCGGTTAGTTATTGGTCGCGCTACTGCGACCGAAACTGAATGACAGCTGGGCTGATAAGTAAAAGCATTCTTACTAACAATTCAGCCGGTGGGGCTTAGCGCAAAAAAAGTGTGACGAATTTCATTAAACCTTGAAGAGTTTATCACGCCACAAGATATACCATTGCCACTCAAGGAAGTTTCATATAGTAGCTATAAACTGGTGATTTCAATGCGGTGTCATCGACCGCAGCAAGCCTTACTGACTTCTTGGCCATGATCTCAGCATCTAAAGTGTATTTAAATACATTTTATTTGATTTGCCTGCCCGCGAAAAGAACTACTATTGACCAGTTATACCCAACCACTTGTCTAGTCTAGTAAAAACAATTAATGCAATCACCATAATTACAGCAATAAACTGTCTTTAGTCACTTTAAGATATATGCGGCCATTGAAGCAGTAATCACGAAGGTAGTGCAAAAATGTAACATTTTTCTCACTTTCGGGGATGTCCGGACACACGTTATTAGAAAAATCTGGTATATCTATACCCGGCGACAACTTTCTGTGGCAGCATGGCCAAGGCTACGTGGGCGGAGCCTATGCACATGTGCTACTGCGCCAAGTAGTCCGACCGCTTCGACGGGTGTTTCGGTTTCGATTTCACCAGCGCATACTTTATCCTTTGTGTGTCCGGCGTTGACCCAGGTTTCGTCAAGGTAGTATATGGGTCTGGAAGAATAAACAACAAAAATGAAGCATGTCATCGGCAGCGAAGCGCGGCGAATGCAGCGAAACTCGGCTCGTGTCACAATTATTAAAAATTGCTCGCGTTTCGGCTCGCGTTTGCTCGCGTTTCGCTTCAGGTTTCGCTGCTGGCGTTTCGCTGCGTTTGCTCGCGTTTCGCTGCTTTTCCTTACTTGCGCGTAAACGTTGTACGCCACCTTCTTGGCCTATATGGACAGCTTTTGATTTGACAACGCCTGGTACGGCTGCGCAGCTGGTGGACTCGCGGCACGCGGCGGTGTTTCCTCCGTAAGCGACGTTGACGAGCTGTCACCGGCGGACGCCATCTTTGACAGTGAGAAATGCGATGAGGTAAAAAGGCGACGGAAGCCAAAAAACCCCCAAAAAACCTGAGAGAGCGTGAAACGAAATTTTTTCTACTGCGCAACGTTTTTATTCACTAATTAAAAATAAATCCGCGAAAAATGTAAGTGACGAATGGTAAAATCTTAGTTACCCAGAACAGTATACAAACGTTTTCGTTGAGGGACTACATGCTGTGGCGCAGTAAGCCAAGCGTACTTCGGCTCCGTAGCCTTGGCTTTGCTGCCACAGAAAGTTGTCGCGGGGTATATAGACTAACTCGCAGTTAGTAATAACGCAGAAAAGTTATTATAGCCGCTATAAGCAATAATGTTTCAAAACATCCAGACCCCTTTCTACGGGTGGTGACTCACGTACAAGATTCGGAGGCATTGGCAGAAATCATGTCAATTAAGGCTTTGCCATTCGACAGACGTGTTTTCTGAACGGCAACCTCCGAGAAAAGTGCTGTACGAAGAGCGCTTCTATAAGGCCGACATTGTCCTATATTGAGAGGGCTAATTTTGAGATGATCAACCAACAGAGCGCATAGCTTATTAAGTGTAGCTGTCGCACTTTCATGGCTCCGTTTTCATGACACCGCTGATCTCTATAGGCGGGCCAGGAGCTTTTAATCTTTGCACTTAGCGATGCCCTGGAAACTTAATAGAACTCCCCTGTAAAAAGCTGTCACTCATCATTCTTTTAGTTAAGACTAACTGCAAGCAACTTCGGCGCATGCTGTTAGTTTCAGGTGCAGTGACAAACAAGTGCGAATCTATTTATCACCTCTGTGTAATTCATTGCTTAGCGCCAGACAGTAATGAATATCATCGCGTGTTGCGTGCAGGTCGTCATCTAGCACCACGGAAACGCACAAGCACAAGTCAAAGAAGAGAAAGAAAAAGAGCAAAGACAAAATTGATGGCGCCTTCGCTACGTCGAGTACGACAGGCGTGTCAGCCGTTGCTACTGCAGCCATGTTTCCGGAGTTCTCGCCGGGACCCCAGATGACCATAACGCCTACGCCGGCAATCGACGCCGACTCCGTAAGGATCTATAGGATTCGTGTCGTTGCAATGTTTGACAAGGCGTCCGTATACCTTCAGGCACGGTCTGCTGCGAGCGATAACGCGTTTTGAAGTTTTTAGACTGTGGAATCCGGTCGACATGACAAAGAAAGACATGGGGGCGTCATTAAAGAACGTAACTTTTTACTCATCGGCAGAAATTTCGTTACGGTCAGCTGCAGAAGAGTTTTACGCGTGTCAGCATCGAACGAAGGCAGAACTGTCAGCTAGTAAATCACCTTCGGAGCGGTAAGCTTGGTAAGTCGCGTGTTACCTCCAGCTTTCTGTTGAAAGCAGTGGACGCGTCAGGGCCGAAATTCACATCGTTAGTTGATCTTGCAGAGGTTATAACGCTTAGACGTTCTCGTTTCTCTTATTTTGAATATTTTATCACTTTTTCTCGTGCTTGTTGGTTCTTCTATTGTTCAATGTTATTGTTTCCGAATGATGTACCGTTTTTTTACAATGATGTAGTTTCTTTTTTGTAAATAATTTTTTCTGTAATATGTAAATCTAACTATAGCTGTGCTGCCACGATCCCTTGTAGATGGCGGCGGCGGGCCCGTAGAGCTGGCGCAAGACAGCTTTATTTCGCTGCTCCTCTATCGGTTTGTTAAAGGGCACAAATGAAGTTGATTGATTGATTGATTATCGAAATAACTGCGGTCACAGTTTAAATAAATGCATTCAGTTATACTGTTGTTCTTGTGTTGTTTTTTTCTATACCAGGGCACCAAACCAACACATTTACTGTTGCATTCATTGGTAAGGATGTTTTTTTTTTTCGCTTCGAAAAACGCACTCATTTACTGGTGACACGTGTATAGACGTAAAAAAGAATGACGATGGAGATGTTTTGCAAACTCCGGATATAATAAGTTTCGGGCAGAAAGGCGAAAATGTCGTTTTCTGTACAGCATAAATTTAACACGCTGTCTCTCGTGTTAAAATTCAATGCATTGACACCATGAAGCAAACGAAAACATGAGCTTCACCAAGGTCGTAATATGAGCACGTTGATATTCCATGATTATGAACGATAATAGTGTAATGAAGACGTAATAACAAATAACACACACGCACGCACATAGCGCAACTCTCATCAGTTTGTTTCTTCTACTACAACAGCATAATTATGGGGCAAAACGAGCACATCTGCAGCACAGAAGTAACAAGAACATTGATACGTCTCGTGGCGGACACCAAGGAAGTCAATTTTTTTTTTGTCACTGCGATGGAGGGCGTGCTAATACACGCGTCACTCATCTTTTCAATCTCCACTGCTTCTCTAATCTCTTGTGTAAGTTGATTTCCATTTTTTTCTCGCAGTTATCTCGTAATGGAAATCAGCTTACACGTGAAATTATAGAAGCTGAGGAGATTGAAAAGATCGGTGACAAGGAAGGAAGGAAGAACAACGAGAGAGGAGGCAACCAGGCACGCGCCCGGTTCGCTACCCTCTGATTGGCGATAAGTGTATTAGAAGGGCGGTGTGCACTTGGGATGACGTGTTCACACGCACCCTTTTGTGCGGCGGGGATGGCTGGCTCGGTTCATCTCTGGTTAAGCAGCCCTTATCAGCAGTGTTCGCGTGCTTTTATTCGCACTTAGAACGTACGGCAGGTGGAATGATGTCATCTACGTGATGTTGACACTGAACTTGAGGGCCGCAGTGCATGATGGCACAAATCCATTCCGAGTGTTCATACAATAGCTATAGCAATAAACGCTTAGCAGTTGATGTCCCGCATCTCCAGAGTATATATCGCTCTGAAAATAAAGCATCCTACTTTGTTTTCTCAGGATCAGCCGATTTCCATGAGAGGCATTGTTCCACAGACACAACTAGACACGCAGATGCGGCGGGAACGGTAAGCCTTTCTGCGATTTCTTGTTTCTTACTATCGTGCTTTTCATATTTGAACAGCCAGTTTCAGCCTTCCAGACAACCGGCTTTCGGTTATCTAGTGCATTTAGTGACGTAACACGCATGTGAAAAAGCCTAGGCACCAATACCTTAGATAATGGTTTGAAAAGCTTCCGCCAATATAGGAATTGGTTCGGTGTTACAATGTAAGAAAAAACCAAAAGCTCCTCCATAATAACTGAGAAGCGCCTGCAATTCGTCTGTTCAAGAGAACCGTGCTGGTTTGCGTTCTATAACAGCAATTACTTTTTCGCGGTTAGTGTGAACACTATGCAAATTAACAATTAGGTGTTCTTGGTCACCGCTTATAAAGACGGCGTATTACCGGGCAGTAATGTCAGAATCTGTGCTGAAATTTGCCAGCAAGTTCAATTCTTAGGGCAGAACGAGTTCTCTTAAAAAAACACCATCCTCAAATACTCTCCAAGTGCTTGGCGTCACGGGTGAGCAAGTGCGATTGGACAGGGCGTAAGGCGAATGTTGTTTGATCAATAGGTATGTGGGGTTCAATGTCCCAAAACCACCATATGGTTATGAGAGACACCGTAGTGGAGGGCTACAGAAATTTCGACCACCTGGGGTTCTTTAACGTGAACCCAAATCTGAGCACACGGGCCTACACCATTTCTGCCTCCATCAAAAATGCAGCCGCCGCCGCTGGGTTTCGACCCGTGACCTGCAGGTCAGCAGCCGCGTACTTTATCCACTAGACCACCGCGGCGGGGCTATGCGAATGTTCTTTGGCCGGGAAAGCTACCTATGTGCGCGAAGCTTGCATTTATTTTAAGGTTTTCACTGAATGTATATAAAAGCGTACGCGTACGCTTGTCTTTAACAGAGAGCGCATTCGTGCCGCGGTACTGCATTCCAACGCTACAAAGAATCCACAGCAACGTTGCCGGGCGTTAGTGCTGTACCGGTTATGTTTTTTTATTCGCGCAAATAGTACTACAGAGTGTTATAAGTAACACTAACACTCATAAAAAGGCCCGTAACCGGCAAAGTTGCGCTAAGCCCCCCCCCCCCCCCCACCTCTTCGTCCCCAAAATTCTGAAAGAAGGGGATGTTTACAGAAAATAAGTAATGAAAACGATGTCTTTAAGGTCCTGAGCATGTGCGTCCCGCCCCCCTTTGCCCGAAGTAAATTTCCGGCTGCTGACCTCTCCTATGATGATTCTTTGAAGCACGTACTATTGCATAATCTTGTAGGCAGTACATGTGCCTTTTTTCTTTTCCCGCATTGCTTTTTTGCAGGCCAGTAAAGACTGATCCCAATACGTTTCTCTGACATAGCCGCACTGTCTGAATATGCCACTGTATGTCAGGCGCACGAAAAATAACAATGCATCACAACTCGTGTGCAGGAGAATGGCGAGATTCGCATATTGGGCCGTGGTTTTTACGGTCATCGCGCTTGTCGTCGTCATCATAGGAATCCTGTTCAAGCACAAAGACGCCACAACCACTGCTCCTGGCGCTACAGCTTCGGCCACGTCGGCACTGGCTGTCAGCACCACCGAAGCCAATGGGGATCGAGTGAGAACGGTCACCGAGGCATCGACTGCGTGGACCGAGGCACCAGCAGTACCAAGTGTTGAGGTGCGTTAGTTGCCTCGACACCTAAAGTCCGCCTCTGTGAAAGAGTGGCTGGTGCTCGGCTGCTGATTTGAAGGTCGCGGGTTCGATTCAGGAAGCAAAGTCGCATTTCAACGAAGACGGAAAGGTCCATGTACTGTGTGATGCCAGTGCACGTTAAATAAAACCAGATGGTCAAAATTTTCGAAGCCCTCCACTTTAGCGACCTTATTAATCATTTCGTGGTTTTGGGACGTAAAACACCAGATTTTATTATTATAAGGTGTGCTAGGAGAATCCGCTATCTGTTGCTATCGCGTGGTACCCTCGCGACTGTTTGCGGAATGTTGCGTGCGTTGTAGCAGCGCTACTGTGGATTAACGGGGGTGCGAATCCTGAGTTACTTGCGAAAACGATTCACGTGAATACAGTGGCTATTCAGCGGCTATGTTAATCAACAAGCCCTTGAATTGCTTTCGAAAGCTTATTCGCAAGTGTCTCCATTTATGAGAGGACAATTACCGTTGAAGCAAGTGGCTAGTGACCATCCTTCTGGCCCTCCAGAAAATCGAAAAAGTAGATAGATGGGCTGGCTGCTGTAGGTTCGTTGTAAGAGGACTCTGTAAGCGCGCACAAATGAGACGTGGAAGACAAGCAAATCAGCAAATACTTGGTTTGACCCTTCCCTCTGGCGCTCTACTTACCCTGGTCATTGTGGTACATACTTTTTTTTCTGTTAATCAAATCTAGTTATAGTCGCCACTTGATTGTGTCATGCTCACCCGTGTCTCGTTTGTTTGCGCTTCCAAGTTTTCCTTGTGCCTCTATAAAGCGTCCAGGGGCCGAAGAAATAAGGATCGAAGGCATCTCACCTTTCTTTCACAACGCCACTCGATGTAATGTGCTCCCCCACATAATTCCTAGTTTTTTTTCCCAAATATGGACGCTCGTAATTCTCCATTTGACACCACACAATATCTTAAATTGCCCCGTTTAGTCGGGCGTACGCAACGATCTTTACGTACGTTGCACGATACGTTGGCTACGCCGAAAGCAACCCACTGAACAACACGTTTAGTTTACTGTGTCGACCGTACCGGGATGCATCTCATTCAACTGCATGAATCATATGGGAAATAAAACAGCCTTCGTGTGTTTGTTAACGTCATGTGGTTAGCGGCCGTCATAACGGCCACTGGCATCCAAATCGAACTGAATCGTTGATTCCACGCTTTTACGTTCTGAGCTATCTTTCAGTCTGGCTGCTCTCATTCGAGATCAATTCGTAGCTGGCGCTACGTATTGTTACGTTTGCTTGCGCCAGGTTTGTTTGTTTTTCTTTTTTAGGGGGGGGGGGGGGAGTGAGGACGTAGGTACACATCTTTGGAATAGACAGGTTACAAATCTCTCCCGTAGCCATGCTACGTACGTAGGCTCGTTACGTACGCCCAACTAAAGTGTCTAATAGTTCGCAGTTGCGTATATTCACAACCTCATTATTAAGTACCGTCGAATGGAGCAATAGTTTACTCAATATTCCAAAGTGTTCAGTAGTCAAACATTCTTACTGGCATAGCGGACTTTCAGAGCAAAAAATTACCGAAACCTACACAACAAAGCTCCGCTTTAGAAGCCATTGCGTATTTCGCTATGAAGTCTGTAAATTTTGTCGAAAGCGTAGTGAAGTGTGATGTCATCCAATCAGGCAGCGTTATGAGGTTTCGAAGTAAACACTAAGTCGCTTCGCAGACAAAGAGAAAAAAAAAAATGCCAGATCCCACGTACAGTGGGAGTCGATGATGTGCGAAGCACGAATAAAAAAGGTTGATAGGTCACTTCAAAATCCGCAGAACGTTACGAGACTAAGGTAAGTTATCCCGTAAATGACTTCTTTGTCATGATTATCATCCTTGGACGTTTAATATACCTTATTAACTTAACCTGATACTAACTTTAGTATAAATGAAGCTAGCGAAAGCGCCACGGGCGTGCTCTGAACATAGCATGCAGTCATGTTTTACATGACATAGATATCATTGTTATCTTGTTTGCACGTGTCATTTACATTCGTCGTCCATTCATGTCACGTAATATCAAATTTGGTATATGTAGAACAAGTGAAACGGCTGCAAGAACGCTATGAGCGTAGCATGTAGTCATGTTTTACATGAAACGCGTAACCTGATTATCAGGTTTAAACATGTCGTTTACGTTCGCCATCTATTCACTTTCCGTCATACCAAATTTGGTATAAGTAGAGCTAGCGAAACAGCGGCGGGCGCGTCATGAAGGGCCCAATATACTACGACGCATCATAGACGCGCGCGCAGGCTGGGCGCAGCAACGCCACGCTAGCGAAACGCGACCGGTGCGACCAGCGTCCGTCGGCGCAGCCCGGTGGCAACCGGCGTGATACGCGACTTGCTGCATTTCGCACCGACAACGTTGCTTAGACAGCACCGCGTCTGCCTTTCTTCGTGTCGGAGGGAAGCCGTGTGCGCTCAAACGCGCATGCGTCGAAGCAACGCAGCGCGCGCCTGCGAGTGTGTGGCCAACGCCGTTGATATGGCAGGCAGATCCACTGATCTCTACTAGGGGATACCAGCGCCTGGCGTGGCAGTGCCGGCGTGACCGCTTCGACGTGACTACACTTTAACGTGACCCGCCAAAGTGTATAGGCGTCTTGAGTGTGGCATCTAGTCACGTTCTTACATGACACGCATCTCATGATTATCATGTTTGCGCCAGTCACATACCTTCGACAATTCACTTGACGTAATACCAAGCTTGACATATGTGAAGCATGTGAAACAGCCGCGAGCACATCATGAGTGTGGCATGTAGGCTTGTTACATGACACGCATTGTCATGATTTTTATGTTAATGTCTGCCGCTTGTATTCGCCATGCAGTCATGTCATACCATAGCAGTTTTAGATAGATAGATAGATAGATAGATAGATAGATAGATAGATAGATAGATAGATAGATAGATAGATAGATAGATAGATAGATAGATAGATAGATAGATAGATAGACAGACAGACAGACAGACAGACAGACAGACAGACAGACAGACAGACAGACAGACAGACAGACAGATACGCTCGAAGTCGCCGAAGTTGGCCAAGAAATGCTTCGCATTTAAAAGCACTGGGCACAAGCGCAAAAAAAGTGATCGCTCAGCCATCATTTGGGCAGTGAAGCACAACACTCAGCGAGGACGATTACTGTGTTGCATGGAACACTGAATATAAGAAATCCGTTATTCGAAACCTTTCGAGGTGATGGAAAGCCCATGACGGGAAAAAATTGACGCACAGAGAAGATTGATGGTTCGCATTGATGGCATCATATTCGTCATTTACCAGATCGAGAAGCAGCGTGAACAAAAAAAATGGCAGCATATCTACGGAGTGAATGCTGGAAAGTGGGGTGAAGCATTCATGCGTCCATTCGTTCTTGCTTCCGTCCGTTCGTGCAGCCGTCTGTGTTATTATCCGTGCGTCCATCCGCCCGTCCGTGCGTGCGTCTGTTCGTGCGTCCGGTCGTCCATCTCTGCGTCCGTCCCTGTGTTTGTCCATGCATCCGCCCCTGCGTCCGTCCATGCATTCATCCGTCCGTGCAGCCATCCGTGCGTCCATCCATGTATCTGTTTGTGTCCGCTCGTCCATCTATTCAACACTCCAAGTACCACCATCTCGCATCTTTTCATCATATACTCCCCATATAGAAGCACCGCCACCCAGCGGACATTCCAAGGACTAAACGAGAGGTGGCACACTTTCTTACGGCTTACGCTTCGTGTCTACTTCCCACCTTTAACCACGTCGAGTTCATGGTATACACTAGTTCACTGTATTCATGGCACTGCGCCCCAACGCTCGCTAAACCTTTCTAAAACCAAAAAGGTTACGCCCAGCTAGTATAACGTAGCAACCCTTTCTTGTCAGATAGTGCTCAATGTACATGCCAATAGCAGCTGATGGGGAATGAGAGACAGGAGAATTCAGCTTTTAGTTAACGCGCACGCTGCGAATTTTTTATTGTTCAAGAACGCACAGGAGAAATCTCCCACCGGCACCACCTTGTAGGTCAAAACGTAGAACTGGTTACACGCTACGACTGCGACTACTACGAGGGACGAACGGGTGCCGCTTTGAGGAGCTTCGCCCCTCTAAAAACATCATAGCATCACTGATCGTTGGGTCTCGTGCTGAAATAGAGCACATGTACCACGTGCAAGAGGGCGACTAACAGAAGTGTCGTTACCTGTCGACTTCTTTGTTAGGCTATGTCTTTTGGCGCGTTTTCCACTCAATCTCGGAACCGTGAATTGAGGACGCTTCTGTGATAATTCATAAGACGACGGCTGATGTTACGTTCATACAGAAAAGCTACATGCGCGCATTATACACCGAGTCGCCCTGTTTGGCTACCAGTATGGTGAGGAGCTACAATCATGACGCCACGGGCAAATTTGCCAGTGATTTGCACCAATCTTGTCCACTCGGCAGTGTTGACGACTCTACGCGTGGGCTAAACGCTCCTTCCGATCGCGACTGCAGGTAAACACCACCTCGGGCATACTGAAGGGCGCTGCGGTAGACGTGCACGGCGTGGCCCTTCATCGCTGGCTCGGCGTGCCTTACTCCCGGCTCGGTGCTAGAAGTAAACGTTTCGCCTTCGCACAGCCTGTCAAGGCAAGAAGTCTCCTGGCTCTGGATTCAAAAGAGGCGAGCCCTCCATGCGCCCAGGTCATCAACGACACACTACTGGGCCGCGAGGACTGCTTACGCGTGAACGTGTGGGCACCTGCCCTTGACTCGGCGACCGCTGCCAAGAGACCGCTGCTTCTGACCATGACGCAGAACTGGTTCTCGAGGGGCACAAACAATTTGCTCGAATGGGAGATGCTGGCTGCTAAAGGTGAGCTAGCGAGCTATACAATCCCGTTCTCCTTCAAAGGCAGTTTCTCCACGTTGGTCCTTGGCTAAACAGACAATCACATTGTGTAGATTACGCATTGGATGTTTGTGTACACAGCCCCGCCGTGGTGGTCTAGTGGCTGAGGTACTCGGCTGCTGGCCCGCAGGTCACGGGATCAAATCCCGGCTATGACGGCTGCATTTTCGATGGAGGTGAAAATGTTGTAGGCCCGTGAGCTAAGATTTGGGTGCACGTTAAAGAATCCCAGGTGGTTGAAATTTCCGGAGCCCTCTACTACGGCGTGTCTCATAATCATATGGTGTTTTGGGACGTTAAACACCATTATTATTATTAGTGATTGTGTACACAGTGCATACTCTAAATACAAGAAGTCACACTTTTTTACTTGTCTCGTGAACGCTTCATTCCTTCCGTGCATTACAAAATGTAAAGTTAAATTTGTAGTGCGAGTTATTTCTGCTTGCGCTTTTTTTTTCTCTTGTTGCGAAAAGGCCTACCGTTAAGTTACTACAAGGAAGATATCGGTGCTTCGTCAATTATTATTGAATTCCTCAATCGCATTTTTTAGCATATCGCGTTTGCTATTACCTTTTATTTTGTGAGGCGTCTACCATGCACATCGTTGTCATTTCTTATTCTCACGTTATCACTATTCTCGATCATTTTTCCATTGACCTTACGACGCCGTCATCGAAACGCCAACCTACTTGCGCAGCCGATGCAGTGGTGATGTCTCCCTAACGTGAGACTCGGCGTACTCGGCTACCTTGGCCGGACAAGTCCCGCGGAATCGGGTGCTGACCTGGCCATCAATGACGCCGTGGTCGCTGTGCGTTGGGCGCTGGACAATGCTGCCGCCTTTCACGCCGACCCATCCAAACTGATGCTCGTGGGTCACGGCTCGGGCGCCTACGTTCTGACGGCAGCCACTCAAGCGCTGAAGCTGAACTGCCTGAGAGCCGTGCTGCAAGGACCCGTCCCTGGATCTGCGTTACCGACAAATGCGGCAAGCTCTTTGAAAGTGTGCCCCACCGCGGTGGTCTAAGGTACTCCGCTGCTGACCCGCAGGTCACGGGATTGAATTCTGGATGCGGCGGCGGAACTTCCGATGGAGGCGAAAACTCTGTAGGCCCGTGTGCTCAGATTTGGGTGCACGGTAAAGAACCAGGTGGTCGAAATTTCCGGAGCCCTCTGCTACGGCGTCTCTCATAATCATATGGTGGTTTTGGGACGTTAAAACCCCACATATCAATCAATCTTTGAAAGTGGTAGAGTTAATTAGGCTCATAGTAAACAAAATTGCACTATTTTCACCTAAAAGAAATCATGTGATGATGCGAAGCAGCGCTCATCTTCACTTGTGTTTCCATTTGTGTTTTTCCGTGTCTGTTTTATTTGTCATTGGATTTGTGTATATAATATGTACCTCTAATGTTACCTCCTCTAATTTGGCTGTGTTACCGTGTGTGTGCCGCAAAATGAACGCCCAGTGCTGCTAGGAGAGTGCAACGAAGCTAGTGCGCTCAGCATTACATACGAGCACACAGCTGTTTGGCGGGAGATGAGAAACAAAGCGGAGGCAGCTCTGCCACCTCCTAGCGTGAGCGCGAAGAGAAGGCGAGAGGTAGTGCATGCGCATTGTTGGAGCGGACGGTCGCCAAGGGACGGACACAGCTCCAAGCAAAAGTTTCTTCGCATATAAACAGCACAAAAATACCAAAGAAGAGACAGATGAAACAGTATAGAGCAGTGACTACCAAAAACTGCGTTTGTTTCAGGGGCGAAGCTCTTTACGCCGTGGGTCGTGTGTCCCGTGTCGTCGTAGTCATCGTATAGTCAGTTGTATTGGATTGCATGTCAATGAAAACAGTGTTACAGCATATCCACGGAGTGAATGATGGTGAGTGGGGCGAAGCGTCCGTCGGTCCACCATACTTCCGTGCGTCCGTACGTCCGTGCGTCACGGCATATATCCACGCAGTGAATGATGATGAGTGGGGCGAAGCGTCCGTCAGTCCACCATACTTCCGTGCGTCCGTGCGTCACAGTATGTATCCACGCAGTGAATGATGATGAGTGGGGCGAAGCGTCCGTCATTCCATCCGTGCTTCCATGCGTCCGTACATCCATCCGTCCACTTCGCCCCACTCGACTTCATTCATCTGGTGGATATACTGTGATTTTTTTCGCTGAGAAAGAACATAAGCTTCGGGAAACGGAGACACCGGAGGGAAGAAGGAGGACTTTCCTAGCACATGCGCACAGGTGGTGCTTTGTCAAAGAAGCATGGAACGCTCAACAACCAGGATAGTTAATCTGTTTGCCAGTTAGTGTGATATACGGGGAGCTCGTATACATGCGTGACCTGTGACGTGGATGGTGAAGGCTATATGTTTCACGGGCTTGGTTATGACGGTCCCGTCTCGAAGCGTGTGTTTTTGCACAGCGAAAATGAAGGCAGTTTGTTGGTAGTCGGTGCTCTGTCCAGTTTCTTCTGTCTCTTCCTTGGTGTTTTCACGCTGTTTGTTAGTATCAGTGTGCACCACACACTCCATTTCACGCGTTTTTCAAGTTACGAGGTCGTTTCGAAGAAATCCCGGAGTCGACGTTGGCGTGGGAATTGTTATCGACACAGTTGTAATCGTTGGACGGAATCATAGATTTTACCTTCCTTTTTAGGTGTGCGAGAAAAAAAAACTCAACTTCTGCCTTACAAGGCACTATTTGAATACAAAACTTATGAGCTTTCACGCTGAGGGTAAATGACATCTGTATGCAGAAGCTGTTCTTAATGCATACACCAAAACAAAACAGCAGAGTTGCTGCATAGTTCCCAATTACTACGGCACAAACGGCCTTTGACAAAGGGAATGTAGTAGTCGTGATAAACTTAAATAATGGACACGTTGAGGGCAACTATTTGATAACACTTTGTGGCAAAACAAAACAGCACTGTAAAACAGGTTTGGAAGATTCAAAGTACATGTTCAATGCAGTTTATTACTGCTTCCATGGCATGCTGTGAATGTCATTTTAGTAGTAAGCGGCGCCACGCTCCATATACTACGTATCAATATTTGTGATAAATATATTGGCTACGCAATGTCACTACGCAATGCCACACAGAAAACTAAGGAGCAAAACTAAGTATATCAAAAACTGGGCTTTCTATGTGCCACAAACTGCAGAAAATGAAGATATGAATTTTTAGGTGACTATAAAGAATACCTGATCGATATGTGGGGTTTAACGTCCCAAAACCACCATGTGGTTATGAGAGACGCCGTAGTGTAGGGCTCCAGAAATTTAGACCACCTGGGGTTCTTTAGCGTGCACCCATATGTGAGAACACTGGCCTACAACATCTACGCCTCTATCGAAAATGCAGCCGCCGCAGCCGGGACTCGATCCCGTGACATGTGGGTCAGCAGCCGAGTACCTTAGTCACTAGACCACCGCGGCGGGGCTATAGAAAAATACATGAATTGGTAGTTAGGCTGAAATGGAATTTGAGCTCCCCGGCCGCTGCTACGTTAGAGTAGACGTTGATGACATGCATACATCCAGGAGGCGGTCGACACCTGGAACAAGTTGGCCGCAGTTCTTGGTTGCCGTGGAAACAGCGAGTCGGAGCGGGAGTCCTGTTTTCAAGACGCCGAGCTGCAAGACCTGCTTGCAGCCGCGGCGAATGTTACGTTCCGTTTTGTGCCTCGTTGGAACACGAGCGAGTGGCCGACTAACCACGCTGCCATTCAGGTGCAAGAAGTCATAGCTGGCGTCAGCGTCTACGAGGTCAGAAACAGTCTTGCAATCACTGTACATCCCGCAAAACAAAAAAAAAGGCACGACGAGGGACACGTGACCTAAGCATTCGTGGTTGTCGTTGCTTCTTTGGTGCAGTGCAGGGATGTTTACGAATGTGGCAAATATTTATGCTGCCGTTCAAGCGAGGAAACTATGCGGCCTGTTTTAATAACGCGAGAGAATCACGTTGTCCCGATGGCAATTGTTCCTCTGACACGCCACGGTGGTCTAGTGGACACAGTGCTCAACTACTGGCTGGCAGGTCGCGTGACCAAATCCCTGCCGTGGTAGCTATATATTCTACAGAGGCGAAAAGGCTACATGCCAAATGAGGTAGAGAGGTGGGATAGTTGCAACTACCGTACGGTGAAGTAGCGCCCTTTTGACACAATGAGACGACGCGACACTCCCCGAACTCGCGGTTAGATTCATATCAGAAAAAAAAAAAATGCTTCATATTTATGCACCCACACCCCACCCCCCCCCCCCGAGTGACACAAAATGAAATAAGTCAATGCGAACTTATATAGTATATAGCGTATTTTTCCCACTCAAGCGATAAGATAATTGAGGCACGTGTGGAAATGAACTTCACAGTCTATGCATTCTTATCTAAGAAACAAATTTTCGCGTACACTCAAGCAAATGCTGCCCGTATTTATATGTAGGTTCACGCCAAAGACCCCGTGTACTCAAAATTTACGGAGCACTTCGCTGCACCGTCCCTCAAACTCATACCGCGGATTTTGGACGCAAAGCCCCAACAATATTATCATTATAATGCAGGGGCGGACAGATTCCTCAAATGTGCATTTTTTTCTTAGCCACACTTGACTGATCTCTCTGTCGAAGACCGGCTAGACACAAAAGTGAAGCATGTCTTCACAGAGGCAGTTGAGCATTTATTGTACAATGTTTCACCAAAATGGCGAAGGAATGAATGCTACAGAACGGCAAGCAGTTAGAAACTTGCAGCGCGCACCTCAAGCACAAAGTACGCATGAAATGAGCACGACGAGCGCGGCTAACAACCATCACAGCTCGGCACTTGAAGGGCAGTGCTCAAACACAAATAAAGGCGCACGAAATGAACGTTATAAGTCTACAAAGGATGTGCGCGAACAACTGTCACAATTCTTGTTGGTGTGTGAGCAGCGCACCCCTTTCGTGAACGCAGCCGCGGCAGCGAGCGAGTTACATTTGTGCACTTTTTAAACACTGTAATTTGCACTGTAAACTTGCAGTGGAGACACAAGACGTGAAAAAGCGTCGCAATCACAAGATAAACGCATACGTATTACAACGCGCGAGGCGACGACCTTTAGAGCGCGTCTCTACGCCATCTAGCTACTGATGACGGAAACGCGCTGATGTTGCTGAGCTCTGAGGAACGCCAACGGTATATCCCGTATATAAATAGCCGATGGTCAGCAAGCCGGACAATGTACGTACTGTGGCTTAGTGGATTTGCTCTGCGCGCTGAGGAGCGAGAAGCATGTAGACGCCCGGCGACGGAACGTTGTCGCCTTGTTTTCTTCTTTGAAATTTGTTAGTTTATATTTTACAACGTAATATTCATAACGGAAATGCGCCAGCGTATCCCCGGGCATAAAACGCTCTCGCGTTAAAAAGTTTAGTGTATTTTCAGCGCATTTCTGGCTCGCCACCAAAATTCTATTTTATAAGCTCGCCGATGTTTGCTTTTAAGCGCGGAGCATTTTAGGGGCCCGAGCGGTCGCATGATGTCGAATGCTGTAATCGTATGCTGTCGCTTGGCGTAATGCAGGCAAAACTACGGTTATCATGTTCATCTGTGGCATATAGAGTACGTCCCTGCACAAGGAAAAGTCTTCTTCGATTATAAGTGCGGAGCACTTTTAAGGTATATAATGGGCCATCGTATGCTCTCGCATGCGGTCGTCGCTTGGGTCACTTGGCGTAACGTAGGCGACAACGACGCATCAAAATAGAAAAAAAGGAAAAATCAAAAGCAAGGGGAAAATAGAAAAATAAAAATAAAATGGGAAAATAGGGGGAAAACAGTTTCCTGACGGCGTCGAGGCAAGCCCTTGACATCCCCTCATGGGAGGCTTATAGGCCCGGCCACCTAAACGCGCTGGTTTCTTATAATAAAGTTTATTCCTCCTCCTCCTCATGCAACCTTCTTCGGGAACCTGTATTCAGAGCATTTCAGCGACTGCTTATGGCGTCACCACTCGCAGGTTCGGGTGTTCTTTGAAGAACGCGTCAAGCCGTGGGCCGTCGCGAAGAAGTGCGCTGCCCCGGTGACTCAGCTCTACGGTTGCACACTCGAGTACCTCTTCACAAATCGAACAGCCGCGTACGAGAACCTACTGCGGGTGTTCCAGCCGAACAACGAACCAGACATCGTGCGCTTCCTAGCGATGCTCATATCTGGATGCGACACGCACCGCATAGCAAAGGGCGCCTCCAAGGCGGGCTACCACTACATCACGGAAGGACGAGGAAGGATACTCTTCGAACCTGTCCTTGGCATGGATGTCCTCACGGCGTTTATGAAGAACGGGTGAGTGTAGGTCTTCCTGAGTGTATGTGGGGGATTTGGCACACAAACAAAACTGAGTAATTAATTGATTGATTTGTGGGGTTTAACGTCCCAAAACCACCATATGATTATGAGAGACGCCGTAGTGGAGGGCTCCGGAAATTTCGACCACCTGAGGTTCTTTAACGTGCACCCAAATCTAAGCACAAAACTGAGTAATTAAATCACCGTGTAATTTAGGACCGAGGAAAGTTGTACCTTTAGGCACCTATTCGTGAAAATCTCCACGGTCTTAATCTTCGTGTATTTAGCTGCCTACATCCGCCATATTTTGTTGCTGTCGTTTTCGAATTAACTTTGAATGTTCTCGGTGTTTTGTATGCGAGACACGCAGTTCCGTGCTCGTATAGGTGTGCAGACAGACGACGACGTACGCGAACAAGATGAACGACGCCGTCCCGATGTGCATACTGCCAAAAACAGAGCAGGAAAGTGTGCAATGCATAGGTTTTCTCACAATAAAGTTCTGTGGCTTTGTAAACGAAGGAAAGCAAAAGAAAGAAAGGATCATTATATATAGATTCATTACATTGCGCTGCCAGTCTTGACAAGTCAACCCGTTTTGAAGATAGCAGCGTCGGCCCGACAAGCGACCTTTTTCATCAGAACCACACAAGAAATGGGACTTTTCAAAACCTAATTGAGGGATATCGCAGGCGGTACCTTTTAATCAAAGCGCGCTTGTTTCGGCACAGACGGACCGGCTCACGGTGGAACATCAAAAACAGAACTCAACCTGAAGTAATAAACGCACCGCACGCTCCGACATCTTCATCCTATTTTGGGCCGATACATTGCATGGTCATCCGCCGTATTGCGCCACTCTTCCTATTTTCTTTTTCTCTCCTCCATGCTTTCGTATCACTCGGCTGTCAAAGTTGTGAGTGGACTTATTCCCAGGAAAAAAAAAAAGCTGTCGTCGGTAGGAATGAAAGAAACACAAACAGCTATATTTTTTGCTTGTTCATAATCGTTCGTCGTCAATCAAGACTTCGCGTCTTCAGTGACGTTGTAAGGAAAGGTACACGGAACGAAAACACTCGGGAACCTTTGTTTTATTTTGGATCAGAAAATATACAGAACTGCGTGTCATCTGCCGTTGTTCCATTGTTATGTCTGGATCCTCTTAAAAGTATTAAATGGGCCAAGAAACATACTGCCGCTCACAATTTCTTTGTTGATTTCACACATAGGCACTTTTCGCTGACAAATCCGGCTTTTCTTTCATGGTCACTAGAGCCTCCGCAAAATAACCCACTTTCTGGTGACGTATATCTTTGCTAAAATGGCTTTTGAAGTCAAGGTGGGATCGGACTGTAGGTCGGAGTGTAGGTCTTCCTGAGTGTATATGGGGGATTCGGCACACAAACAAAACTGAGTAATTAATTGATTGATTTGTGGGGTTTAACGTCCCAAAACCACCATATGATTATGAGAGACGCCGTAGTGGAGGACTCCGGAAATTTAGACCACCTGGGGTTCTTTAACGTGCGCCCAAATCTGAGCACACGGGCCTACAACATTTCCGCCTCCATCGGAAAGGCAGCCGCCGCAGCCGGGATTTGAACCCGCGACCTGCGGGTTCTAATGGTAATGGTAATGGTAATGGTAATAGTAGTTCTAATGGTAATGTCTAATGGTATAAAAGTTTTATTGCATCTTGATCATACCACTCTTACATACAGATGTATGAAGAAACGGTCGCATAAGATGCTCTGATGTGTTGTATCACTGCTCTTTATAAACACTTAGTCATGTTTGACGTGGTAGTATAGCCGCCAGTTTATATAACCAGAAAGTATCGCGTGGCACTGATGTGGCTATTGCAACGCGACCACGACTTTTTTCGGGCTGACTGTCACTTCCTTTTCAGTGAAAGTTGTGTGTAGACTGATTTACCCCATTTCTGTGGTACAAACGCTTTTATGATGATTATAGTTTTCTGATTGGCCACCCAGGTTTCTTTAGCACCATAAAGTTTTTTTTTTTCTTCCAGCTGTTGCCTTCGTGATTACTGTGCAGGTGGTGAGTAATGTGACTTACCCAATGTATGTGGCGAATGCCCACCTGCGTTACCACAGATGCCGGACATGAAACACTAGACCAGACACTGCTTTGCACGCTAAAAAGCAAACTGTATAACTGTTCTATGTCGCGTTGTCTGAGTGTTCTTACTGAAATCACCATCAGTTTCATGTATCCCTTCTATTCTATTGAACCTACTTTGTCATTTTCATCTCTAATATGTTTTCTGCTTACTCTTCATTCAGGACAGTGCCAGAGCTGAAAGGCAGCGTTGTCTGGCACCCGATGACGCCAAGTGATCAAGCGAGTCGTGTCGTCTTAGCCAACGGCACCGACGTAATGGACAGCGGAACAATTTCTGAAGCGTGCCACTACACTTTCACTGGCCCTGCTACAAGAAAGAAATGAAAATCTGCAAATTTTTAGTGACAGTAATTCCCCACCTGTTGATGGGGTCTTTTTCAGCAGCCTGGACCTATAGTTGTGGCACGCGTGGAGAAACGTCACGCTCTAGAACTCTTCAAAAGCGTTTTGTTGCGTAGCCGCGAGCAATTGCCATTTCATTTTTCTGCGTCACTGCTCTTCCATGACGCATACTTATATTTTCATAAGAAATACGTCGTTACGTTTGTATGACCTGTCTTTCCTATGTTCAATAAAATGATAACAGCATATGATAATGTATATTGTATAACAAGAGCTTTCAATTTTGCTATTGGTGAATTCAAAATGCCATGGACGAAGATCATGGCTGAGAATTAAATGCGAATTCTAAACTATAACCGGCAATTTCAATTAAAGTCTCATAGATGTTTTGTTTACTGTAACGCAGTATTTAATTAATAATCAAACATTTGAAATTGCATAATGAAATGCTGGTTTATTAGGCATATATACACATAGTTTGCATTTTGTGTGTTAGATTATCACTTGTAAACACACAGCCTCATTATTGCCATACCTAAAAGCTGTTAGCAGTATAGAGCCACGAAAAAAATCTAGTTGCGACCAGATTGACTCTTCTATATCGATTCATCTCATGTTTGTGCATTTAGACGCTGATGTGACTGTTTACTGCACTTTATTGGCTTTGTTTTTGAGGAATCACGCTTTTCCGAACACTAGGTGCTATAAGACACTTTGAAGGTGCAAGACGGCACAACAAATTGGAGCATTTATAATGCTTACAAGGCAATATTTTATTATCATTAGTTGGTGAAGTAGTGAGATCTATACAGAGGTACATGGCTCAAGTTTTGGCAACTCCGTGCAAGCAGCAGCTATTGTATACGTTGCTTCAACAGCCAAGCTTGCGGCTCGATCCTCTATATTCTTGTGTTAGAGTCCCCTTTAATTACGTGGTAACTCCTTTGGTAACTAACATAGTGGACTTGCACCTCCTGTTGTAGACCACTGTAACAACAGCGCGACTTAGCTTGTATTCGCAACTTGTACTGCTCAATTCAAATGGTTTGGTACTCGCTCCGATTCGAAAGCTACATATACCATTCGAGTCATATCTTCAAGACATATTCGAAACATGTTTTAGAGCCCCGAAGTGGCATTACAAAAATTTTATATGAGCCAAAGTGGTCAGTGGTATCACCGAGGTAACGATAAAAACTTTGTTCTTGCATTATACCTTCCGCAACGACCTGCATCTACCACAACGCCCTAGGTATGATAGATTGGATCTACCACGAGGCTCTAGGTATAATTGAGGAAGTTTGAAGTTTAGGGTTGTGTGGGTAGTCGTTTCAGAGAACCCTTCAGGTGTGCGCCACAGAAAGCAAGTGTGTGCCAAGGCCCCGCCGCGGTGTTCTAGTGGCTAAGGTACTCGGCTGCTCACCCGCAGGTCACGGGTTCGTATCCCGGCTGTGGGGGCTGCATTTCCGATTAAGGCGGAAATGTTGTAGGCCCGTGTGCTCAGATTTGGGTGCAAGTTAAAGAACCCTGGGTGGTCGAAATTTCCGTAGCCCTCCACTACGGCGTCTCTCATAATCAAAGGGTGGTTTTGGGACGTTAAACTCCACATATCAAGTGTGTGCCAAGCGGGCCTCGGCATAGCACAGCTGTGCACAGTGTAGCAAGAGGTGGAAAGAGGTGTTAATGTGAGGAGAAGTGACGGGAGGATGAGGAGGAAGGCAAAACAACATGGAAGAGGGTAGCCTTACATGTTCAGCAAGGAGCATAGCATTGCTATGCATGGTAAGATGTTGGTGAAGGTAACCTAGGAGTGATGTAGAGGTGGGGAGCAAGAGGAAAGAAGGGAAATCATGGCATAGCCATTTCATGGCATAGCAAGGGAAGGGGAAAGGTAAGTGAGGGCGATAAGGAGAAGGGAAAGAAGAGAAAAATTGAGGGTGAGAATGTGGGTGTGTGCGAAGCAGCGCCTGGCATAGCATGGTGATGTATATATAGTGTACTAAACATAGTGTGGGAGGAAAGGAAGCGAGGGTAGTAGGACATATGTGAAGATGACAAGGAGGGGAGAGGGCAAAGCACGACACAGCTCTGCATATATATATATATATATATATATATATATATATATATATATATATATATATATATATATATATATATAGACAGAGAGAGAGAGAGAGAGAGAGAGAGAGAGAGATTAGCGAGTTAGTGGAGTTAAATTGACTTTGAAGCATGATGTGCGTATTAGGAGAGCCAAAGAAGGAGAGGGGCCGATATAAAAAGGTATCTCTCTCTCAGGCACCTGGCCAGAAATGTTTTCATGGATAAGGGTGGGACCGGTGGAAGAGGCAGAAGGAGTCAAAAACTGTTAATGCATGTTGTACGTGTGCTTGTATAGTAAACATGCTATACTTTATGAAATTCGAGGGACGGGGGCTATTGAACGGGTTCTTTGATGTGCATTTGATGTTTAGCAGGCGGGGGTTCTTTAGAGTGCGCTTCGATTGAGATGTCAAGCGGTAATGGAGGCCACGCCCTCGAGCTTAGCAGCAGGAGGGCACGACACCTTACATGCTTATCTATCAACATTTTTTATTTCAAACGCATTTGGTGCCGGTTAAATAATAGAAAGACGAATAGCTTGCTCAGAAAGTTGGTGTTGCCAACGTACCAGGCAAACGCTGACAAACACGCTGCAACGGCTCAATGTCACAAAAGAACGCGACACGAATCTTATGCCCACGAAATGCACACGACTACAAAACTTAAATAACGACGTCAATCCACAACAAAAAGCTTGACTGAAGCCAAAGAACGTTCTTAGTTGACTGATTTGCTTCACAGAGTTTTCTAAAATTAACTATAGGAGACTTTGGCGCTGTGATCGGTCAGTCACCATGGAAACGATGGGTTGTAACTTGAACACAATTTTGCATAGTCTTCATTAGGCTTCGAATTTACTTATGGTTTTGTGTATTGCTGTATTTTGGTTTTCTTTAGAATAAAAGAATGGACCGTTGTGAACTTCGTGAGCCGATTTGAATTGGTGAGTTTGAAAAGTTGAAGATAATGAAGCGTAACCTAACCTTTACTAAACTTAGCGTCGTGTCGGGGTTGGCTGGCCGGGAAGGCACAACACTTAGGTTTGCAGCAAAGTTAATTCACATCACATCACAATAGGCACTGAAAGTCCGATGGACATCAATCGAACTCGAGTTTGGGACATACAAACGTCCGATGGAGATCTCCAGAAATCCGCCAGCTGTATACTAAGGTCGTTCGTCGCACTCTTATGCACAAGAAAACAGACCATCCGTCAAATGTCCGATGGATGCCAACAACCGTCCATTATGACACAGGATGGACATGCAGTTAGCCATTTCAGTACGTGCACTGGACGTACGTGGGAACATCGTTGAAATTAGCGGACGTTCATCGGACATGCATAGCCTTGTGAGGTTTCACGATATTTTTCGTGCTGGGGCCCCGAACGCCTTGCGTACGTGAGCCTTTGTGCGGCGGTGAGTGCACAGAAACACGAGATCGTGCGCACACATGCAACTTGAAGTATACGCTACACTAACTATCTCTAATAGAACGGTCGTCCACGCCACACGACATTGGTCGAGCGTGCAGCTTAAACGCCCGGGACGTTTACGCGAGCCTCGACTTATTACGCATGACAAGAGCGAACGTTCTATCAAACCACGCAAACAAGATCGCACATTCAATAAACGTACGCGTTGCTACAGAAGTTTATGCCACTTCCGGCTCTTGCCCCCGTCTCCCCGATTTTTTTTTTCGGTGTGGCATAGATAGTACAAAATGACCATTTGCTTGCCCCCTTCAATTCAAATTATGCCCTCCCCCCATATTGAAAAATTCTGCCTACGCCCCAGCCTTGGTACGCTGCAGTGGTCTAGAGGCTAAGATACTCGATGATGGTTGTGGTGGTATAAACATTTTATTACAGAAAATGTACCAGAGAGTTGCAGCACATGCAAGATTGAGTGGCAAGACCCCAGTCCGGGAGGCCAATGGAGTTGGCCGCTGCTCGAGCGCGCCTCACCAAGGAGTGTTGAGCATCCAATGTCGAGCAGCCGAGCAGGTACTCCTTTCTAGCCTCTCTAGTCGGGATAGGGAAAAGGGGTGAAAAAGGAAGGGGGTTAGCAGTGCACGAAGGGCCGTTCCACTTGCTTCCCGCACAACCGCAACGCACGTGCCGGGGCCCCTACCGCATGCCCCCTGCCACCCCTACCCTTGCTTCTGGACTGCTGCTCGTGCTGATGACGACCGTACCACTGCTCACCTAATCTTTTCTCTTCTTTCCACTTTTCTCCCTTTTTCCTTCCCCGCAGGCACTGCTCCGTGCTGACGACCGGGTCCCAGAAATTAGGGGCCTTTTCTCATCTTCTAACCACCACTACTAACGCACGCAAGCGGGGGACAAATAATCCAATTGGCGACTCTCTTTCACCCTCCGCAGCGTCGCCAATTGGCTTATTTGTCCCCCGCTTGCGTGCGGTAGGGGTCCCGGCACGTGCGTTGCGGCTGTGCGGGAAGCACGTGGAACGGCCCGAAGCGACGACGGGGTAGGTGTCGGCCAGGACGTGGCAGGACGAGCAGATGCCACTGAATCCCGGTAAAAAATGCCTGGCGACCGCAGGACTGAGACAGGTGTTCGTGTGGAGGCAGCGTAGTATTCGCTCATCCTCTTTCTCCAGTCCACTTGCGGGGTCCGGGTACAGGTGGCGCGAAGCCCCGTAACAGGCAAAAATTTCGTGAAAGCACGTCAGATTCGTATTGCCAGATTCTGACTCATGACGGATGAGATGCAACGGCCCGGATGAGAGAAGCGCTCGGCTGCGGACCCGCAGGTCGGGGGATCGAATTCCGGCTGTGGCGGCTGCATTTTCGATGGAGGCAAAATGCTGTAGGCCCGGGTGCTTAGACTTAGTTGCACGTTAAAAGACCCCAGGTGGTCGAAATTTCCGGAGCATTCCACTACGGCGTCTCTCATAATCATATGGTGGTTTTGGGACGTTAAACCCCACACATCAATCAAATCAATCAACTTGCATGGTTTTTCCAAGTAGTACGCGGAAACCCAGCTATCAAGCAAACAAGGAAGTGACAGATAGTACGGGGTACAGTAATGTATATTTTAAAAAGTGCGAATGATTTTCGGAGACAAACAAGACTTCACATAAAATTTCATGAACACTGTTGCACTCCACTGCACTGACAGCCGCATTAGCAGGTGCCGTCCCAGGCCCATGGAATGTCTTGCACAAACAGCAATGATGAAAAAGCGTCATACACCGTACAAGAAAAGGTAAGACAACTGTATACGTATGATCTACAACAAGTACGACAGATTCCCAATTAAGAATGCGAGAACATGCTGCGTGTATTTACAGACAACAACCAATTGCAACTGCGCTCGCAGATGAGGTGCCTATGATAGAAATGTTGCCCTTCGTCAGTGACAGGGCGCCATAGTAGTAAGCATATATCCTTGCCTTGAAGTATGCCGGCTTGACGCGCTCACACGCACACAAGAAATTTCCACCACCACCGTCAACATTATCCAAAATAGGTAGTCAGCCTTGCTTACGATTCCCGCCGGCGTGCGCTTCATAGTTTCGCGTTCGACCACTATTCAACCGCCCGCAAACAATTGTATTTACCGTTATGATTACCAACAATCCCGTAAACCTGACGAAAAAATCCGGGCCAAAATTCATTTCACTTACCGAATGAAGTCCGAACGTGCGACGTTTTTAGCTGATTCTTATCGGCGACGAAGATGACGAGCAGATCCGATCATTGTTGAAACCAACTGTCAGTGAATACACACGGTAGAAAACGCTTTTCATGAAACACTGATGAAAAAATATGCCGGAAACGGAATTTGCACAGTTACTTGACGCCGTATACCGACCAGTCATCCGTACAGAAAAGCTGGAAACGCTGCGCAACACGGCAGACGATGACGATTCTCAGGCCTGCCGATCGAGTCACCACGGGCCATTGTTGGTGAAGGACAAGTTTCGACATCACAGGAACAACATATGAGTACTGCGTATACCGCCGAAGCTGAAGCGTGCTGGCGTGCGCGCAAGGAGCGCTTGCGTCTTGTTCACGTGTCGCACCAGTTGTCGGTCGCAGTTGTGCGAGCTTGTTGCTGAAAGCATCGTCGTATGAGTGCCTTGACTTGTGAAAAAAAAAATGATACCGATGGTCACCGTTCATTCGACATGACGTTTTGGCATTTTGGCTCTTCTCGACACAGCATTCAAAGATTCATAGAGGTGGTCATTGAACGCTTGTACAAAAGTGTCTAAACAATATGCTTCGAAGTATACGATATAAACTTCTTTGACAGACCAGACAATGTTGGTACTAAAGAGATAATTATCTGTATGCAAGCACATTTGAGGTGCAAACCTGACCTTTTGAAAATTGCTATGTTGGGCCTTATTTTAGACCAAGACCATTAAAATCATTTGTAGCCGTTTCAAAAATTCTTTTAAAGGTTTTGTGTTTTTTAGATGTCTCATGGATGTCGATCTGCTGTACAAATTATAACGTCCACATTAGATCCAGATATCCTTCGGATGTTCAAGACAGAGGGCAAAACGGACTTAAAGGACAACTGAAATGCAACGACCGTAAGTCGTCCTGTAGATAACTGGAGCCAGACATGCACATTCGGCTGTAATTCAGTTGTCCACCTGATTTAAAGGCCTATTGGAGCCGAAAGAATGAACATTAAATAAATTTGTGTACTATACCCATAATTCCTATGATGGCTGAAGCGCCGCGTGTTGAAAGCTTCCGTAGACACTAGCGCCAGAGCTGCCTCTAGTGTATTTAAGGAAACATTATGCTTCGCATGAAACAGATTTCTTCGATGCGATCTCCCAGAATTTTTTATTCATTTTACGTCCTCTCATTAGTCGTTCGCCCATATCCCGCGAGATCAATATGTTTTCACTCATTTATTCATTCATTCATTCTTTTTTTCTTTAGGTCAGTCATTCGTATATTCATCGACTATTTCATTCCTGGAAGTAGCCGATGAGCAAGTGGTACGAAATAGTGGACTTGTTCGGATGACCCTACCAAGTTCAGGTGGCAAGCATGGGCAGCTGTGCAGTCATCTTAACACCTGAAATCTCAAACTCTCAAATTACCTTTTCTTTTTCCTTTTTCTGCTCTTTTTCTGTGGCTTTCCTTACATTAGCTATATTATAATACAAATTCATTCTTACACATAGTTGTAATGCGCACAGAAAAAGCGCACTATGATTTCTTGGCCAATCCCTCTGATTGGGCACGAGCCATGATTCCAAGGAAGCAAACAAACACTGTCGCTCAAAGAACAAATCCTGGCATCTGCTATGAATATTACAATCATTGTATAATGTAATAATTATGCATTGGTTTCACGACCCAAAATCTTGAGTATTGCACACGCAGGCTCGTAGCCAGGAATTTTTTTTCAAGAGGGAGGGGGCCTATTGTTGAAGACCCTGAAAAACACTTATCATTTTTCCTTAGTAAAATACCCCTCCATACAAACTTGGGTGCGGGGGGGGGGGACTAAGAGCCAAAGGGGCATTTTATTCCACTATAAAATGGCCCTTTGACGTGACCTTTAGTCAACGTGTCTGAAAATGACATGAGTGCTACAAACGCATTGCATTCACATCAGACTACAAGAGCGTAAAAGCACCCTAAGTGAAGATCGAGTATCTACCCTCGTAGACCATTGCCACGAGTGCGGCTGCTCCTTCTATTTTAAAGACACAATGATCCTTACATTGTACAGACAGCAGGTAGCCAGAGAAGCCTTCCATATCGAAAGGAAAGGGGAGTCATATGTCAGCAGGCCGTCAATGAACTTTAGTGACCATGAATTTGATTATTTAACACTCGCAATATGTGACCGTTTTTGTGCATTTTTAGTTTTGCGTTTTTTTCGGTTACGTGGTGGTGGCAAGCCCCGGTATTTATTATTGTCTCTTTTCCAATAAAATTTCTCAGTTGAAAGACAGCGCTACCCCTGTTCGCTTCTTTTCTTCTGTCGTACCCATGCGCACAGCACTTTACGAATCATGAATTCCTTCATTCGTTGGTTGATTCATTGCTTTGGCTGTCACTGCTTATTGTGCTTTAATCAGCCTTTTGTTGGTGCGGAACTCGTAAGAGACATTTACACAGCCGCAATGTTTCTGGCACTTTCTCTGCCTTTCATTTGGTTAAAGGATAAAATGGCAGCACAACTTTTTTTTTGCAGTTCTTTTCATAATGCCCGTTACAAGAAAAGCTATTTAAACAGGCAGCAGCTCAACTGTTCTTTTTAACCAGATTGAGCACAGGGGCTTTCAAGGATGACTTATGCTCGCTTAGCCTTACTTGGTTTCCCTTTAGCAACAGTAGACGCTTAATGCCATGGCTTCAGTGAATAAATTTCTCTAAACGAAATGTCGGGAAAACATGACCACCTAGTTTGCTTCATCACTTCGCCACAACCAGGACAGCTTATTGCTCTCCCAAAGTAGACTGCGTGTAGTGTTCCAAAGCGGTCACACTCATCTAAACACACTCATCGAGCGTGAGGTCCACGGGACAGCTTTATGTTCTTCTACAGTAGAGTACCAAGTACTCTTAACCGTGAACAATTTTTTCCGAACACATCCTTCATAATGTAACGTAGCCTGGTGTGTTTTCAATAGTTGAGTACAAAGCATTTGAAATTTTGATAAAACATGGTTTCTAAGCAGACAAGCCAGTATGTTGCATAGACCCCGTTTCCACGTGTTTGTAGAGTCTCCGTAGAGCAACTATGGCGTCCCACGGTAGAATGATTCTTTCGATATCAGCTATAGTGACACTATCGGCTGATTTTTGCCGCTGCCGTCATGTGCAAGGCGTGTGTGCTTGTGTCATTCCATATCACGTGTACTCGGTCAATTTCCGAACACCTCCGATCACGCTAAAAAAATCGTGCAGGTATATGTGAATGTGGAAGGCACATATCTCGGGGCATTAAAAAACATTGTTGCCTAGAGGGCACTTCAAAAATACAAGTGAGACTGTGTCGTGCGAAAGAATTTATATATTATTGTTGGTTTGAGTTATTAATAGGAAACAAATTTTTTCTTAATCTTAAGGTGCTACTTTTTCATTACTATGATAGTTTATTTACTTGTCTTATCACTATCTTTCTGGCTTTGATGAAAAAATGAAATATGCTGTATGTTTACAATTTTTTAAAGGCACAATTTTTTTCTGCCAATAGTATATTTACAATTTCTACTTTATATAATACTATATTAAATTGTTATTATACTTTGCGAGCAAATGAAGCAAGAACATTGCCAAAATATTGTGGCAAGGCTAGAAAAAAGAGCAGCTTGACTCGTATTGTGGCCTAATTTTTGCAATGTCAAGGCAAAAATACGGCTTTTACATTGTTACATAGCATATTTTGTCAGCGAGAGAAGCAGAAAGTTTCAAAAGAGTAGATTTTATTAGGGAGAACAAATTTTTCAAACTGAACAACCACAAGGTTGTATAAGGCCTGTCTTTGCTTTACCTTCACTGCATAGCATGTCAGCGCGAGGTTGCAGCGGGGCTTTTCGGGAGTGCATAATGCATGTCGTATAACACGAAGTCACTTGTTTTAGCAATATTTCTGTAGTGAATGTCAATAAAGGGCAGTAGTGCTTTCTCTACAGAACAGTATCTTCCCGCTAGGACCATCAAAGGGCAGGTTATATTGAATAGCTTCTTAGTCCCAAAGTGGCAGAGTAATGCAGTTGATGGCCTGAAATACAGTACTGAGGCATTGTGGTTGGCTTCTGATAATACACATAGTCTTAACAATAATTACCGACATAATTGAAGTATTTTCTGTATAAGCTGTTTCTATGATGCTTCGGGTATTGGCCGATGCATCATCATCCTAATCTGTAAGAAAGGAGACATCAAGGACTTGAACAATCGCAGGTCGATCAGCTTACGAACCATTCTCTACAAACTATTTACAAAAGTAATAGCTAATAGAATTAAGGTGACATGAGAGTTCAATGAACCAAAGGACCAAGCAGGATATCGTACAGGCTACTCCACAATAGACCATATTTATACTACAAATCAGGCAATAGAGAAATGCGCGGATTACAACCAACCCCTATACATAGCTTTCATTGATTAGGAGAAGCCATTCGACTCAGTCGAGACATCAGCAGTGATTCAGGCACTACGGAGTCGGGATATAGATGAATCCTACATAAGCATATTGAAACAAATCTACAGTGCATCTGCAGCCATAGTTATTGATAAAGAACGTGACAGAATCCAAATAATTAAGGGTGTAAGGCAGGGAGACACGATCTCTCCAATGCTATCCACTGCATGTTTACAGGTTTTCAGGGCCCTAGAATGGCAAGAGTCGGGGATAAGAGTTAATAGAGAGTATCTTAGTAACCTGCAATTTGCTTATGGCATTGCCTTGATAAGTAACTCGGGGAAAGAATGAAAGCGCATGATTACGGAACTGGACACAGAAAGCAGGAGAATAGGTCTGAAAATTATTATGCACAAAACTAAAGTCATGTACAACAGCCTCGACATAAAATAGCACTTTGCGATAGGTGGAGAGACGCTAGAAGTTGTAAAGGAATATGTAACCGTGAGCCGAACTATGGGAGTGAAATAACTAGAAGAATAAGGATGGGATGGATCGCATTCAGCAAGCATTCTAAAATCATGAATGGTAATCTGCCACTAACCCTCAAGAGGAAAGTATATAACAGCTGCATCTTGACAGTACTTATTTACGGAAAAGAAACCTGGAGGCTTACAAAGAAGGTTCAGCTTAAATTGAGGACGACACAGCAAGCGATAAAAAGGAAAATGATAGGTGTAACCTTCAGAGACAAGAAGAGAGCAGAATGGGCCAAAGAACAAACCGGGGTTAAGGATATAGTTGAAATCGAGAAGAAATGGACATCGGCCGGGCACGTAACACGTAGGCAAGATAACCACTGGTCATTAAGAGTAACCGACAGTCTTGGGCAGTAACTAGTTACTAGCAATGCGTTACCAGAAACTAGTTACATTTTTCAGTAACTTGTAACTGTAACTAGTTACTTTTAATTTAGAGTAACTTGTAACTGTAACACTTACTTTTTACTCAATAAATGTAACGAAAAATAGTTTTTTTTATTTCGTTCTTTACAATATCTCCTCCACCTTTCGACTTTCCACGGCCCTCATCGCAGTTTAAGAGAATAGGTCGCTAAAAGGAATATCTTCCTTGCAGAAGACAGTTTGAAGTTTACTTGTACTCTAAATGTCTAGAGGTAAACATAGTTGACAAAGACCTGTCTGGCTGATTTGAAGCGAATTGTATCAAGGAGATGTTTATTAGTAAAACTAGATGTCGTAAATTAATAATGTTTCCACCGAACATCTTGCAAAGTTCACGTGCCCCTCCCTCCCAGCTTTTCATTTTTTGGGGGGTCTGGGGGGGGAAGAGAACATATTGTCGCGACGTGAAAATAACAGGATACAGGACGATGGTGCGACCAGGAAAAACAAGGTCTGTATTAACAGAACAAAAGAGCAGTCGCTTCGACGTTGTCTCCCTCAGAGCAACCGTGGGTGCTGCCCACACTCATCACTTCGTCGTCCTCTGTCTTCTTGCCCGGCCTTTAGCCATGACAATATATACCTTTTTTGTCACTTGAGCTTGTATCCCATTTCTTGCTATGGCGGTGGAGCATTCCTCCGTCTGAAGCTTCCAGCATGTCGCGTTTGACACATGACTAGAAAACAGCAGCATAGAACTGCTGAAAGCCTGGAGCATTTAAAACGGCTTTGTAACTGTTTGTGAAAGCCCTACTTCAAGTTAACGTAACAATTATCAAAAAAGTGATTGACGTTTCGCCTCCTATGCAGGTGGTATCCTCAGTAGACGCTGGCAAAAAAATAAAAATAAGTGGTGGTCAATCAGTTTGTTAGTCACACATGTCTACGCAAACGTTCGGTAGGGGGCCGCGGGTTGCTGTTGCAAGCCGGTGCGCCATAGCAAATAAACCACGTTTACAGAAGCTCACCCCCCCCCCCCCACACACACACATATTGTTTAGGTCAAAACTATGGCCCTGTGCAGTATCGTTCTGCGTTTCGTCACATACAACTTTCACTACCTGCATGCCTTCCTACGTCTTTATAAATTAAAATGTATCGTTTGTTTTGTAATTGATTTTTATACAGTAACAGAAAAATGATGACGTTACTTTTTCACTGCAACTGTAACAAGTTACATTTAGAAAATTGGTAACTGTAACAGAGTTACTTTTTTGGCTTCAGTAACTGTAACTGTAACACTGTTATTTTTTACTGGTAATGTGCCCATGACTGGTAACCGACTGGATGCCCAGAGAAGGCAAATGGACAAAGGGGAGACAAAGTTAGGTGGACCAATGAGATTAAAAAGTTCACGGGTATAACATGGCAGCAGAAAGTACAAGACCAGGTTGATTGGCAGATCGTTATGTGATCGTCACGCAAAACAGAATACATGAATAATTATTTATGACTTGCGCTGCGGCTACGCCTGTGCGCCGCCGCCCGTGTCACCCTCGTCATTAGCACCACCACCAAAGTCCCGACAGTGATGCAGGTGCTGTCACCATGCAATTATTCTGGCGCACTACCATGCGTCTCTTCTAACAATCTGAGCAAGAAATCTGGACACGAAGTACATCACTTCACCCGGAGAGCTCTTGTCCACGAGTCTGTCGGTATGCGTGTATGCACTATCAAGACAACTCGATGGCATGCATCCCAACTCTGAACTGACTTCATCATTCTTTTTTCTTTACTCTCCTCACCCAATCCTTCATTGCGTGATGAAAGCGTAGGCAAGGAGGAACTGCTTAGAAGAATTGCCACAAACCTCTTACCTTCGGCCACTTAGCTTTTTTTGACGGCATGGTGACCATACCAAACTTTACTATCGATCAATCCGCTATGAATTATGCAGTGGTCGACAAGTTGCACCAAAATAATGCAGAACAACGAAACTCAGAAATTTGCAGAATGGTCCATTTTTATTTATGTGTTTAATATAAAACGCGAGAATATCTTTATCACAGTCAAAACAAAATTTTAAGCATATGTCACTTACAAGGTACAGAGTACACTAAATATCGTCACGTAGCTCGGCTATCTCCGCTCGCAGTGTTACCACTTCGTCGAACACTTGCTGAAGCATGGCTTGTGTGTCTTTCTGCAAAATAAAAGATGGCTAATCGTTAAACAGCACTGAACAGTTAATTTCAATTTAAACAACATAACTTACCTAGCTTGTGCGGGCAAAAGTGTATTTCACTAGCCGACACTATCACTCACAATAAATGTAACCACATTTAAAAGGAAACATGCAAAAGCAACTATCTAAAACTTTTGGCACTTACAAAGTGCTGTTGCAGGTGCAACCGAAAAAGAAAAAAAGAAGGAGGTGGGAGTGGGGGGGGGCAGCCACGAGTGTACAGGAATGCAAGACACACAGCCGAGGCCCCCAAAAGGTGTGCTGGATGCACGCTCATTTTATAGGCCATTTCATAACACTTGATTCTTTCTCTATTGTGAGCTTGTCGTTGATCATCCGTTTTTGATACAGCAATCTCATCTTTTATAGAAGTCTTTAGTCATTTCACAATGCCATATTTCACTGCAACCAGGATACATACGAAAGCGAGACCATCACCATCATTGTTGCCTGCAGAAACTGCATTGGAAGTACACTCAAACCACATTAAAACAAAATTGCAGCTTACACGAAGATAGGTTTGTTATATCTGAAAATTCGTTATACAGAAAAAAATTCGTCAAAATTTGTTATTCATTATATCCTAAGTACTATATACAATATTACTGTATGTTTACTTTACTTTGTTAGAACTGACATTTCGTTATATCCGGGTTCATTATATAGGGGTCTGAGTGTATTGCAATGTTAAGCATTTGAATGACGGTTAAATTTTAGTAATGAAGGAAGCACACTGAAAACAATTTAATCACTATTGATCCACCGCCAGTACCTCAAGGAAAAGAAAATGCCCACCTCGGGCGTGAAGTAAAACCTTGCGCTGCTTCGCCGGAGGCGGCATCTTAGAAGGCGGCCGATCCATGCTGACCGATATTTAGCGCTTTTGTGCTATAATAATTGTGTCAAGCTGGTGGTTCTGGTCGGTCTCGGCTTGGCTCGCCATAAAGGCGAGTTACTTCACGGGTAGCATGATGCGCCAGGGCAGATTATCTCCGCTGGAAGGCCATTGGTGGCAGCGTTGTTTATGGCCGCGCGGACGCATCGCCCCAGCGATCTTGCGACGCATCTGTTTGGGGTTTCGCGCATGCGCAATACCGCCGCCCCAACGTCCTGGGTACGCAAGCCGTTTAGGTACCCAGCACTAAAACTCTCTAGTGCATCGCCGTCTGAGTCTGTGAGCGCGGCGGTGTTCGAAGAATGGGCAGCCGTGGTCAAAAATCGTTTTGTTGCGCCGGCGGGTTTGAGTGGCTTCACGAAATTCGATATTTTGCAATTCATTCCGCGCAAATTAACAGCCGTTTTCCCGCTTCCGCACGCGTGTGGAAGGCACGCTGAGCTGAAGCAAAGTGAGCAAGAAGAAGTCCTAAACACGAAACGAATCAGAGTCGGTGGGGTAGCGTACGCGCACGCACTAGACGCAGGCTATCGAATACAGTCGGTGGCCGGCGATGTTGGCAACTGGTCTGGTCACTCCAGGCCGGCGATGAAAATCGGGGTACATGGCCAACTGGTCTTTGAAGGATCGGTAGCAGTGTGAAAACACTGGCCTCGTCTGGCGTTGCAGAATGCTCAGAGTAGCGAGGGGGGGGGGGGGGGGGGACAACGGACGGAGGTGTGCGTAACAAAAGCGGTCGGGGAGAGCGGCAACTAGAGGGGTGCGGAGGCGGGGTCAGCGTTTAACAATAAAAATGTATGGGCACCTCGTCGCCAGATCAATGAACGAAATTGGTTTCCCGGGAAGTCGGCAGACTGCTAACTCCGTTCGTTGTAAGTGCGATTTTGTGCCATTGAACCAATGTATATTTTCACGGTCACGCAGATATTGTTCGTTTCAAGCGAAGGTTCATTTTAAGTGGGGCCATTATATGTGGGCTCGACTGTATTGTGATTAGTTTACTATCACATGAAGAGACTAATGTCATTCGACGAAAACAACATTGTCAGTTGAACGATTTCCCAAAACTTATTCACAATATATTTCAGATCAAATGCGTAGTCTCCACGCCGGGGCCTTGTTAGGAAGATGACCGATGTAATTCGTCCACTTTATTGTGCTTGGCTGTTGATTCTAACGTCGCGGGTTCGACCCCAGCAGCGGGGCTAGCATTTCGGTGCAGGCGAAATGCTATAGAGGTCCTTGTGTGTTGTGTCAATGCACATTAAAGAACAGCAGACCGTCAAAATTTTCCTCCACGGCATTTTTCATAATCATATCGTCGTTTTGGGACGCAAAACTTGAGGCATTATATTATTACCAAATTCTGTAGTTCCAAATTATCTTACTTTGAACTAGAAGAGCTTATGACTGGTTTGGTGCCGCAGTATATCATAGGGAAGCGGGGGGGGGGGGGGGGGGGTGTAAAAAAACTACTAAACCACGTCGGTCACATTTCAGGCGCGTTGCCAGAAATTTTTTCCGGGGGAGGAGGCCCACGCCTGGATTTCCCGAGGGGCACCCCAATAAATGGCCTTTTTTTCGCTTTCTATGCCATGGCAAAAAAAATTTCGGGGGGGGGGGGGGGAAACCCCTTGGCTATGCCCGTGTCATGTTTATTTTTGCTCTGCTTGTTGTTGCCTGTATCGCGGGGGTCAATTGTCCAATTGCACGTGCTTTGATGCACTCCCACGCTTCAGTTGAATGTCACCATGCCCCGTCACATTGTCCGCAATGTTGGTTTTCAATTCGTTCTCTGCTTCACCATTGACTTGGCTTGGTTTCTTTTGTGGAGCTGTGCCAAACTATGTGAAACCGCTTGGTTTATATTCTTACAACAGCTTTTCATTGGTAAAAACGTATATTTGAGAACGACGCATTTAAATACAGCTTCTTTCCGAGGGCAATTAAAGAATGGAATGAACTACCAAACAAAGTCGCGATGTCTTCCTCTATCTCGGCGTTTTCTGCAGCTTTAGAATCGCTTATTTTCTCCGAAATAGATGCGTCATAGTAGGTTTTTTTTTTTTTTTTTTTCAATGTCAATGTATATTGCCTCTCGCTTTGTTAATTGTTGTTTTCAATGCGCAGAATGCAAGTGCACATGCCTGTGTTTAATTTTGTCTTTTAGTGTAAATGCCTGTGTTCGCTGTATGTCTCTATTTTGTAACGTATTTCATGACCATTTCTTCTTTCTGTTTTCCACTCCTGTAAAAACCCCAGCTTGGGGTTGACAGTATTAATAAACAAACAAACAAACAAACAGGAGTGTTTCACGCAAGTTTAAATAAAGCTGTATTTCTCCCGAAGTCTCAGAAGGGCTAAGGCCATAGTTATCATATTATTATGGTATTTATTTTCATTGTGTGACAATAGACAAGTAAAGCTACTTTGAGTTCACTTAACGTCATTCGTTGTAAATCACGTCAGATGGACCGTCTAACAGGGGTATTAAAAACGGTATGAGTGCACAGCTGACGCAAAGCTTTCCGAATAGGGTGGAGTCATGCACGTTGAAGAATACGAAAAATAGACTCCATGAACGCCGTCTTCACTCGTTACTCGCCACTGTTTCTATTCGCACGCTTTTATTAAATAAATTCTGCATTTGGTGTATAATCGATAACTTACATTAAATGTTAACGAAAAAGTAATGACGTTACTTTTTCATGGTAACTGTAAATGTAACAAATTGCTTAGTAAACTATGTAACTGTAACAAGATTACTTTTTTGGCTTAGGTAACTGTGACTGTGATACTTTTTGCCAGTAAATGTGCCCATAACCACTGCTATGTACTAGGAGGAAGCCCCCCCCTCTTATAAAATTTAAATAACGTGCCGGTGGCTGCAGAAGTGTATAAGATCTGCAGCGCATGGCGGAGCAACAAAAAACTGCACTACTGCGTCACCTGCCGAGATGCGGCATGATGTTGAGGCCGTGGCCTCAGTGATTAGCATTGGCGCATTTCAACAATGCGCTCTTGCCGCATGTAATCATTTAGGCCGGGCCCAGCAGCATGCCCAGCTTTAGGCAACATGTTCAGCTGGAGACGACATAGAACCTCCTTACCGAGCCAACCTGTCAATCGCACTGCACGCTACATTTTCATATGATTAGTACATTGAATATGTCTTTCAAAATGCCGTTGTATGCATGTAAATGCGATTACCTCCAATTTTCTGATCAACACTTTTCGGAGAGTCGGCGCACCTTCAGGCTCAAATGAGCCAACAGCATTCAGTCAAAAACATGACTTATTGAAGCAATATGTAAACTCTCGCTTCCTTTTCCTGTAAAATTCAAGAATGAGCTATGAGAACGTTCCCCATGCTGCATTCCCGACCTGCAAGAAAGTGAACTGTGCTAATGAACTACTAAATCAAGGAGATGCATTTCTTTTTACTTGGTTGTACCATATATTCATAAGCATTAACTGATGGATGTATTTGTGACTTCTTCAAATGACAACATCATAGCGCATGAATGTTTCATAAGTTAAAGTTCTGCAAACAGGGGTGAAACAGGGCACATGGGTTTGAGAGCAGTCCTTGGAGCAGGCTAAAATGCTTTTTTCAGCTGGCTTGAAAAATCCAGAAAAGATGTTTTGGAGCAGGCCTCGAGCAGCCAGAAGTGCGTTTTCGAGCAAGCTTAGAACAGTATAATATTCAGAGCGAGCTCAGCCCTGTTCAAAGCACTTGTGAAGCAACGGTTGTTTAATGCTACATGTTTCCAACATTCAGGTTAATTCTGCAATAGCCTCATTATTGTAATAGAAATTATATGAACACTCCAGACAGGTTTTTTGCTGTTGGCGTCACATTATAAAAAACAGCATTAGCGGAATGGTGAAGCTGTCAGCAGGTACCATGGACCTTATCACGTCATAGAACAAACTTCCACTGTTAACTACCTCATCGAACCCCTCACGGCCACTGTGGACCTGCGACCCCGAGGCCGCGAAATCGTACATGTGGATTGCCTCAACCCATATCACGAACCACTTGTCCTCACGACACCTTAGAACACTTACTTGGCACCATCTTCAGTGAGGGGGAAATATGTAATGATAAATGTAGTGGGTCATGCAAATCTCGGCAAACAAATTGTCAGTGCTAAGCACGAGACGCTCGGCCCAGACTGTCGCTGATTTCGCTAGCTAGGCCTACGCTCCTACCTGGTCTCGAATAACAGTTTTGACTGTCTCAGTTCTTTATTATAAAGCATTGAGTTCGATAGCAAGAAATCGTAAGGCTCAACTTGTAAGTTACGACAAATTGTATCTCTCTTAGATACGATATCGCATAACTCTACAAAACGCTGATGGAAGAGAATACAGCCTTGCCTGGGAGAGATGCTCTTCTCGCAGTCTCTTCGCGTTTAGGGCACAGCACGTAGAAGAGTTCCTGAGCTACTTGGGCTGATGCCTGTCGTGATCGCGCGTGCATAGCGATCGCAACCGCACCTTTAAGATCTAAGTGCGCAGCTGCTCCTGGAGCGATTCCAGCCTTTGCGACACCGAAACTACTATAACCGTTTCAATGAAACAAAGACAATGTTTCAGCCACGTTTCTGGGCATGGCGCTTGATGGATATTCGCACTTTGAACCTTAATCATGGTGCTACGGCGCAGTACGGCACTAACAGACGAGTTTGGCGCAGGCACAGGTAAACAAGTTTGGCACACAAGGGTGCAGCTGTTCCACCCCTGTGCAAATACTGAATGTCTAAATGGAAAACTAAACGGTCACTTACTCAATGTACATTCTATTAAAGAATTAATTTTTATGTCCTTTAGTCTCTATTAAATGACATTTTTCGTTCAAGTGTGGTAAGATAGCATTTAAATAATTTGAAAGCGCAGTACTTAGAAGACTGCTCCTGCACTGTCATCAGCCGCACAGCGAATGCGGAGTGCAGTGGGGGATTAAAGACTGTAATAGTGAGGAAAGCGCGAGGAGGAGGAAACGACAGTGGCAAGATGACCGGTTCTGTAGTGGTCACCTGGGCTGCCCCAGTAGTGTGCGTTAACGTATGGTCAATCCCTAAAGTATGCTGCAAAGTGTCCACCAATACCATGGACAAAAATGAAGCGCTGCATGGACGATGACCTGTCTGTCCGCGGCTACTGTGGAGCACTGTCACGTGCTGGCTTCTATGATCTACCTGGTAGCGAGGCAGTTGCGCTATGCTCTGTCTGCGACGGCTGATGTGAAATGATGTGATGTGATGTGAGTGTGAGTGGCACAAAATCGTTTGTGCCACTCACACTACTCACGGCCTATTCTTCTTAATGTAAACCATGCCCCTGTAAACAAAAATGAGTCGGCTAGTTCTTTCTGAACAGTGACTGACACAATTTGCGGAAGTACGCCGTCTAGCAGCTGCTGATAAATGGGCTACCCGAGCAAAGGCTTAACGCAGAAAGGAGAATCCAGAGTTGCGCGGCACCAAACCAGAAGCATTTGCCTCAACCTATCGCAAAATGAAGAAACTGAAACAACTGCCCTTCGAATTCAGAGCAGGCAGTATTGTAATTGCATGAATGGCAAGCGCATAAGAGACGAGGATAAGAAACATGGCCGCCAAAAACTTTTATGAAAGCCTAGGTCATGTCTTGGGATTATGGAAAGTGGGAAATTCTGCCATTTGTTTCTCGAGGCTGCACAAAAGGAATGAAGTTAATTTTCTGGCAATGCCTTCTTGTGGCGTACCAGAAGGCATCCTGATCGTCAAGAAGCACACCAGTTCTTTTTCCGATAATGACTGACAAGCCGAGTGCTTTCAGTTTCAGCTGAGGGCATTCTCCACCGCACTGCGTGGCTGTGTTGGAGTGAAACTTACCAAAGCAAATCGTTCATAACAGAGGGCAAACAAAATCCTCTGCTGGGCAAGCCATCCATATTTCCGACACATACGTGGCCAAATCGGAAATTTAATTCATTGTTTGTAACATAGCATCTGCCAAAGTAGTATGATTTCGTTGGCACGAATGATTTCTAACGTTGGAGCCATTGCAGAATGTTCTGCACTATGCAAGGAGTGCAACTGTAGATTTTTCAGACGTGCTAGAAAATTCAAACGCTCTCTCGGCACCGTCACATGCCCCATAGATGTCAATGTATATTAAGGTCTAAAATTTTGTATGCGGAAGCTCCACCATCCAATTTCTCCTACATTTTGCCCGAATTTCTAGTCGGACAACGCCTTAATCAAAGTCTCGGCCTCTGCTGCTCGTAGGTTTGAACCTCGTAGGTTTGAACCAGCCCATCTCCTAGTCGATCTGCACTTATCAGCATGGAATCCGTAACGCTGTTTCGTGCGAAACGCAGATGCTGTGTTTTACTAACGATTTATTCATTAACGCAGATATTGAATTTGATACTGACTGCATATACTTAGATTTCACTAAAGCGTTTGACTCCGTCTCACATAAACTTCTTATTTTCAAACTTAATCAACTCAATATTGACTCCATTGTACTTGCATGGACAAAAGAATTTCTCTCCAACCATAGCCAGTATGTGATAGCTAACAACTTTTGTTCAACTAATTCCGCCGTAACGTCTGGTGTACCACAAGGCTCCATTTTAAGTCCACTGCTTTTCCTAATTTATATTAGTGATCTTCCTTCTTGTGTTTCTTCCTCAACAGTCAGACTATTCGCAGATAACTGCGTACTTTACCAGAAGATTACTAGCCATACCAATCACCTTGACCTCCAACGCGGTCGAGATGCAGTATTTGAATGGTGTAATAAATGGCTCATGACCCTTAACATAACTAAATGCAAGAGCATGCGAGTTTCACGTCGCACTACTACCCATTGTTCGCTTACATACTTCCTCAATAACATTCCGTTACCATCTGTTGAACATTTAAATATCTTCGTGTTCATATATGTTCTCATCTTTCATATAATATGCACAAAGAATATGTAAGTCATAATGCTAACCGCATGCTTGGTTACCTGCGTCGGAAATTTTCCTCTGCCCTATCGTCAATCCAGCCAACACTCAACAAAACATTGGTAAGATCAAAATTAGAGTACGCATGAGCCATATGGGACACAACTCATGCCATTCTCATTGAAACCCTCGAAGCCATTCAAAATCACGCAGCGTGTTTCATCTTATCGGATTATTCACGCCATTCCAGTGTCGAATTCATGAAAAACACCTTAAACTTGCCTGACCTTTCGTTGCGCCACAAATTGTCTCGCCTTAAGGCCAAACCTCATAAGCGCGAAAATGCACGCGACAGCGACAAGCGACAGCGACGTAGATCGGCTTCGCGCGATCAGTCGCTAGCGCAGGCAAACCTCATTCACGCGACGGCTTCGGCGAGCGAATTCACTGTTGCTGGCATGAGGCCGTCTACTCGCACCAAGAAAACCGCGTAGCGAGCGGTATGCAATTTAAAAATAAGATATATTGTAATGTAATAAAACGGAAAGTGTTTATTATTGCCTTGCTAGCATTTTTTATATGCACATGCGTAATAAACATTGCGTTATTTCTTGTTGCGCATACATGACTCGGGCAGGGTCACGTGCACCTATGTAGTCTTTGTCTTTTCCAGGTTTTTCGCTATTGGCTGCTTGAGCACAGCACTTCCAGGCGATGAGCGAACGGTTTCCAAATCTGGAGAACTGAGCGATCGCGCGAAAACGAGCACAGCGACACGTCGCGCGAACGCCCTGTTTCGTCGCTCATAGCGTCGCTCGTCGCTGTCGCGTGCATTTTCGCGCTTATGAGGTTTCGGCCCTTAACCTTTTTCACAAAATCTATCAATTTAACAGCCATTTGAAAGGGCGCCCCATTTCATCAACCTAGTTTCATATCACTGAGGATTGATCATCGCTATAAGGTGCGTCTACCATCCTGTCACACCAGATTGTGCAATGACTCATTTGTTCCTAGGAAAAGCGCCACCTGGAACCACCTTCCCGCCTACATCGCCTGCATAATGGACGAAAAAGATTCAAAGCTTGCCGTGCAAGATGCCCTGTAACTTCTTTTTTTTTTACTGCACTTGTAAATTATTGTTTTCCCCACTCCTTTCTGTAGTGATTTCGGGCCTTGAAAGTATCTTTAATAAACAACAAATAAATAAATCTGTTTGGGTTGTAGCAGGGTTCAAAAGTCAGCTTTTTCGCTAATGCTGACGTGTTCTGGGGTGAACCAGGTAAAACAAATATGAAAGAGTGGCTACCGCGACACGGTGCGGTGATGTCTTCAAAGATAAGCACCGGGGATGCTTGGAGGTGCGATGGTGGCAAACTCAACAGTGCAACTTAATCGGTGATAATTCTTTATGATAAGCATCTTCAGGTAACTGCTTGTTAGTGCATGAGGCCCAGCAAGATTGTAAACATACTGCATCCTTTTGATAGGCGACTACCCTTATGCACCAAGCCGCTGTTACCGATTCTGTTTTGTGCGAACACCGCTGAATGCGTTGCACAGACTCATTGCTTTGAGGAAAATAAAGCCGCATTGTAGAGCCCATGTGCAGTCGGGAACTGAGTGGGCATAACGAATACCTTCATGGCAAATGCTAGCAAGCACCCCAGCATCAACAGTGTTAATGCAGTTGGCGATGTGCTGCACACAACTAGGAATGATCGCCTGCACACAGCGTGCGTGTCTGCGGAGATTTTTGTACAGTAGCGCTTCGGTGACGTGCACACACGAATCGGAGAAAGTCGGACATCCTCCTCTTCCATCACAGACTTTGAGTTCCCCTCGTTCGTTTCCAAACTCTGCATGACAAAGAGCCCTAACTTAATCTGCGTGTAACTGGTATCAGCGCCGCTCATCACAAGACACAAATTTGCGATCGGCAGGTGGGCACATAGTTAGGCAAGATTTACTGCACGTACCAAATGTATTCCCAAGAGCCTGGGCGCTCACCAAAATGCCTCATAAGTGCACTGAGAGCCACTGAAGCTATTTCGGCCGGCAATATGACCACTTGAGCGGAAGTGAAGACGTACGAGTTCATTTTTTGAACTGCCCTATGTTTCCGACGATTTTACAGTCCCTAGGGAGTCCAAAAAATCCACAGTTGACTGTAGCACAGTGCCATATGTTCAGGTTTCACTACATACTGTTATCCCACATGCTGTAAATAGAAAGAAGGTAAGATAGAAAAGCACATAGCACTTGCGCTTTTCCCAGACTAAGCACAAGAAGTCAATAAATACCATGAATGAGTGCTGCATCATTGTCATTTGCATGTGCATACGGAGCAAGTGGCCATCTATGCGATCGAAATGGTCATCCGTGCGGCGTGTGTGTGCATCGAGGCGCCGTTCCAGGTCTGACAGCCTGCTTTCGATGAAACCCGTGCTTCGTCGTGCCAGAGCAGAATCATCAGGATGCCTCCCCACATCCTACGAAGATGAACAGGTAAAAGGGGGAAGACCGTCATACACAGCTGCAAGGAGCGACAGCCCCCATGCAGTTACATAAACACAATGTTGTTCATTTCACTCAATATAATTTCTCTCAAATATAATTGATCGAGCTTGCTCATCTTGCTCAAGAATAGCTTGTAGTATTACAAAACTGTCAAAAGTAGGAAACACACTCAAAATGCTATATAACAAACCCGTATATAGCGAATTGTCGGTTATAACGAAGTGAGGAATGACTCTGGCTTAGGTAGAGGGCGACAATTATATGTTTATAACATATTTTTAAATATAAAGTATTTTCATGGCAGGCGTGACTTCATTATAATGAGATTTAAGCGTTGTACTCCATTTTCATACTTCTTTAAAGCAATACACCTTGTCTGACACAATGCCTTGTCACTTACATTGGGAAAGTATAAATTTTATGGCATTGAAGGTGCATCGCATTCCTGAATCTCATTTTGTTTGCAATACTGAACACGCATTGCAATGATTGCAGCTTAATTTGTACATAATAATAATAGCTATTGAGGCTTAACGTCCCAAAAGTAGGATGATTATGAGAGATGCTGTAGTCGATGGAGGGCTCTGGAAATTCCCACCACTGGGGGTTCTTCAACGTGCACCTAAATCTGAGCAGATGGGTCTAAATAAAGCATTATTCGCCTGCATTGCAGCTTTGTTCTTGAGCAAAAAGAGTAAAATGCGGCACCCTCCAAATGAGACCTTTGGGACCAATTCTCCTCATTTTATATTACCAAGGCCAAAGAACAGTGATCACAATGCTAAATGTACAATCTATATGAATTATGCCCATTTATTTCTTGTAGGACAGTTCAAGGTAGAATATAAATACACATTTAGAAGCAACTTCAAACAAGAAATAAAGAAAAAGACCTAAATCAAAACTCCGCTAGGGAGTACTGTGTGCTGAAGTCCCAAGTTCTGATGGAAATTCATCTGGTAAGGAAGAATTGGCAATTGAAAGACACCAGCTGACACTATTCAAATAAAAAGAAAAATTTTCTGGCTCAGCATGACTCTCAGCAAGACATTTCAGAAGAAGGACACAAAAAAATGATGCATAACGCGAAAAACGTGGTGATGCAGGATGAACCCTTCAAACGCAACGGGGCTCGCACTCGCACCATTCATATAGTCTCGCAGCTTGTTCTCTGCTGCCGTTGGCAGAACGTGAAGCAATCAAACTCTTTCGAAACAGCTCTAAGATAATGATGCTCCCTGCCAACTAAGGCAATGTTGCAGTACTACTTGACAGCACTAAGTACTATGACAAAGTGACGGCTTCACTTGAAGAGCGCAGCAACGCATAGAGAAGGACCCTACACTGAAGCTGTAACAGGACTTTCAAAAGCTTCTTTCAGGCGCGTTCCGTTGCATTCCACCTCAACACAAGGCTTCCTGCTACTATCTTCTGTGCCATAATGGTTCTACGCAAGCCTTGTCAATTGCCCGAAACTCAAAAGCTCAAGGTGCCAATGCACCCCATTATGAAACACACTCGCTCAAGCTTTCACAAGCTGTCTGGGTACCTGCATCGCATGTTGCTACCCCCTGTGAACAGAATCGAAACATATATCCGCAACTTCGATAATTTCATAGACAAGCTATGAGACATCGCACTCGAGGGTTACAATATTCTAGCGTCTTTTGACGTCCAGTCTTTAATCACCAGCATACGTACAGGTATGGTGGTGAATGCTGGTGGAGGCAAAGATGGTTCAGCTTAGAGTATGACATAGCGAGCAATGGAAATGAGAAATGAGGGGTGGAACCTAATGGACAAAAAAAAGGACCAGAGTGGGTCGGGGAACAAACCATTGTTAAGGGCATCCTAGTCAAAATCAAAAAGAAATGAACATGAATAAGGCATGTAGAGTGTAGGCAGGATAACCACTGGTCACTGAGAGTAACCGACTGGATTCCCAGAGAAAGCAAACGCAGCGGGGAAGAGGGAAAATTATGTGGGCAAACGAGGTTTAAAAGTTTGCGGGTATAACGAGACAGCAGAAGGCACAGGATCGGGGTGACTGGCAGAGTATAGCAGAGGGCTCAGCATCGCAGTGGGCGTAGTCAGAATTAGGATGATGATACTACGGGCTTGGCAGTTGATGCAAGTCTCAGCCCTCGAAATGGACACTAACCTGCCCTAGCTTACACAAACTGACGTCTGGGATCTGCGGCACCTCTTGAAGTTTTGTCTCGAGAACATGCATTTCATGTTTGAGAATTGTTCACGTGATCGAATTCCAGCTGCGGCGGCTGCGTTTTCGATGGAGGCCAAAATGCTGTAGGCTCGTGTGCTCAGGTTTGGATGCACGTTAAAGAACCCCAGGTGGTTGAAATTTCCGGAGCCCTTGTCTATGGCATCTTTCATAATCATATGGTGGTTTTGGGTTGTCAAACCCACAAATCGATAAAAAAATTTGGAAAAAAGTTCCAGGGTTTCTGTTACAAGCCTGCACATATGACTGAAGTACGTCCCGCTTTCTCCGTAACGGCAGCAAATCTCGCAATGGAGGATCTTAAACAATACAAACTGCTGTTTTCGTCCTGCACCCGAAAATTCTTCTACAAAGTGTGGAAGATTGTTTCAGCATAGTCAAGTAGGCACTTGTTCCACTTACAGAACACCCAAAGGGCATTGATGCAGCAATAAAGTTTACCACAGAGAAACAGCAGCACGACTTGCTTCCTTTTCACGACGTTCACGTCAAACGCAAAAGTAGAATAGCGTTACTCAGTTTCTACAGAAAAACAATCACATCAGTCACTATATGCATTTAAATTCTGTGAACCCTGCTTCCCACAAAAGGTCTGCTTGCTTGTTGGTCTTGCAAAGAGAAATTTGGATTGATTGATTGATTGATTGATATGTGGGGTTTAACGTCCCAAAACCATTCTATGATTATGAGAGACGCCGTAGTGGAGGGCTCCGGAAATTTAGACCACCTGGGGTTCTTTAACGTGCACCCAAATCTGAGCACACGGGCCTACAACATTTCCGCCTCCATCGGAAATGCAGCCGCCGCAGCCGGGATTCGAACCCGCGCCCTGCGGGTCAGCAGCCGAGTGCCTTAGCCACTAGACCACCGCGGCGGGGCGAAGAGAAATTTGGATCTCTCCCACGTCGGCTACCCTGCCTCGTTTGTGCGCTCTGTGAAATGTCATGGCACACTCTGCACATCGTGATAAATCAAGCACAAGAAAATGTGTAGCCTAGTGCAAGTAGTGATTTTTAGGTTGGAAGCGAATTCAAAGCAAACAGTAATCTTGGTTGAATAATGCGATTCAAATTTGAATAGTAATGTAACATGTTATACAAGAAAATCAGCAGATTTCTCATAAACCAAAAAACCTACACAATATCTTTTTTTTGAAAATTGAAACAAGGCCTGTGCAAATGCCATTCTTTTTGAAAAAGTTCAAAGAAAGTGGGAACAACTTTGAATAGCCGCTGAATTTGACTTTGATGGAATCCAAAAGATAACCTGTAAAACGTTTAATGTTTTAAAATTTACTAGGAGCTAATAGGATGCCATAATAAGCCCTTAAACTTAGAAAATAATGAAGTGGTGCGAGGGTAATATGCTCACTTAACCTTGCAGTGGAGCTTCACGGTAGGACGAATTTCCCCTGGATAGGCATTTTCACGCCTTGGCACTCTTTTTTAGCAGTGAAACCACCTTTACAAAAAATTACATAATGTCTAATATACATTTGAGTAGGTGCTTTCATAACTTAGCACCTCTCTACTTCAGTGAAACCACCATTTTAGGGGGTTACATTCGGATTAATAATACTTATTCGTTTATTTTGAATACTTCAAAAATTTTCAACAATTAAAATTCGAATCTAGCTTACTTCATTCATTTGAATATTCAAGGCGTTCAAACATTTGCACAAGCTTAGATATGCTCCTTTGTGCCACATGTTCCTGAGATCAGCGAGCCTTTCTGACGTGACCTACAATATTCAGCAATATTCCAATGAGCAAGCTGAGGCCTTCCTTTGTGAAGACGAAAGACAATCCGCCAAACAAAACATTTCCTGATGTTGCCTACAACAACCCGTGCTTAAAAGAAAATAGTGAAAATTATCCTGGCAAGACTGACAACTTTTAGCAAAGTCTCAAGCAGAACATACATGACGTAAGAATAAAAGAAAGAAAAATGTTTTGTCAAACACTCTGGTCGCACATACAAAAGCAATCAGCGTGGAAATAGACAAGAATCATGCAAAGATAACGGAAATAAAAATTCTCTGACGATTAGGACACCGCCTAATGCAAATTTGGAGCGCAACTTTGTGTTGGGCAAGGTCAACCATGCTTGAAGTTTGGACTTTCCACACAGTATCCACATCGCCATAGATAAATGCTGCGGAAAAAACCGTGTCGATTCAAACAAAGATATTATCGGCACAGTTATGAAGGCACGTGCTCAAATTGAATACGGAACTACAGTTTGCCGCAATCTCTGCGCAGAAAACCACGGTAGCGATTGTCGCGTTTTTCAATAATGAATACGATCTGAAGGTGCTCAGTTGATACAGCCGTAGACTAGAGGCAATAAAGTCGTTAAATGGCACGAAGCGCTAAGGCTTTTTTGTCGTACGCTTATGGCTAGGTAGTGCAAAGCGTAGGCAGAGCTTCGGCACTTTCAGTTGCAGTTTTCATTTGGCCTCTAGCAAAGCAGTGGCATGCTTGATTGTGGCTCGTGCACTCAGCAGGCTCCAAGGGTTGTTTGAATATTGTATTTTCTTGTGTACAACCTGCCCATGCAAATAACTGGCACCCTCGGGTGCAAACCGCGGGAGAAAGAAAAAAAAGTACCCGCATATTCACCCGAGGCTGCTTTCTTTGCATTACCGTGAAAGCGTGCCATGAAGCCAGCTTGCACACGAAAGCTCAACTTAGGCTCTAAATTTTCTGTATATTTTGATCGTGTTACACCCGATAAAATAGGTACCTTCACTCAGTGTGCGGGCAGCGCCATCGGAGTTGGTGAGAATTTGCTGTATGCGCTTTCTGGGATTTAACAGTGAATTTATTCGCATGTCTTTTCAATTTTGTTGTTCCGGGGTTTGACTGTTTTTACTTGTGGTACAACCATAAGTAAGCACGAATAGCTTGTGCTCCATAAACAAAACAGACTACAACTCTGCACATATGATTGCTCATTTCTAGGTCACATTGAACTCTCATGGAACCACCAGGGCCATTGTACTGACAGATTATGAAAAAACTTTTTTTATTATTATTCTGTGACCACCGCTTGTGTTAAGAAACAATCAGTGCACCTCTGGAGTGAGCATTACAGTAAAGACAACTAGCTCTATGCGTTATTATCATCATCAATTAAAGTACGCCCACTGCAGGGCAAAGGCCTCTCCCATATTTCACCAATTAACTTGGTACTCTGGTTGCTACCGCTACGATGTCTCTGGAAACTTTGTAATCTCACCTGCCGACCCAACTTTCTGCCGCCTCTTGTGCGCCTGATGCCTAATTGAATCCTCCCTTCCTTTTAATGATTAGGGGTCACTCGTGTTGACCTCTCACTGAACGCCCAGTCGCTTTTTTATTTCGACAAGGGTAAAATATAGAGCAAAGCACAGAGTTCTGGAGTATATGCAGTGAACAATGCGATATCGCTCTCTGCTGATCACTTCACAGCACAAACAGCATGTAACAGCGTTCATACAAGTTTCCGAAGCAAAACTTCAAGGATATTCAAGGACTTTTCCAGGAGCCGCTGCAGGTTTTTCAATGTCTCAAAGCAGCATGCAAACTTGAAATTTTTTCTCTAAAATCTTATAATATGGCTAGCTTTATTGTACTTACGTAAATGGACATCAGTAACTAAATAGACATCACAATCATAAAAAAAGTCTAGTAGTCTTGATAGACTCTCAAGAATAACACGCACTGAATGCTTACATGAGTATATGAGAATATAAGAATGATTGAGATCGCATTCATTTCTACACTGCACCGACAGACAAACTGAATTTTTTTTCCGAACGCACTTCTGCCAAACAGAATCATGCGCGCTCATGTTAAATTACTGTTTATGAACTGGGGAGTTCGTCAGGTCGACAGCGATCTACCACATTAACGAGGCTGAAAACGTCAACATGGGGAGTGCACTGCTCAGGAAATTCAAGGATTATAAAGGACGAGAAAAAAATTCCAGGACTTTCAAGGGCCTGGAGAACCTGTTTTTCAAATTCAAGGGCTTTCATGGATTTCAAGAACCTGTACGCACCCCGGCGTAAACTGCAGCAAAACCATCACCTAGGTCCAAACTCTTTTCAAATGAAACGGGGCATCTCTCAAGTCTATTATGCATAAAATAAATGACCGAAGCATGCAAGAAAATAACCAGAAAATTCCACCAAACCAACTGCTTTTAGAAGACCGCTCAAGCTAGGCTTCAAGCAGCGAAATTAAGAAAGAAAGCCGTGAGACCTACTACTGACCATAGCGGCTGCTTTGCCAGCATTCTGAGAGTCTCCCGAGGATTCCTTCGAAGCCGATAGCACCGAGTTGCTCAAAGCCGAAGAATCCTTTATGCTTGCAGGACCATTGTGCGATGGGGCCTCGGTTCCATTTACAGCAAGAGACTCCCGTGCCGACACTGGAAGGCAAGGCAAAAATTATTCTCATAAAAGCATTCTCAGGACATTCACCCTCATATTCTAAAACAATCTTTAGCTCTAAACTCTCTTTTCACTCAGGCAATCATTGTCACAGGTTTATTTCTTTAAGGTTGCAATTAGGGCCTATTGGTCTGCCAACAGAACGTACAGAGTTTCACGACTCAGACAGACGAGATACACAAAAACAGGGCAAAAAATTCGAAAATTACACACTCTCCTACACACATGCCACTAACACATGTACGTATGTCTCGAGAGTCTGCATTAGACATGAGCACTAGGGTTGAAAGGCGGGCTAGTTGGTACTATAGATTCACACTGAAATATTGACATCGCAAACTAACGGGATGCAAAGGCGCTCGTTTGTCTGCTACATTGCATCACGTTGGTTTGTACTACTAATATTTCGACAAGTGCACTACTGCTCAAATGCATTATTTATTTTTTTTTGCGATAGAAGTGACTTTTCACTTTTTTGGAGCATCTTTAGGGGCAGGAGAAGTACTGCATCGGAGCAGCCATAAGTGTTTTCGGAGCAGAAAAAATGCTGGTTTGTAGAAGCTATTGGTGTTTAAGAAACAGATTAAACTGGCCATACATTAATTGAAATTTGCAGCAACTCATGAATATTAATATTTATTATGGAATAAATTTTACAGATAACCAATCAATGTGAATTTTATGAAGCAAGCAATGACCGGTCGTCAAAAATGTGCTGCGAAATGAGCTAAGATTTAAAATACTTGTATTTGCATCAAAAATCGAATCAAACAGGGAAAGCTGAGTGCTGCATTTTAGAAATAACCACCATCCCACACAACTGTTGCCAAACAAGCAGTATATAATCGGTATGCGATAAAAGCAATCCTGCTGACTTTCATATTTCGCCACATTATTAGCCTGCCCGTCTAGCTAAGAAGAAAAAAGAAATCACAGAATATCCACAGAGTGCATGATGATGACTGGGGCGAAGCATCCGTCAGTCCGCTGGTGCTTTTGTCTGTATGTTCATTCTTGCTTCCTTTCCTCTGTTCAAACGTCCGTCTGCGCGTCCATCCGTGCATCTCCTTGTCTGTCCATCCAGCCGTCTATCTAGTGAACACTCCAAGTGCCACCATCTCGCATCTTTTCATTATATATTCATTATATAGAAGTACCGCCATCCAGCGGACATTCCAGGGACTAAACGAGAGGTGGCACAGCCGGACTACAGGAGCGGCTTGTGGGCACTTTCTTACGGCCTGCGGTACGTGTCTAGGTCCCAACTTTCACCGCTGCTAGTTCATGGAACTGTGGCCTAACCCTCCCTGAACCTTGCTAAAACCAACGACGTTACGCCTGCGAGTTTAATGTGGCAACTTTTTCTGGTCAGATAGTGCTCAAAGTGCGTTTTCTGCTTTTATCCTCAATTCAAAAGAGTGTGCGTGTGCCGCTTTTCTAGTCCGGCCGTGAAGGTGGCTACCGACTACTACTGCAATGACTACTACTACATACATCGTGGACACATGACCCACGGCTTAAGGGGGGACACGGGTCTTAAAAACCAAAAAGTCGTGAAATTTTTTTTTTAAATAGCAGTTTTGGTACTTCCATTCAATATTCTACCATTTCGCCAAGTATTATGCAGTTTGAAACAATATCTTAGCCGTAATATCGATTTTTAGCACCAATGCTAGTTAAGTACGAGCCAAGAATTTAGTAAAGGTCTTTTTCCCGGACATGCGGCGGCCGTCATACTTCCCCGAGAGCCGCAGATCATATATCGTTTGAAAGCGCAGCCTCTCGCCTTAGTTTTTGCGCTGTTTCCGGCTCGAAACATGTGTTGGCTGTGAAGATATCCCGCTTAAAAAAGAAGTCCCCATACGTGCAGTAATTGGCCAGTCCCAGCACGTGACCCGCGGCGGGCCATGCCATTGGATAGACTAGGGTCGTCTGCATCTCTGCGTGGCAACTGTGAGCACACTGTACGCGTCAACGTGTTTTCGCACGCGAGCAACGATGTCTATGCCGTCGCCATAGTTTGCTACAAAGTACCAATTCAGAACAAAAAGAAAGAGGAAGACTCCGTACAACTTCCAGAAACGCGCTGCTGTGCCACCACGAGTTCCTGACCATGCGAAGAAGGACGCGCAACTAGAGTCGAGCAGCGCCACTGATGCCGACGTACTAGGCCTAGCCCCCCAAAAGCGCTCTTGACAACGGCCGCGGCTCTTCGTCATTGTTTCGGCACGACACTGCAATGCTGCAGCCAGAAGATTTGCGGCGTATAGACAGTGAAGCTCAAGAAAAACTTAAAAGTACTTGCTTCAGCTCTTGGTACTGCCCAAAAATCTGACCTTTTGGATAGTGATGACGCTGCTGCACAAGCTAGCAATGATCTCGCTACAAGTTTTTTCATTGCTAGTTACGACTCGATGAATGCGCTGTTGGCGTCTACCAGTGTACGATTTGTGGTGGTAACCTCACGGTGCGAAAAGGTGAGCGGAATTTTGGCCTTGCTGTGAAGTTTGTTGCCGAATGCGCGATCTGCGGCGATGGTGTGGAAGGATGGAGCTCGCCACGCGTGAGCGACAAAGCGAAGCTCAGACCCTTTGTCATAAACATCCTTCCAAAGCATGCAATGCAGAGCACCGGAAACGGGCAAACCGCAATGAATGACATTTTTGCGGCGATGAACATTTGAGAGAGAATATTCACAATAAAACGTGGCTGGGGCACCTGAAAACAAAGCTCGTCCCCGCGGCAACCGAAGAAGCAGAAAAGTTGATGGGGACATGTGCACAATTAGCACACGATTTGTACTGTGACCTAAAATAAACAGCCCGGACAATATCGCTAAATCGTACGAAGGCACATGGATGACCTACGGCCACTCGTCTCATATCCGCGTCAGCACGGTAATTGAGCTGTACACAGGATTTGTGCTCGATTATGTAGTGCTGAGCAATTTCTGTGCTGGGTGCGTACGGGCACCAAAAGAAGATGACCCTGCCTACCAGGCTTGGAAGGAGGGACACGCATGCCAGAAGAACACGGACAAAAAAGCTGGGGAGATGGAGGTAGAAGCGGCACTGATCCTTTTCCAAAGATGGCTGCAGAAGCATAAGCTGCGGTACGCGACCTTGTTGTCGGATGGTGACAGCCGTGCTTGCTTTGCTCTTCAAGATGCAAAAGTGTATGGATATATACCCATGGACAAGGACCACATACACAAGAGAATGGTCACAGCACTGCCAAATCTAGTTTACAGGCAGAAGTCCTCTGGTGCCGAGAGTCTCGGTGGGAAAGGAAGACTGACTGGTGAGCTTATCACCAAGCGCATCAGCTACTATGGCTGGACTTTAAAATCGTACAAAGGTGATGTCCAGGCTGTGATTGATATGTGTGGTTTAACGTGCAAAAACCATCATACGATTATGAGAGACGGCGTAGTGAAGGGCTCCGAAGATTTCGACCACCTGGGGTTCTTACCGTGCACCCAAATCTGAGCGCACGGCCCTACAACATTTCCGCCTCCATCGGAAATGCAGCCACCGCATTTGGGATTCGATCCCACGACCTGCGGGTCAGCAGACGAGTACCTTAGCCACTAGACCACAGCGGCGGGGCATGTGAAGGCCATGCATAAGGCATTCATGGCCACATACTATCAGATCGCCTCAAACGATGTCACTTCGAACCACGCTGCCTGTCCAGAGGGCCCGATTCATAGCGCCGCAAAAACGCAGCAAAGGCCAAAGGTGAGCCTGCTCCAAAACACCGCCACAATCTGCCACCCCATGTATGTGAGGCGCTGCTTCCAGCCTATAAGACGTTTGATTACTCACTTCTTCGGCGATGCCTAACAGGGAATACCCAAAATAACAACGAGTGTCTCAACTCAATGATTTGGGCACTGGTGCCGAAGGAGGAACGTGAATCATTGTTTGCTGTACAAGCTGCTGTGGCAGAGGCTGCAATGGAGCTAAATTCTGGATATGAAAAAGCTTCTACAGCCATACTTATAGAACTACAGCTAAACCCTGGTTAACAGTTGACCAAGCGCATGAATGAAAAAGACCGCCACCGTGCTCAATCATGCGCACGCAAGCATGCTTCTGCTGAAAACTTGCAGCGTGTGCTAAGAAAACAACACCGAAATGACTCTAAACCAACAGAATAAGTTGTTGGAGGCTACTGATACCATACCGTTCGTGAATATTGTAAATAATTAGTGTTGTTCTATATTAAATGTGAGTGTTTTGTTTTTTGACATTTTCTCAGAATCTCATCTTTGGTGTTTTTAAAACTTGCCAAAGCGATATCTTGGTCTTTAAGGCACATAGAGCCACAAGTCTTGCGGTGGCTTGTAGCTGCATATGTCTGCTACGCAAATGTAGGAAAAGTATTTTCATTCTAGCCTTTGTAAATTTTTATTCTTGGTACTAGCTGGATCGCATGATAGAGATATCTGGAGATCAAACTTCGAATTCCTATAAAATTGGTAATACATGTTATATTAAAAAAGTAATCCTACATTTGTGTTCATTACACTTCGTAATATTCAGCCATATGTCAATATTATTATTCTGGCCAATAATTGCTTTGCCATTGTTCTGATAAACAATATAGGATTAATTTTAATTATCTCCACAACCACCCAACCAACTTCAAAAGTAATTATATTGTTACGTAAAAATGACACGAGGCGTGTCTATTTAAAATCTATATTCAAACTGATGCGTATGGCGTCGACTAAGATGGAAGACAGCACGCACAATCGACAGAGCACTTCCTCGTTGTCGTCTTCTGACCGCTGATACATCAGCTACGTAGCATTACCCCCCCCCCCCCCCCGGCGGTAAAAGCGCCGTCTCGGTGCACATTAACTACGGTCTTCAGTAGGCAGGTGGTAAGGTTTTAGCCTGCTGACGTGCACAACATCACTGGGTGTGGTTGGAGCCAGGCTTGTGGTCTCAGATGCAGGAATGATCTCATAGGTGACGTCGGTTACCTGGCGGATGATACGGTAAGGACCCATGTAGCAAGACAACAACGTCTCTGATAAGCCAACTCGACGAACTGGGCACCACAGGAGAACAAGAGAACCGGGTTGGAAGTGAACGTCAGCATGCCGGCTGTCGTAGATGGCTTTCTGGGTGGCTTGCGAAGCCGAAAGTCTAGAGCTGGCGATCTGACATGCGTGGTCTGCACGAGCAAAAGCGTCGCGTGCATATTCGGTTGACGGCGTTGTAGTGGTTGGAAGTAGGGTGTCGAGTGGTAACTTCGGATCACGGCCATAAAGCAAATAAAAGGGTGAATAACTGGTAGTGTCGCGGCGCGAAGAATCGTACGCGAAGGTCACGTGAGGTAGCGCCAGGTCTCAGTCATGGTGGTCGGAGGACACATACATCGCGAGCATGTCCGTTAGGGTCCGATTTGGCCATTCGGTAAGGCCATTTGTTTGGGCATGGTAGGAAGTAGTCAGCTTGTGGTGCGTCGAGGAAGAGCGCAGAAGATCGTCGATCACACGAGACAAAAATGCGCGGCCGAGATTGCGAGTAATTGGCGAGGAGCGCCATGGTGTAGGATGACTTTGTGGAGCAAAAAGTCCGCAACGTCAGTAGCGGTGCTGGTGGGGAGCGCTGGAGTGATGGCATACCTAGTCGCGTAGTCTATAGCAACGGCGACCCACTTGTTGCCCGATTTCGACTCGGGAAAAGGACCGAGAAGATCTATACCAACACGGAAGAAAGGTTCGGTTGGGATGGAGATCGGTTGAAGAAGTCCAGACGGGGGTGCAGTAGGTCGCTTCCTACGTTGGCATTTATCGCAGGAGGACACGTAACCGCGAACGGACCGGGTGAGACCGCGCCAAAAGAAGCGGCGACGCACGTGGTCGTACGTCCGAGATACACCCAGATGACCAGCAGTTGGTTCATCGTGAAGCTCGTGCAGCACGGTTGAACGCAAATTTTTCGGCACGACAAGAAGGAGCTCAAGGCCATCTGGCTGGAGGCCACGACAGTACAGCGTGCCATTCAGGAGGACGTACATGAGAAGTGATGTGTCGTTCGGAGCAGATTCGGGACGGTCAATAAGTTGTCGCAGAGAAGCATCACGACGTTGTTCATCACCAATCTGAAGAAACTGGGACATTGACATGACGCTGAGGCTAGGCTCGATGTCTGGTTCGTCGGGCTGATCAACAGGGTAGCGGGATAAGCAATCGGCGTCCAGATGGAGACGTCCAGATTTATAAGCAACCGAGTAGGAATACTCCTGTAGGCGTAATGCCCAACGACCAAGTCGTCCAGTGGGTTCCTTGAGAGAAGAAAGCCAACACAGCGCGTGATGATCTGTGATGACATGGAAAGGGCGGCCATACAAGTAAGGACGGAATTTCGAAACCGCCCAAACAAGAGCGAGACATTCCCATTCTGTTATAGAATAATTGCGTTCAGACCTAGAAAGCAGACGGCTTGCCTACGCGAGTACACGGTCGTTGACCCGCTGAATTTGCGCCATAACTGCACCAATTCCGTGACCACTCGCGTCTGTTCGCACTTCTATAGGAGCATCGGGGTCGAAATGTGCAAGAATAGGAGGTGTCGTTAGAACGGTGATTAGCGGAGAGAAGGCATCAGCTTGAGGAGGGCCCCGAGAAAGTGGGAGGTCTTGTTTGAGAAGGTCAGTGAGTGGCCGTGCGAGTGCCGCAAAGTTTTTCACGAAGCGGCGAAAGTAAGAGCAGAGGCCCACAAAACTGCGATCATGGACAGAGCGTGGGACTGGGAAGTTTGTTACAGAGCGTACTTTCGCCGAGTCTGGCCGTACGCCGGCGGCGTCAACAGGGTGACCCAATACGGTAATCTGACGAAGACCGAAGTGGCACTTGGAGGAATTGAGCTGCAGGCCGGCCCGCCGAAATATAGATAGAATGGTCGAAAGGCTTTCAAGGTGGGTTCTAAGGTAGGTGAGAAAATGATCACGTCGTCCAGGTAACACAAACATGTCGGCCATTTAAATCCTTGTAGGAGCGTGTCCATCATTCTCTCGAAGGTCCCTGGAGCGTTGCAGAGCCTGAATGGCATGACCTTGAATTGGTAAAGACCGTCAGGGGTAACGAAGGCGGTCTTTTCTCAGGTCCATGTCATCTACAGCAATTTGCCAGTAGCCAAATCGGAGATCGAGAGATGAAAAGAAGGTGGCACCATGGAGGCAATCATAGGGCATCGTCAATGCGTGGTAGAGGGTACACGTCTTTTTTGGGTAATTTTGTTGAGGTGGCGATATAAACGCAGAAACGCCATGAGCCGTCTTTCTTTTTTACTAATACCACGGGAGATGCCTAAGGGCTCGTTGATGGTTCGATTACAGTTTTTCTAAGCATTTTAGCCACTTCTTTCTGAATCACTTCTCGCTCGGACGCTGACACGCGGTACGGCCGACGGTGAATGGGCGCAGAGTCACCAGTGTTGATTCGGTGAGTGACAATTTTAGTCTGGCCCAAGGGACGATCGTCGGTGTCGAAAATGTCACTGTATGATGCCAAAACTTGGCAGAGAGTGTCGGCCTGGTGAGGCGACCGCTCCGATCCAATGATGTTTAGAAAAATATCATCGTCTGAGCTGCACCGCGAGACAGCGCTTCGATCAAGAGCAGATACAGCGACAACACTGACATCGTCCTCTGTTATTGCAGTTAGCTGGCTAGAGACATCTGGCAGGGCAACACTTGAGGGGTGAAACCAAAGTTAAGGAGCGGAAGTAACACACAGTTATCCGCTATGGTCGCGATGGTATAGGGCACAGTAACACTGCGCGTCAGCTGAACGTCAGTAATTGGCGTAACGATATAATCACCGTCAGGAACGGGAGGGGTCGATGACAAAGACACGTACTGTGACGGCTTGAGGTGGCAGGCGAACGAAAGTGATTGGGCTCAAGCGGCTGGTGGGCTTTGCAGAGTAGTCGGCAAAGATTGGTAGATCAAGGCTGAGGGTACCAGACGAACAATCAATTAAGGCCAAGTGTGCCGAAAGGAAATCAGGGCCAAGTATGAGGTCATGAGGGCAGCAGGCTAGCACGGCAAAAAGGACTACAGCGTGACGACCGGCAATGCTGACACGAGCAGTGCACATTCCGATTACTGGTACAGTACGGCCATCCGGCAACACGTATTGCCTGCAGTCATAGATGGCGTCATAATCTTTTGTTAGTTGCAGCGTAGAGAAGCGCTCATAATAGACAGGTGCGCACCTGTGTCAATGAGGGCGGTCACAGGAACAAGGTCGACTTGTACTTCAAGCAGGCTATGGTGCGTGGGAAGCGTCAGTAGAGAATTTTCGGCCTGTCATTGGTATTGCAGCTTCATTTCTATAAGCTGCAATATCTAGTTTTCCAGCTGCGGTCGTCCACAGAAGCTCGGCGAGGAAAAGCGCCGAGGTGGCAGAGAGCGGGACTAGCGACGTAGCGGCGACAGGGGAGCAAGAGCTGCAGGCGACCGGACGAAGGGGCGTCAGTGGTAGCGGCGACCGGACAAAGGGGCGTCAGTGTAAGGCTCGTAAGATGACATTGAATAGAAATTGAAGGGTGCGGCGACTGAACCTCGAGGGGTCGTCGGGTGCATGTGCGCCCAGGTAGAGAAGGTCTGACGTGGTTGCTTTGACCCGAGAAACGTGCCCAGGCTGATGGCAGGAAAAACAAATAGGCCGGTCGTCGGGTGTTCGCCATTCCGAAGGGTTACGGAAAGGCATTGTTGGAGGTGAACGGCGAGCGTGTTCTCGGGAGTAGGACGGGACTTCAGGGTGAGTCAAGGGACATGCTGATGGAAGGCCGAGGTTCGCAAACTCGTGCCTCACCACAGCTTGTATTAACGCCACTGACGGTTGTCGTTGGTCAGAGGCGAGCGTTGCGAAAACGGGTGGCTGAAGAGGAGCCGGACAGGTGGCTTCGATTTCCCGACGAACAATGCGTGTGACGTCATACGTGAGGGACTGGCGGGCGGCTTCACACGATGAGGTTGCGGCCGTGTAGGGCAGCCGGGTGAATCGCTGAGTAATGCGGCGGCTCTTAGCTTCTTCGAACCGCTGGCACTCTTTAATGATGGCGTCGACGGTGGCAACGTTGTTGTAAACTAGAAGATTAAATGCGTCGTCTGCTATGCCTTTCAGCACAAGGGCCACTTTCTCTGACTCACTCATGTGCTCGTCAATCTGGCGGCATAGGGCGATGACGTCGTGAATGTACGTGACGTACGACTCCGGCGGCATAGGGCGATGACGTTGTGAATGTACGCTACGTACGACTCCGTCGAAGTCTGTGCACGAGCCGCCAGTTGATTCCGCGCTGCGATCTGCCGCCCAATGGTGTCGCCAAAAAGGTCGCGCATCTTCTCTTTAAAGGAGTCCCAGTTCGTAATCTCCGCTTCGTGCGTCTCGAACCACACTCGCGGTGGGCCATCGAGGTAAAAAAGCACATTGGCAAGCATAAGAGTCGGGTCCCACCTATAGCTTGCGCTGACCCATTTCGTACCGGTTGATCTATTTGTCGACGTCAACGCCATCCTGACCGGAAAATACACAGGGATCACGAGCAGGAGGTAGAACGACGTATGTAGAAGTCACGGTAGGGGCAGGTGACGAAGACGATGGTTGTTCAACCTGTGACATGGTTGGACCTATGATGATGCGGCCGTTGCGGAGCTTTGTGATGAAGACGGGGAAGTACCCAGCACGTCCACCACAAAGATGTTACGTAAAAATGACACGAGGCGTGTCTATTTAAAATCTATATTCAAACTGATGCGTATGGCGTTGACTAAGATGGAAGACAGCATGCACAACCGACAGACCACTTCCTCGTTGTCGTCTTCTGACCGCTGATACGTCAGCTACGTAGCAATATTTTTGAAATCAGCTTGAACAACCCTGTCTAGGTTACAATTTTTATAAGTTTGGTAAGAAATAAAAAAACTAGAACCCTGTTCGCCCCTAAAAAAAGAGCCAAATGCGCCTATATGCTTAATATGCCAGTTTTTGTTGCATAAATAAGGTCAGAGCCGAAAATGCTGCTCCCTAGTAGCACACTGGGATGATAGTGGACAGATGATTTTCTGTTTCTTCAGTATTTTCAAGAAGTCAAACAGTCAAAGTTCATTTTCATTCCCTCAATGTCATTTCAGAGCAAGTTTAGAGCAATCACTTACAAAAATTACTGTATAAAGCAACATGAAGCAGCATTTCTCTTCTGGAGCAGCTTGGAGCAATCGGAACAGCACTTCCATCACTGCTTTTGCAGACAAGGCAATGCATGGCTTGCCGATGCATGCATATTGTAATACAGAGGTAGCCATTCGATCGATACTCAGCTACCTAAAGTCCAAAGGCAGCCACCACGTGCGGCCAAGACGCATAGCCTTTGAGGCGGGCAGTTGTAAGCATGATCTCCAGTCACAACCAGTGCAACCACGACTACCAAGTGTAAATATTGTTAACCCATCGTGGACAGTTGATCATGGCATTTAAACTCGCACTCGATCAGCATATCGGAGTCCAAAATATGTAACGGTGCACAATGGGACACCAAACTATTCGGTTGCGAGTTTACATTACGTCAATGGCACAAGAGGTGGTGCCGCGAAAGTGTCCGAATAATTGGTTGGCGACTAAAAAGACTGACCTAATGTCACACAAGACAGCTGAAGCTGCAAGCACTAACCTCCTCGGCTTCCGACTCCAAGATCCGCTTCCTCCGCGACGTTCGACAGGGAGACACGGCTTGCATTGCCCACAACCACGTCGTCCAACACCGGCATGAAGTCACTGAGACCTATCAAACAAACAAACAAAAAAAGATTAAAAATAGCACAATGCAGTCAGTGTATACAACCGGGGTGAGAGGGCTGAGAATAAATTGGGAGTCGTTTATGGAGCAGCAAAATATTGATTTCGGATCAGAAGAATCTTGCTTGGGAGCAGTTAGTGGCATTTAATATGCCGTCCTGGGAGCTTGAAATACAGATCTTTAGCAATGCGGGGGTGCCAGTGCGCATTTTAATTCGATTATAATATGCAACACTGAAACAGATTTTAAAGGACATTTTTAAGCAGATTATTGCCAGGTATGAACTGTACCACCTGTTTACATACCACGTCACCTATCTGGCCCTTGTAAGTGAAATAATATTTAATAAAAAAGGTTTTATTAAAAACTAGGTTCCCCGGAAAAATTTGGAAAGAAAAATGCATCACACTCAAAAAGAAATTTAAAAATTGTGATTGCACTAGACTTAGTTACGTAACAGTGGTCCTTCACTTAAAGAAAGCCTAACATGATAGCGTCAAGAGCTTTTAACAGACGACAAAAGCATGCTGCAGCGCCGTTCGCGGCCACCTCGTGCAAAACCACCTTCAAGATTGCAGTGCGGGAGCCAAGAAATCTCACGGCACCAACTATCTCCTAAAGCATCTGCGTTATGACACTGATACTGATAACGCCTCTTCACACAAGCAACCGCGCGTTAATAATACGGCACACTTTGACCAGTTTTTTTGTAAAGGCAAAACCCCATAATCGCGAAAACGTTCGCGACAGCAATGAACGACACGACGCAGATTGCCTTTATGCGAACAGTCGCTAGCATAGGCAAACCTCATTCACGCGACAGCTTCAGTGAGCAAACACCACCGTTGCTTCCATGAGGCCGTCTACTCGTACCAAGAATAGCTCGTAATGAGCCGTATGCAATTTAAAGATAAAATATATTATTGTGTAATGGAACGAAAAGTGTTTACCGTATTTACTCGCATAATCCTCGCACTTTTTTTGTCGGAAAACCGATGAAAAGTTGGGCGGCGCGAGAATTACGCGGGGAAAACGTTCTACGAAAACGTACAGAGTGAAGAAGAGGTGGCCGCAAATCGGGATTCTCACACCAGCAACTAACAGCAAGCTTTAAGAAGTTCTAATTAAAACTTACCTCAACAATAAAAGCAGAGGTTTAACACAAGACAAGATTTAATTGAGACACAAAAAGTGGAAGCAAATAGTTGAGAATTAGAATACCATACACAAAGCTTGCGGACGTTGCGGGTGTAGCGGTAGCGTTCGTCGCTCAACAGGAGCCCTCAAAAGGCAAGCGTGGAACGTCAGTATTGGGCTGATGGCTATTTAACAGAATGGTCCGCCGTTTCCATATTAAGAAATAAAGTTTACCATCAATCCCAGTTTTAGGCACACGGCAGGCCCAACGCGTCTTGGTGGCTTTCAGCAGCCATCACCAGTAGCAAACACAAAACTCGTACACTCCGAAGAGCCTACCGGCGGCCCTGTTGCCGTTGTTTAGTGCATGATCTATCACTTGCAACTTGAAAGCAGCCGTACAGCTCAAGTATCGCCTGATAACTTGACAAGGTTACCGACACAACATACACAACACGGCGCAACTAGGGTGGCTAGAATGGGGAGGTGTGATGAGCGCGGCGCCTTTTGCTTGCCGGAGAAGGCCCATCGGCGTGCCGATGCCGCTAGGGGCGCTGATGGCAGCGGGGCGGGTAGTGAGCGGCGCACTTCGCAGAGTTTTCCTCGGGTGCGCTGCTTTTTTTTTTTTTCCAGAGGCGGTAGCTGCTTTACAAGTACTTCGTCAATCGGTGATTGCGATGGGTTACTCTGAAATGCCTGAATGCATCAACGACAAAAAAGCAGATCCAGCGTCGCTGCATTACGCTTGTCCGCAAAACTTAGTGCTTCAGTTCAGCCTCTTGAAGAGTCCCTAGGGTGGCAACGTGGATTGCTTAGGGAAAGCGTCGCTTTGTCTGTAGGAAAAATTCTGCACGAGATGGAATAAGATGAGGAAGACTACGAAAGACTTCCATCTGATGCACTAGCAGTGTCTGTCGCCCATGAATCATGCCCCGCTGAAAGGTGGATGGTCGCCCTGTATATTATGTGGCAAGCTACGATGTGAGAAATCTGGTACTTAGTAACAATCGTGATGAGTGCGAAAACGCACGCCTTGTTTCGCAGTGTTGGTGGTTACGCGTTATAAGTAACACCGTTGCTGGTGTAGCATGTTACTTCGGCATTTAGTATTTGATGCACTCGTTATACATGTAGAAATGGAGCTGCTGCTTAAATTGTGCGAGTTGTAGTTGTCAGCAAGTCGTTCCTGCAAGATGGCAGCGCTATTTATCAGTTGTTTCCAAAATACAATTTGCTTCTGTTGATACTACAGGTCGCGGAGCACTAAGTTTTCAGTACCTGGAAAAGCAAGGCTCACGTTTCATAAACAGTTGCAATTCTAGCGGGCCCTGTGTAAGTTAAAGAGGCAAAAATTATTTACACTGCAAATCTTTTACACAGCAAATACCTGCGATTATGGTCCGCTAGCAGATGCAAACTGCCAGAATTACTGTAATTTGTTTAGGTCAGTGATCATATATTTGCAGAGAGGGTTGACGGTGAAATTATATTTCGACTTTCTGTAACAATGAAAATGAATTTAACATGCGCCACGTTGTTATAAGCCATCACATGCAACTCTCCAGTGCACATTAGGCAAAGTTGTTCTACGTCCAGCATCTTGTGCAAAATTTGCTAGTTTATTTCACCTAAATTAGCTATAGTTGTTTCGGTCAGAGACATCATTTCTTTTCTTTCACTAGGTCGAGGAGCACGGGACTAAAAGCTCGAGGGATGGACAAAGCACCGACCCAGTCACAAGTTGGCAAAGCAGCAATACACGACAGACATTCATACATGTAGAATGATTGTTTGATGATTAGTGGAGTTTATTGGCGCAAGGGCCAGATATGGCCAAAGAGCACCAGAGTGATGATAATGAACTGTGCGATGTGCAGTGTGGATAAAACAGATGTGACGTGGCTGTAAATGGGCCTAAAAACAGTCGCTGTAGGTGCGTAAAAATATACATATAGTAAAATTATGGCAATGACAAATGTGTGCTATGGAGGCATAAAAATGGTTTAAAAGTGATATGTATGTGAAATAAAAACTTGGCATGGAGCACCAGTGCCTCGACAGAGCCCTTAAAACAAGAGCATGGAGGCCTGGGCTCATTGAGAGCTGCTATCACAGCGGCATCCTCTGAACAGAGAATGCGCTATGAACTTGTTGGGCTAAAAACATTCAGTGTTGGACTAAAACATTCAATACTACATCCTTTAAAAAGCTTAGAACTGATTTTGCATCAAAAAGCGGCTCTTCGCCGAGAAACATAATCGGATGTAAGGGAAGATGATAGCGGTATGCTGAAGGAACTTTCTTTCTCTTTCTGCTTCCGGACACTCCAAGAAGATGTGGAGGACGGTTAGCCTCTCACCACAACTACTACAAGTAGGAGGTTCATCGCCAGTCAGCAGAAAGCTATGGGTACCATAAGTGTGTCCTATTCTGAGGCGACAGAATAGGACATCAGTTCGCCGTGTTCTCGTAGCAGAGGGCCAGTAACTTAACTGCGGCTTAATCAAGTGAAGCTTATTATTTATTTCTGTGTCCCACAAGCATTGGCAGTGGCGTCGCAGTTTCTTACGTAGGAAGGGTTTTAGGTCTGTTGCAGGGACAGTAGCAGTAGGGTTAATAGCCCGCAATATAATTGACGTGGCCATTCGGTCAGCTAACACATTGCCCTCGATACTTCTATGGCCAGGTACCCAGCAAATAGTAACATGCTGGTTGGACATGTACGCAGTACATAGGACGGAATACAACTCAATTATTACCGGATTTCTTAATCTAAAGAGTGATCTTAATGCATTTACGATGCTTAATGAGTCTGTAAATATAATTGATTTTTGTATGTTTGATTTCCGTATATGCTTCACAGCCGACAATGGTGCATAACCCTCAGCCGTAAATATACTTGTTTCCGGGTGCAGCACACCGGATTCCGAGAAGGATGGTCCGACGGCTGGATAAGCCACCCCTGCATGCGACTTAGAAGCGTCGGTATAAAACTCTACGCATGAGTAGTTGGACTGGAGTTCTCGGAAATGCATTTTAATATGTGCTTCTGGTGCGTGTTTAGTGATCTCGACAAATGAGGTGTCACAGTGTATAAGCTGCCACTGCCACGGCAGTAAAAGTATCGCTGTGGGCGTAGGACAAAGTTCTAGCAGCGGAACACCCATTTCCTCACTTAAGTTTCTCACACGCAAAGAGAACAGCTTTCTCACTGTGGGTCGATTATGGAAGAGGGTGGCAGCGGTCATATCGTTTATAGTTGAATAAGATGGATGCTTGATGTTTGCGCGTACCTTTATAAAATATGTGAAACTGCTATAGGATCGCTGCAGGTGAAGTGACCACTGATTCGACTCTACATAGAGGCTCTGGATCGGACTTGTCCTGAAAGCACCGGTTGCAAGTCGGATACCCAGATGGTGAACAGGGTCTAGGATTTTTAATGTACTTGGCGTTGCGAAATGATAAATTATAGAGGCATAATCAAGGCGCGACCCGACAAGGCTTTTGTATAACTTCAAGAGGCACTTTCGATCACTACCCCATGTTGTACGTGACAGGAGTTCTAGGACGTTCATCGCTTTCAAACATTTCATTTTGACATATTTAATATGGGGAATAAACGTCAGCTTAGAATCTAAAGTGGTTCCCAGGAATTTATGCTCGCTGCTCACAGAGAGTTGGTCTCCCTTGATCGCAACATTTGGTAGTGGCATTACCCCTCGTTTGTTGGAGAAAAGTATGCAAGTACTTTTATTCGTGTTTATTTTAAAACCATGTTAATCCGCCCATTTAGAGAATTTATTCATTCCAAGCTGCACTTGTCGTTCGCAGATAGACATATTGCATGATTTGAAACTCATCTGCACATCATCAACATACACGGAATAAAACATCGCGCTTGGAATGACTGACTGCAGGGAGTTCATTTTTACAAGAAAGAGTGTGCAACTAAGCACGCCCCCTTGCGGAACACCAGTCTCTTGGGTAAAAGTTCTAGAGAGAGCATTTCCCACATTTACGCTAAAGGTTCGGTTAGACAGATAACTTTTAATTGCGTTTAGCATGTTCCCAGGGATGCCCATGGTGACAAGATCGCGGAGAATCCCTAATCGCCATGTGGTGTCGTACGCCTTCTCTAAGTCTAGGAATACCGAAAGTACAAACTGCCTATGAATAAATGCATCTCTGATGTATGTCTCTATGCGAACAAGGTGGTCTGTTGTCGACCTCCCCTCTCTGAAACCACACTGAAGGGGGTCTAGTATACTGTTACTTTCTAAAAAGTGGATTAAGCGCCGGTTTATCATTTTCTCATATAGTTTGCATAGACAGCTTGTTAGCGCTATTGGCTGTAGCTGGCGGCCAAGGACGGATCTTTGCCTTGTTTAAGTACTGGGATGACTATAGCTTCTTTCCATGACAATGGAATATACCCAGCTGCCCACATGATATTGAAGAGAGTTAGGAGTGTTTTTAGTGCTTCAGGGTGAAGGTACTTGACCATTTCGTATGTTATACGATCAACACCTAGCGCCGAGTTGTTGCAGCACGCAAGAGATGCCTTAAGTTCAGCTACTGTAAATGGGCAGTTGTAAGTCTCACTGGATGGACGTTTACGTTTAAGGGGCTGCCGCTCTTCGCGTTCTTTGAATTTTAAGAACGTTTCTGTATAGTTTGATGCACTTGAGACGTATTCAAAGTGTTCGCCTAGGCAGTCCGCCTGCTCCTCTAGGCTCTCACCTCGGCTATTTACCAAGGGTAGGGGGTGCGACTCCCGACCCATTAACTTGTTTACCCTATTTCAAACCTTTGTTTCGTCGGTGTAGGAATTGATACCAGAAATGTACCTATTCCAACTTTCTTTCTTTGCAAGACGACGCGTTTTTCTAGCTTGTGACTTCACCTGTTTGAAATTGACGAGGTTTTCATCTGTTGGGTAATTTCGGAGTAATCTCCAAGCTTTATTTTGACTATTTTGCGCTTTCCGACAATCGTCATTCCACCATGGGATGCGACGCTTATTAGTCATTCAGTTAGTTTGCTTAATACATTTCACTGCAGCATCAATAATAAAATCTGTTAGGTATGCCACAGCATCGTCTATATTAAAATCAGCAATGTCTTCTCCATCTAAAAATGTGTTTTCTCGGAATAGTTCCCAGTTGGCTGATTTGGTGTTCCAACGAGAAAAGTCAGGCGAGCATGTATCTTCTATAGTTAGCTTCAACATTATCGGGAAGTGGTAACTCCCAAAGGGGTTCTTGAGAACAGACCACTGCAGATAAGGAATTAGTGTACTCGAGACAATACTCAGGTCTATAGAAGAGTATGTGTTGTGCGTAGTGCTATAATATGTTGATTCTTTTTTGTTAAGTAAACATGCACCTGACGAAAACAGAAAGTTCTATTAGGCGTCCTCGTGCATCCAAACGGGAGTCGCCCCATAGAGGATTATGTGCATTTAGATCACCAACGACTATATATGGCGGAGGAAGTTCATCAATGAAGCTTTGGAATTCTGTCTTCGAAAGTTGATAGCACGGAGGAATGTAAATAGAAGTAATTGTTAGTAGCTTCCCGAACAGCACTGCTCGGACAGCAACTGCCTCAAGAGAAGTTCGGAGGTTTAATTGCTTACAGGCAACACCTTTATCAACTATTATAGCAACACCGCCCGACGAGGCGGCAGCGTCGTCACGGTCTTTGCGGAAGATGGCATATTGCTTTAGAAAGTTTGTTTGTGTGGACTTGAGATGTGTTTCCTGAACACACAGCACCTTTGGAGTATGTTTATTAAGGAGTTCTCTAATATCATCGAGGTTATGGAGAAGTCCTCTCACATTCCACTGTGACAATTCTGCGTGTCCATTTTAGATGTGTTTTGTGCTGTGTGCTTAAGGATGGAAAATTAGCTCACGAACCCTTTCCAGGGGCCGTGACACGAGATTTTTCTTTTTTGGATCGGTCGACGAAGTCGCGCCGATCCTTAGGCGCTTGCTGCGCCCTCACGCTCGGAGTTGTGTCCATTGCCTCTAGCGAGGCATTGGACAAGCGCTCTTGCGAGCGCTGCAGTTGTTTTGAGGGCCTCGCCTCTAAAGACAAGGCCTTCGCGGCCCCCAGCCCGGAGGTTGGTGGGTCCTTCTTCGATGGCAGAGCAGCACTGGCTGCAACCGCCGAGGGGGCGGATGGCGTCACCGCCGGCTCACTACGCGTGTGCCAGACAGCCGCCGGAGGCCGTCGTGGCGCTGCCCCCTGACGCGCCACTTCGGCAAAGCTGGTTTCTGGTAGGTAGGACACCTGCCTTCGTGCCTCCTTAAAGGCAAATGTTTCGTTTTACTTTAATTGCGACAATTTCCTTTTCTTTTTTTCAGCATGGGCATGACCGTGAGTATGCGGCATGCTCCCCATTACAGTTCGCACAGTGAAGAGAGTTTTCACAGGCTTCAGATGTGTGTTCTTCAGCACTGCATTTGGCGCAAGTTAGGCGGCCTCGGCAGTTCTGTGAACTGTAGCCGAACCGCTGGCATTTGAAACATCGGAGAGGGTTTGGTATATATGGCCTCACTCGAAGCTTGATATACCCAGCCTCAACGGAGTCAGGGAGTACACTTGAATTGAAGGTAAGTAATTAGGTGCTTAGTGTGGACTTCTTTTCCATCACGCCTTATCCTAATTCGCTTCACGTTGATGACATTCTGTTCGCTGAAACCCTCCAGGAGGTCAGCCTCCGTAAGCCCTAACAGGTCATCATCTGAAACAACGCCACGGGTGGTGTTCATGGTTCGGTGTGGGGTTACTATTAATTTGGTATCTCCAAATTTCACTAGATTAGACAATTTTTCATACTGTTTCTGGTCGCGGAGCTCCAACAGGAGGTCACCACTTGCCATTCTCGATGCTTTATATCCTGGGCCAAAGATTTCTGTCAAAGACTTCGAAACAAGAAAAGGTGAAATTGTTCTCACTGGTTCGCCGGGTGTAGTCAGCGTGGATAACGTGGAATCGGGGAAAGGATACTCTCTGGTGACCAAAAAACTGGAATACTTCATCGGTGCGCCCTCTTTTCTGAGGGCGATCAGAGAGTGGGGGGAAGGAACTAGCCATAAGAAAAGGTTTATTTTCGGCAGCGGCGCCAGCCACCCACCATGAGTCCTACAAGGGGACGCTGCAGGGTCTGTAAGCACAGGACCTGCAGACGCCAGCCCGTACACCACCACTATAACCGAATATGGTGTATCCAAAATAGGATAGCCACACAGGATTAACCCTTGCCGCCTGGAAACACGGAAGTCAACGGAAAAGAGTAGAGGACAGGAAAAATTTCAAGTAAGAGAAAAGACGAAGATGTGAGGGGGAGACAGGAAAAGGCGACTGCCTGATTCCCCCCAGGTGGGTCAATCCGGGGGTGCCGTCTACGTGAAGCCAGGACCAAAGGGGTGTGTTGCCTCTGCCGGAAGGGGGGGGGGGTGGGGGCTTAAAGGTCCAAGCACCCAGCGTCGGCTCAACCCCCAGGATCCCCTTTTCCCCGGACACGGCAAAGCCACGCACGGCTAGGCGTGGGAGGGAGTCAAAACCCCCCGTTAGCTCGGGTCCGTGGTGTCGCTACACACCTAAACGCCTACTTGCGCAGGCGCCCCTGCGGGGTCATACATGTAGAATAGAAAATAAACTTTACAAGTATAAAATAGCACCAAGTACGAATACAAAAGTTATGAAACAAAGCTCCACAAATAGAGAGTGAGGGAATACATATGTATCATAACTCGGCATGAACATTAAAAGCAAAAATCCATAAGTAGAGTGATCGAAATTCCGGGAGATCTACTCTTCGGGAAAGTGAATCAGCTGGGCGAAGCATTTAATGTGACGATCTTGATTATTTACAATTACATATATCTACAGCGCTATAGTTGGGAATTATACGTAAGAAATAATTACACATAATATTATAATGATGTGTCAGAAATCATCAGGATCAAAACTATACACTAATACACAGAGACACTTACACTATATGATACAATACAGTAATAAGAATTATTTAAAAAATGCGCAAGACAGCCAATCGTAGCGACATTTCTTGCAATATTTAAATAGATTCATAGGAAGTTCTCAATGACAGAAGAAAGGACAAAGTGTCAATGTCTTCGTGATTTAAGGTGGTTAATAGGTAAGGTAGCCTGTAGGACAATGTTCATCCTAAACGCTTCTAGGAATAGGTAAAATCCACATTTATTTATTCGTGCCTAGTGAGACAAACACTAGGGTTTACGTTTATCTTAGCAAGATAAATTATGGTACTACAACCATGTTTAACGAATGCTTCATGACATGTCAATTATAAATACGAGGCGCGGGCACATTGATTCAAACTTCTGATCTAGGAGTATAATCGATAAAGAACCCCATGTGGTCGAAATTTCCGGAGCCCTTCACTACGGCGTCTCTCATAATCATATGGTGGTTTTGGGACCGTAATCTAAATATATCAAGGCCTTTTCAAGAATGGTTTTGAGAGATGAGACTTTAAAGAGCTTAGGTGCCATGTACTGCCCTACATTTGCTCGATCAAAATGATTTTACCGAAAGCGGGCCACCACCGCACAGCGTAGGAGCAATTTTTGTGGAGAGCGGCGCGTGCTGTCTCGTTTGTCTCCTCAGCAATGTTACCCGCGCCGGTGCATGCAGCCCCCCCAAGCGGAATCGGCGCGCTTTCGGTACCAGTTTCGGCAGCGGCTTTTCACACCTCCCCATTCTAGCCACCTTAGCGCAAGCTGCGCAACGCACACTGGCCACTTCGGCTTGGCTTGAGTTGGATTGAATCTCTGTGCAATAGTACGCTTGATGCTTAAGAGATGGCGCCAGATGACGTGCGCTATCATCATCAATGGCTGGAAAGAGCAGACGATATTATTGCAGCAGTTTTTGGGGGTGCGATAATTACTCGAGAAAAAAAGAAATCGTATTTTTGTTGGGTGATGTGGGGGGTGCGAGAATTGCGCGAGTGCGAGGATTACGCGAGTAAATACGGTACTATTGCCTTGCAGCACTTTTTTTTATACGCACGTGCATAAACTTTACGTTATTTCTTCGTTGTGCACAGCGTGACTCGGGCAGAGAGGAGCACGAGAGGAGATGGTGATTTTGCAACACATGAAGAGAACCGGCAGTACCTCAGTCATGTACATCCTGTTCCGGCGCTTTAAGCACAGCACTTCTGGGCATTGGGCGACGGTTCCCAAATCTGGCAAACCGAGTGATTGCGCGAACACTACCACGCGATACGTCGCGTAAACGCACTGTTTGGTCGCTCATAGCATCGCTCGTCGCTGTCGCGTGCATTCCCCCCTTTATGGGGTTTGGCCTTATCGTACGTCATCACCGTTGATGTAGAACTCCAGATAACACATCAATTTGTGATTGCCGCTCCGCGACTCGCAAAAAGTGCTCACGCAGCGCAGGTAAGTAATTTGTGCCCACGCAAAAAAGTGCCGAACGTACAAAGGCTGATTTTATTTCACAAGAAGAAAAGAAAGAAAACGAAGTCACACTGCCGCCAACCAAAACACCAATCGAGCTAAGCCTAAAAGCACAGCCCAGACCCTGCACGCATGCAGTGATGCCTTTTAAAGCGCACGTTGAGAGTTTAAGTTACAAAACGGAGCAGTGGCAAATCATGAAAACTGTGCCACGTGATCGCCGTTGCATCATGAGTCACGAATAAAGCGCCGAGGTGCTCGTTCATATTTAAAATGGTTCGAACGTGCGTTCTGTCACCACAGCTTCACAAATAACCGAATGCTTCTCTCCACCTGCAGACACCGATGCGCGGAATTTGCGTGTGATGGCCTTTGTATATGCAAAATGCAATGAGAACTCACTTCTCTAAATAAGATAGCAGCTACTGGGCGTAAACCGGGAATAGGCTGCATGCGCTCTGTCGCTCATGGAAGTAATTTTGAGAGCCCAGGTGCACGCGCCAGAGCATGCAGGAGACGCGTCGCATGCAAATGACTCCACAATTACAGTTACTCCTCATGGCAAATGTACACGTGTAGGCTGACTAAATGAAGCAGCATCAACACGAAAACCGCAGCGACCGTAGGAACGAGCTAGGCACAACAAAGAAACCGAGAGTCAATCCCGCTACGCTCGCCACTCGACTATGTGGTTTTCACAAGGCGACATGGGAACCAGAACACACAGCTTAGCTAGTAGAAGCAGCAAGCTCGATGCACGGCAGCCCATTTTTGCGGGGTCACATATATTTATTTACAACAGTTTAGAGAAGATTATGGCGGCACCATGGAAAAGCTTCCTCACCAGAAAAATTAAAAAAAAGAAACGCAATTAAGCACGTTTTATCAGTCGAATCAGCCTTTTTTCCCACTGACCCTGAGGTTGGCATAAAAAATCTAGCTTTCGAGGCTGTTTTGAAGTAGTTGAGCGCAATTTTCATAATTTTTATGCTTTTGGAGTAGCTTGGCACAAGAAAGCGGAAATGTATCAAAAATGCGCAATAGGCACAGCTGTCTCACCCCTGATACAGTCAAACCCCTTTATGTGAGACACTGATGTAACAGACAAATGGGTATATTGAACACTAGTATGCTTACATTGAAACAGGTGTTGGCGAAAAAACGTATACATGGTACCCAGCTTATACGAGACACTTCATATAAAGACCATAACTGCTCCCCAGTGCATGTCTCTTATAACTGGGTTCAACTGTACTATAATTGGAGTCTGTGATGCTAGACACTACTACAGTGTACAACCACGACTTTAATACTATAAGAACTAGCAGTAACCCAGATGACACCCCACCAGTAGAAATAGAAGTCAGAAAAGCTTTGGAGAGCATGCAAGGAGGCAAAGCTGCTGGTGAAGGATCAGGTAACATCAGACCTGCTGAAAGATGGAGGACAGATTGTTTTAGAAAAACTAGCCACCCTGTTTACGAGGTGTCTCCTGACGGGAAGAGTACCAGAGTCTTGGAAGAACGCTAACATCATCTTAATACATAAGAAAGGAGATGACAAGGACTTGAAGAATTACAGGCCGATTAGCTTGCTCTCTGTAGTACACAAGCTATTTACAAAAGCAATTGCTAACAGAGTAAAGAAAACATTAGAATTCAATCAACCAAAGGAACAAGCAGGATTTTCGAACAGGCTACTCAACAAACAATCGACCACATTCATACTATCAATCAGGTAATATAGAAATGCTCAGAATATAACCAACCACTATACATAGCCTTCATAGATTACGAGAAGGCGTTTGCATGACGGCTCATATTTCTACTGAATGAGACACTGCGGAATCAGGGCATCTATGAAGTATATATAAACATCCTGGAAGAAATCTACCGGGGATCAACTGCTACCATAGTGCTTCATAAAGAGAGCAACAGAATACCAATCAAGAAGGGTGTAAGGCAGGGGGACACAATCTCCCCAATGCTATTTACCGCGTGCTTACAGGAGGTTTTCAGAAGCCTAGAATGGGAACAGTTAGGGATAAGAGTTAATGGAGGGTACCTTAGTAACCTGCACTTTGCTGATGACATTGCATTGCTGAGTAACTCAGGGGACGAATTGCAACTGATGATTACGGAGTTAGACAAGGAGAGCAGAAAGGTAGGTCTTAAAATGAATCTGCAGAAAACGAAAGTAATGTACAACAACCTTGGAAAAGAGCAGCGCTTCGAAATAGGTAATAGTGCACTTCAAGTTGTAAAAGACTATGTCTACTTAGGGCAGGTAATAACCGCGAAGCCGAACCACGAGATTGAAGTAACTAGAAGAATAACAATGGGGTGGAGCACATTTGGCAAGCACTCTCAAATTATGACAGGTAGATCGCCACTATCCCTTAAGAGAAAGATATATAACAGCTGTATCTTGTTGGTACTTAGCTACGGAGCAGAAACCTGGAGACTTACAAAGAGGGTTTAGCTTAAATTGAAGACGACGCAGCGAGCAATGGAAAGAAAAATAATATGTGTAACCTTAAGAGACAAGAAGAGAGCAGAGTGGGTTAGGGAACAAACGGGGGCTAAGGATATCATAGCTGAAATCAAGAAGAAGATATGGACATGGGCCGGGCATGTAGTGTGTAGACAGGATAACCGCTGGTCGTTAAGGGTAACTAACTGGATTCCTAGAGAAGGAAAGCGGGTTAGGGGGAGACAGAAGGTTAGGTGGGCAGATGAGATTAAGAAGTTTGCGGGTATAAATTGGCAGCAGCAAGCACAGGACCGGGTTAACTGGCGGAACATGGGAGAGGCCTTTGTCCTGCAGTGGACGTAGTCAGGCTGATGATGATGATGATGATGATGACTACAGTGTACTAGAAGGGGAATTGTGCTGTGTGCGGCGTGTTCCAATGAAGGCGAGGGGGCCCCCGCAGCGGTGAAGCAGGTTGAGTATAGCCTGGGGGCGCTAGGGGACGCTGCGACCCAGAGGAGCGCGTGTGTCAACACATGTTGCACTGTCAGTTTGGCTGTTAATGCGTGACCAGTTCCTCGTTGCTGGTATTTCTCGCATGGAATAACTCTGCTCCTCGCCAGATTGTGCTGTATCTGACTGAAGAAATTGCGATGGTGTTTGCGCTTGTCTACTGGAATGAGAAAAATATGGCTGAGAGACGGCGGTACAAAAGAGACGGCTTTTGCTTTGTGCCAAATCGTAACAGCGGCTACCGTTTGTGTAAAGAGGCGAACTCCTTATTTTGGGTGCCGTTGAACCTGACCGCCGGGAAAAATGGTTGCGGAACATCAAGAGAGGTGATCGAGTTTTCAACAAGAGCAGCGCTGTTTGTGAGCGACAGTTTGAAGCAAGGTTCATACAGCGAACTTTCAAGACGACTATATCGTCTTTCAAGGCGACGCAAAGGTTATTAAGACCCCCAGCGACTTACCACTCTTATCAAAAGGTGCCATTCCTACAATTTTACCTTGACGATATCAGATTCTCCCCAAACCAAAGCGAAGACGTGAGAGCAACACGTTGTCAGAAGTTGAGTCGAATGACGTTGATAGAGGCAGTTCAGTCGATGATGTTCCTGAACAGAAATCCAAAGAATGTCGAATAGTGTAGGCCGAGATGGTGCCACTGATAAAGCTCATGACCAAGAATTTCAAGGGCTGTCATTTTCAAAGCTCACGATTCCAAATGAGTGGTCAGAAATTTTCCTGCCGTGTGTCGGGGACCGATTTCTTTAGGCTAAGTTGGAAGGCGACGCTGTTGAACATAGATAGGTAGCATTGAAAAAACTCATTCAAATCAAGAAGCAAGCTGCTGAAGGTGCTGCAAACGCCGAAGTTCTCATAAGAGGAAAGAAGTGGCGCCAAGAACTCGTAGCATGAGAAGAGGCAGAGTTGCTGATAAAGAATGTCAGCAAATTGACTTTGTGTTCCGGCCTGGGAATGGAGCCTTTAGCTATATATAGTAAATGCCCATCGATCATTTATAGGGTTGTTCTCTTTGAAGAACTGAACGCTTGTAGTAAATGACCTCAGTGCTTGTGTCCACTGCAATTATTAGAGAAAGCTGATACTCAACCAGCTTTCCAGAAGACGATGTCTGAAGATGTTAACGAAACGAAGTCCTTGCAATATACGACATAACCTTCGGAGAACGAAAGCCAAGCTTAGCAGCACAAAAATTAGCTTGAGCCGAATGAAAGCGAAATATGAGCACTTATCTAAAGAAGCAGTAGCTGAAAGAATAAGAGGCCTTAGATTGACGCTTCCTGACCATTTAGTATGCGAAGCAATATAAAAGATATAAAACACACAGGACTGGACAAAGACACTTGTATGCAAATAGTAGATATTTAGGCTCTATAAGTTAATACGTTGAAATTCACCCAATACTATTTGAAAGTACATCAATACTATATAAAATTTTGTAACTTCGAGGAGAAACATGTTCGGCTGGTATAAACGACCTCACCTAATCGTAGTCGGGTGTTTATGTGTACGCTCGTTACAGAGAGAGAACGGCTAGTGCCTATGCACAAGGGCTGAATTTCACCATTAAGTGGCATTTATAACATAAAAAGTCGTGAGGACAACTCGGAACAATAACAAATCGGCCACACAGCCCGCTCACAGAGCCATCACAGTAGCGAGCGTAGCGCTCTTTTAGCCAGCAGCGCCTTCTAGTTGCGCGCGCAGCGGTCATCGCTAGAAGGACCCTTTTTCCGGTGCCGAACGACACACTTCCCCTTCTAGTACACTGTAACACTACTGTCTTATCAGGGCACTCTTGAACAGTAGGAAGAGGCCCAGAGGAACATGCATACAGTATGTAACACCTGGCGGAGGATGCAATGTTGAATGAACGCAAGATAAATCTGGTGTGAACAGCTCAGAATATGCCAGCACCCTAAATAAACTTTAAAATTGTTGCATTACTAGGAAATCCACCTCTATCCATGAACATTCTCGGCTAATAATGTTTTAGGAGCTTGGTCGGAATGCCTCTATTGGTACAGCTTGTCTAGAGGCGGCTGCCGGCGTGTACACCAGTTGTTGCCGATGTACTCTTCTCCGGTGCTCCTCAAGGTCGCTGCTCTGGTCGCTTCTCCGATGATTCCAACAAAGCTCACTAGATGGTGCACCACTACCAAGGCGTCGGTTTTCGATGGCACGCGCGCTTCGCCTTCTCGTGACTTCGTCGACGTCACTCTCGTCCCTTCGAAGGCACAATGGCACGTGACAAGTTCTTACAATAAGTGTTACGCACACGTACCGATATTCTCTCAAGCCCCCTCACTTGCCTGCTCTCCGCTCTGATGAAGAACGCCTGATAGCTCTACGTCTGCCATTTATGAGCCTTAGGGATGTGACTTCCAGCAGCGACCAGTATGGCATCGAAGCTTGGCATCGAAGGTAACAAGTGCGAATTTTCGGAGTCCGAAAAATCGGTCGGCGACTGTACAAAGGTACGAGCTGTATTCTGAACCCTGTCAAGAAAGAGCACGTGCAATCATGCCCACCTGCTGAAAGCAGGCTATTCCTGCTAGAGTTAAGTCCGTGCTACCTGCTACAGCATCAATTTGTTTCTGAAGTACTAGTGTATTCATTTTCTTAGCAAGCTTGTACTTTTTCTTTTAGCTTTTTATTCCTGTTATCCTTGATTCAAGACAGCTCTTAAAGAAGAACTCCGGTGCATTTTCAACCATACTGAGATAACGCTGTTTTCAAATAGTATTGACAGTCCCGAAAAGCTAGGGTTGTTTCATACTGCCCAGGAACTTGTCAATCATTTCAATGTTAAAAAACGACGAATCAAAACAGAAACAGAAACAGGGAGCAGTTCTGTTGTCCATGGTAGGTATCCTACGACGTCACAAGAATCCGTCGCCGACAACGTCAAGAGATCCACTACATTTCGCCATGGCTGGCCAAGGTGTAAACATAGCTCACGTGCCTCGATTTTCTGATGCGCGAAAAGCAAGTTGGCGATGTCATCGAATGCGGAATCAAGCTGCGCCGCTCATTTGTACTTACCAGTGACAAATTCAGCGATGATTGTAGCTACTGTCTGAGTATGGAAGCATTGTTTTTATGATTTCGACCCTCCGGCGCCAGAAGCATCTGACATGCCCCGAATCGACTTTCTCGTTGCTCAATATTGCAAGAACCGCCATTACAACTACTAACACACTTATAGAGCTGACAAAGCTGAACTGCGCTCGCACTGTCGTCACCTCGTTGGAGAAAGCGTACGCTGCATCCATCTGCTGGGAAAGGCAAGGTTTTTGAAAAAAGAGTAGGCCCTGACGTCATATACACAGGGCGGCCCGTGTTTACAAGTGTGATTCCAGAATCAGGTATCAAATTTAAAACTTGTTTTCTAAAAAAATAAATAATTCATGGTTGTATAATTTGGCACATATCACCATGGTACCAACGCGAATACATGTTAAAATGTTTATTGAAATTGGTGAATATCGAAAAAACGCCGGAGTTCTTCTTTAAGGCTTTAAATGATGCAAAGTGGGTATGAAATATTTGTAGTAAGTCAAACCTTACTTTAACAAAGTTGCATCTTACATGTTTTTCTATATCCCGAAATTCGTTATAAAGGTAAATTTTTAACACTATGCTTATTGCGAAACGAGTCTCCATTTGCTTTATTATAAGCAATATTTCATTATATTTGGGTTTGTTGTATTGAGGTTTGAGTGTGTAATTATTACTGTGGGCTTGATTTACCATTATGCAATGTGATTTTTTCTTTAATACTTCAGCTTTCTGTCTATAAAAAGGGTGTGCTTATTTGATTCAGCATTGTGTATCGGTCCTTCATTCAACATGGCAATACTTTTGACAACTGTTGTTGGGTTTACCAGGAGAGAATCAACTGAAGTCTGCTGGACTTACGAAAAGGCTGCTGATTGTAAACAGAGGGGGAGGTCCCTGAGGTCCACGATGCATCCAGAATGTTAGATTCATGTGGCTTCTATGAGAAAAAAAAAACGTACTTGTGAATAACGTTGCCGATAGGAGACATCAAAGATTAATGAAGCCATAATGCAATACAAAAGCACAAACGTGCTGCAAACGTACTCTACTAATAAACTTTCTATTTGAGCCTGTTGGTTTACCGTTACCGTTCAACTAACTACAGCAAACACCACCCCAACAATGAAATTTCTGCCATACGGGAAATTTGTTTTAATTGTCATTCAGTTGCCTACCCCGTCAAAAAAAAAAAGCCAAAAACAAAGGTTTCTTCAGAATAAGTCATTTTGTGGAATATTCTCAATTCAACACAGCGACCATGCATACATCTAGATTGTGGCGATGCTTTTGCCATAGGAAAGGTCAACTACAGATCAGCGACCCATCAAAATAAAACCAGAGAGATTCTAAGTGGAAGTAGACTGCAACAAAATCGCACTCCATCAGTCGCACAGTCTGAAACACTTCAGGAGCATTGCACTTGTACACCAACGCAACCATTGCTCACCGTTTTTGATCTTAGATGAAGATGATGCTGTTCTTACGGGAGCCCTGCAACGCTTTCTCAAGTAGCCATAGCATGGACTCACTAAAGCATTTTGCCTCACAAAATCATTGCCGCAAAAATTTTTTAAATCCGTCAAGTGCGAGCGGAGTTGCATAGTTTTGTCGCACGCTACAATTGCATTCTCTTTTCTCTCGTCCTGACAAAAGCGCTAGAGACTACGCAGGGAGAGATAGCGCGGGGAAAGAAAAAACATAACGCGGGCTTCGTGACCTTGAGCGCTTTTTCTAGTTTTTTTTTCCTTCCAATACTTGGCTTTTCAGTGTGATCGCGCACACATGGGTGGGCAAGTTGCAGCCTCCCCCTGTAGGCCCCGCAACGAACAAGAGCGCTATGCTCAAATCAGCCAACGGCTATTCAAACTGTAGTGACGAGTGATTTCCGAACTTGATCTGTCAGTTGACAAGAGAAAGCGGTTTTCAGCTGACTTTAAAAATTTATTGTGAATTCTGGGCCACATATTGCGCTGCAGCTAAACCTGCTTATAACGAACCTCCATATAACAAATTTCTGAATATAACTAAGTTTTTCTATTCCCCGCCGTCGCTCCATAGGAGTACATGTATTTGCGACCTCTATGTAACATAGTAACTGCGGGGGACAAGCTCGATTTAACGAATTTTCGCCACGGACACTCTTGGAATTTCGCTCCGCATTTCGGCATTTTGGTACGAGCATGCATCTTCCGCCGCTGCCCCGCCGCCCCCGAAGTGGTGGCGGCGGTCACAAGGGCTGCGTCCGTGTGAGGCGAGCAGACCCCCCCCCCCCCCCCCCCAACCAAAATAAAAAAACTACTTTTGCGCTTTTAGTTAGCGTCACGTATATGGGGCCGCGCTGCATATGGAGGGCGCTTTACCAAATAGTTTCCGCGGAAACCGCGTCTGTGTCCTTGTCGTTCGCTCTTCGTTTTCGACGCCATGCACGCGTGCGTATGGTGTGTCCCCCGACAACGTTTTCCTTTGTTATTTTGTTATTGTTATAGCAAATATGAATACAGCCAGTTTCAGCTGGGTTTTTGCCACCTACGCCTCGTTCACAGTATATGTATAGTATATATATATGTACCTATATATACGGAAACGCAAAAAGAAAAAAAAAAGCCGCCCACGCTCAGCGCTCAGCTCGTCACGATGTGCCAACGGGCGCTTATCTCCCACGCATACTTTGCCCCACGAATGCGGAGGGGGGAGAGGAGGGTTAGCTGCTTGTGCGCGCGCGCTCATCCTTCAGTGGGGAGAATCGCGGGCCTTTGACTTTGACCGGAACGATTGCCTTTGCTCTTTTCACACATTCGCTTCGCGTTGAAACCGCACTGATACTCACACCAAGATAGCAAGCACGCCAGCGATCGCGACCGCCCTTAATATCAAAGTTCATTATTGCTACTCGAGCAACCCCCTTCCCCTTGTTGCTTCAAGCTCGTTTAGGACAGGTGGTTTACTTTGTTTGAGCATTTGATGGCAGTTCTAACACGCGGGAGATGTTATGCATTTTCCAGGCGATAGGGATCGGCCGACTCATTTGATTTCTGCTTCAGCAGCGCTCACACGCTTTTACCCACTTGCGAAAGTTACACCCGTGCCACACGGGCAGAGAAAATGGCATTTACCTTCTAATGCCTTCAAATTGAAGGTCATTCACGCGATGCCACACAGATGAACGAAATGGCATTCGCCAAAATGCCATTCGTCACCAAATGCCATCGCCAGAACTCATTCGACTGAGAAATGCGTACTCTCGACGCCACAGCTGATGAAGTAATTGTATGACGTTTGATTCTACTGGAAAAACTTTTTGCGTGTTTTATTTACACTAATCACTTTAAAAAACTGCTTAAAAACTTTTCTTCAGCTGGTAGGCGCTGTGAAATAAATGCGCCAGGTGCCATTTTCTTTCTTTGCTGCGGATCTCACTAGCTTTGGCCCAAGTTCCTACACGGTCGGTTGCAACGTCAAGAAACAAAGTAACGAACGAAATCTAACGGCAGCGTAATATGCTTATTTATACTTTTATATATTATCGGATGTGTATGAAGCTTGTAAACGCTTGTTTGTTTTTTTATTGCTACTCATCCGATGGTCACAAGGAAGGTGCTGCGATCGACATCATCAAGTCAAATGTTGTTCGCTTTGTACGTGTAGCAGCACCGCCGGAAAAAATGTCATCGGAGAATTGAATGCCTTCGCTACCGAATGTCATTTTCTATGCCTGTGTGGCATGGGTATTACAATGCACAGGGGCATGTTGTCAATTTGGACTTTTTGCGGAACATGGCGGCGACACTGAGAACCCGCCGAGAGTGTCCATATAATTGCTGTCACAATATTAATGCAGTTTTTTACTGTAACATGTGTGTTTGGGGTTAGCTCTGCCATCAGCCCCCCTTTTGTTTAATTTGCACGTTTCTTTTCCTGATTTTCGTACCAAACCTGCATATAACAAAAACCTCTTAGTAATGAATTTTTCTGGGAATTTGTCAATTTCGTTATATCCAGGTTTAACTGTATATTATTAGCCTCGCGTATTCCCGGGAGCCTCAACTACAAATTGGCAGCATTTTTGACCATGCTCAAGAAGTATTGCAGGGCCCTTTTAAATGCCACACCGATCAACCCCTAATTGCGTATTTGCAATTAGGGGTCAAGTTAGAGCACCGTGCACTCACCTTGAATACTTCGTCCGACTCGGACTGGCGTGTGCCTAGCAAATCTCTGGCAATCTTTGGAACCTGGCCAGCTGCATATGTTAAAAATGAAAAGGAGACAAAATATGTTGGACCTCAATCTTGAAGACTAAACCAATATTAATGTTGCACTTATAAAAAAATTGACTAATGCTTCAAAAATTCATTACAAACAAGTTTTGATTATATGCAACTACGTGGAAAAAATTCAACTAGAAATGCACATATTAAACGAAAAGAAAACTGAAGGCGCTGCTCACCCAAAAGAGTTAAAAAAACTGTTCTCTCGATATCAATAATATCGGCACTTGACGGGTTTTTGCCGTTGTCATGTTCCTAAAAAGTCGAAATATTATGTCCTCCTGCACATCGTGAGTTCTACCTGCACATAAAAGCGTGCTAGCGGAGGCAACGAGCGCTGCGGAAGCGGAGATTAAACGAGCCAGCCCATCACTTAGAGAAGGCAGTGACAACATCCTACCCTCCTGCCCCCCCACTCCCACCCCCCCAACAGTATGTTAGACCTGCCATTGAATGGGGGGAGGGTGAGCTTGCCTGAGCAGCACTGAACTTAGATTTTTTTACAGTGAAAGCTGTTAAGAGATCACAACTCAGGTTACACGCAGTTGCACGTGTCTGCCGCCGCCCTGGTGTCCGTAACCACATTGCGAGAAATAAGAAAAAAAAAAAAACTCACACCAATGACACAGTGGGGCTTGAACCCGGTTTTGCTAGGCGCCAGCCTAATATTCTACCACTGAGTTACGCCGGTGCTTGTAACTTGTCAAACTTGCCTTAGGCAGTCATGACCTAGCACCAATGGCACATTGGGGCTCGAACCCGGGTCTGCTGGGTGCCAGCCCAGTATTCTACCACCAAGTCACGCCGGTGCTTGTAACTTGTCAAACTTGCTTTAGGCAGTCATGACCTAGCACCAATGGCACAGTGGGGCTCGAACCTGGGTCCGCTGGGTGCCAGCCCAGTATTCTACCACTGAGCTACTTCGGTGCTTGTGAGTTGTTGTCAAACTTGCCTTAGGCAAGCTTGATGTCGAGAGCGCAATCGTGTAAATATGACTCAAAGCGTTTTACAACAGTGAAAGAACAACCAATCGTCGCACAACGCGATTAGTGTAACAAGTGGGCCGCCCAATGCTCCAACCCATTAGAAAAGCTTGTTCTTGTTTCCCTATTAACTGTGGCGCATACCCACTTCAACCTTAATTTCTCACTGCATGGAAATTGGCACATTTTTTGCAAGTGTTTAGCGGATACCACGCATCTCAGAAGACTGACGAAAAATAGCATAGCGAATGCCGGCCTACTACCCAAAAGTTTATTATGAACGCCCTAGTGGGTACCAAGCACGTGTGTTTGCAGCAGTTACCCAATGAGTGTTTTGAAAACTTTCTGAAAGGCCGCTCTTCAAGCTTTCGCGGTGAATGTGCTGTGCCTACCACACCGGCCTAACGTTTTTTTTTAAGGGTGCAGTTGCGATCGTTCGCGCATGTGCCATCTTGATAAGTGTCAAATAATGGCTCATGTACCCTTCGATGTGCTGCGCTCCCAGCAGTAAGTGTGTGAAACATTTCTACCTAGAGCGGCCGCATTCTCTTACACTAGTGTTTTGTAGAGTTACGTGATATCGCACCAAAAAGAGCTAGCTACCAGCCCTACTACGTGGAGCACTAGAATTTGTTGTGAATGTATTAGCCATTTTGCCCTTGCAGTGAAACTGACTTTGTTGCCCTTAGTGCTCTCGAGGAATGGCAATCCTGAACAACGAGGCCTCTGAGATTGGCCTGGGCAACACGACGAAGCGTTGCCAGAATATCAAAGGCCACAGTCTAACAAACCCATAGCGCAGCACAAGACAGCAAGGCGTGGAACAAGTGGGCCTCCAAAGACCTGTCATTGTCCCCATGACCTTCGACAGTTTCTACCAGCGCCTAATCTTACATCTCCTCTGTAGTGACAACACAGTTGTCTGCATAAAAATAAAGAATGCATAGCTCAACATTATTGGAGGCCACTCCACCCGCCAACAGTAAACTCATGAATGCATGCATAGCATCGAAAATGAAGGGCGAACGACACTGATACCACAGAATACAACTCAGAAAAGTGCTCTCCATATGCAGAGTGGTCCCACATATGCGGCAACGAGAGCTTGAAGTGAAATGACGCAGATTTCTTTCTTTTTTTTCAGTAGCATCAGCTGGTGTCACTTTAACGAAGTGCAGTTCAAAGAGACTTTGCAGCAACCAAACAACAGTGGTGCTTCTAAGTGAAAAGTACTTTTCTTGTTTGTTTGTTTGTTTCAAGGGAGAGGGGAGGCATACTAGGCGCTCATGCTTTCATGGTGGCAAGAGCAGCGTGGGCTCACACGCCCGCCTCGCGCGCACTAACGAGCACTCGCTTCCACCTCGCAGTTGCCGGGGCTTCAGCGTGCCGCCGCCGCTTCATCATCGGCGAGGCAACCGCAGAAGATGCTCGTACTAAAACGTCAAAATTTGTAGCAAAATCATTAGGCTATTGAAGGAGATCAATGGCAAATGCATGAACGATACTGTATCCTTAGTCCCAATGGTTATCGACTGTCGTGCTTCGGTAGTATTGGCAGGGCCTCTCTAGACCTCAGTTGTATGAGACTAAAACCATGAATTGGTCTTCATCTTTGCCTCACAAAAAACACCAAACCAGTTCCTAGAAACAAATATCAAAAGCTAGTCTTCCTACTAACGCAGTAAACAGGCGTGCTTAAAGAAAAAGGAAGTCATGACTCTCTATATGCTGTTGTTTAGGAGAACAAACTTTATACCGTAACTTGTTTGATTTGAAAATGAAGACCCAATTTTCTCTTGAATGTTTTGCGCTAAACTATCTTTAAAAAAGTGAGGGCTTTTAGGCTAAGAGATGACAGCAAAGCATAGCCTTTCAGATTCATTTCTGTTAATTGGGAGGGGTTGTTTGCAAGGTATTGACGAAGACATCCCCTTTCCTTTTCAACTAGGAAAGTAATTGATGGTGAGTGAACATCGAAAATTGTTGCAACAAACCCATTTTTTCACAACCTTACGTCCATTGGAGTGTAGTGAATTCTTTTCATAGCTAAATACACAGTACACCAAGCATTAGCCCACAACCTTCTTCCTGTGGCATGCTAAAGCCCAAAAATGCTCAATATACTCAAATCTTGATATAAAGAAGCTAGATATAATGCAATATCAATTATAATAAATAAAAAATAGTCTTGCAATAGACTCAGTGTCAAGACTACACCTTTAAAAAATTTTTTGAATATAACGAACCTTTTTTTTTTTCTCGTGTAAGACGAAACTTTGTTAGAATTAGGTTTGAGTGTAAATGCTTGCTGATCACTCAGCAGTATCCAATGCTTACCACTCCCCTCCTATGACTGTACAAAAGTACAAACTGCTTCAGGTTTCGTCTTCACAAAATGACAAACTGGCTAGAAGATAAGTGCCGGAACCTCTGCACGATTATTAGCGACACCACAATCGCCAAGCTCATCTAGTTTGGTCAGCTGTAGTTCCTCACGTGCAGAGCACACAACTGTTCTTTCATTTCACTGCCGACAAAATGTCCCTGCCATGGCTGGGATCCAACATGGAACCTCAAACCTAGTTGGGTGATGGCATAAATACCGAATTGAAGTAATCATATCTGGGGTTTTATGTAGTAAAACCCCAATGTTATCATGAGGCACGACTTAAAAGCTGGGCTCTGAAGTGTCAACCATCAGGAGTTCTTTAGTGAGCACTGACATCGCACCGTACATGGGCCTCTAGCATATCGTCTACATAAAGATGCGGACATCACGAATGGAAAAGATTGAACTTGCAACTTTCAGGTCAGCAGAACTTGCGACTTTCAGATCAGCAGCTGAGCCCAGTAACCACTATACCACAGTGGCAGACTACTGAATTAAAGCAATAGGTACACAATGACTACGCACAAGAACTTACCGAAAGGTGTTGAAGCCTTCACAAGATCCCCGGCAGCTTCTACATCTGAAAGACGTTCGGGAGAGCTATGTAAGAGCCGAACCACTTACTGCAGTTCAACTAAAGCTGCACCACATTGCCCCGTGCGCTTATTGCTTCTTTTTTATTTTATGTAATCGCGCTTCCTTTACGAAAATTCAACCAGCTCCATGCAGCCGACGTTGATCAAACAGCAAAGCTGGTGGCCTATTTTGCTTTGCCAGTCGTTTTAGCCAATTTAATGAAGTGGGATTTGAATGCAGTGGGGTTACTGAAAAGGGAATGAAGAGGGTAAGCGAAATGAGAGCAGTGGGGAGAGTGGTAGTGGACGCAGTGGCGAGTTATGGGACTTGTGGGAGTAGTGGCACATGCCCATTTACGATTTATGGCAGCTGCTAGATACGAAAGGCTCGACTAAGAACAACTTCGCCGTTAAAGTCTCATTGCCAACACTCAATGCAGGCTGTACCACAATGCATGGTAAGTTCACGATTTGTTTCAGACTGTTTAAGATTACGCCCAGGGTGCAAGTAACCAAGTTCATTGTACAGCTAGCGCGAGCACCAGTGATAATGCTGGATGCATTCGATAAGGCATGTATGAATACATTTCACAGACAAGCACACTACCAACAACAAGTTTCAGTGCTTGCCACCTTCGCTGTAATTTGAGTGCTACTCTTTGAACTGGGCACGAGTTCACCCAATAAAAACATTTCATCTTTACTGGCTGAATTGGGTTTCATCATCATCGCAACCATACGAAAATATGAACTTTTGCACAAAGCCATAGGCAACGCCTCAAATCTTGGGTGCTTCATGCAAACATTTATGAGAACTTTACACAACATTGAGTCCTTTACAGGACATTCTCGCAGCACATTAGTTCAATACAAAAAATGTTACGAGTAACTTATTTATTAAATTATATACAATGAACCGTGTTCGGCGAACAAGATGGCGACAGTTCATCAACAACCAGCAAGCGACGTCGTCTTTCTCTTTCATGCAGCAAGGCTGTGCCTGCTGTTGTGTATCTATATGTATGATCTAGACGAATCTATAGTAATATACATAAGATACTATGTTGAACAACTGGTCAAGTAACTTATTCTGTAGTGGTATGGCTAAGAGGTAGTTTCTATAAAGTAGTGATCATGGTGATACGATCATCACTTTTTGTTTTGTTTTTTTTCAACACACCTAACTCACTGTGCACAGGTGCCACAATGTGTCACAATAAAAGTAAACTTTTCATCAAGTGCAGACAAAAGCCAAATGATTGCTCAGACTTTGAAGCGAAGCAGTAATGTTAATATAGCTAGACTAGTAATGCATTTATCAATAGACATCCCAAATGAGGAAGGGCACGATAGCAGCCAGCATTGAACATGTTATCTGTTTGCTGACCAATCATTTTTAACCGTCAACTATTGATCGTCAAAAGAGAGGAGTGGACCTGCAACGTGGTGTGGCTGCTTCACAGTGGGCCTTCTGATGCTATGGCCATTTAGCAAAAATGCCTGTTACTGAAGCTTGTGCAAATAAGGAATTTTGGTTCGAAGCAAATAATAATTTTGGTCAAATAATTTTGATGTGAATCTAATTTGAACAGTATGTATATAGCATATTATAAATAAAAATAGGTTTGTTAGTCATGACCTGCTCAATATTTTTCTAAATTTGAAACAAGACCTATGCAAATGCTTTTTTCTTTTTTATCAAAGAAAGAAAAAAAAAAGAACTTTCAGTAGTAGCAGGATATGACTTTCAGTAAAATGCTAGTGATAGCCTGTAAAATATGTTATGTTTTAAAATTTGCTATACTTACAGCATATAGGTCGCTATAATGAGCTTTTAAACAGAAAAATATTTTAAAAAAAGTGTATTAATGTGACAGTAATATCATTATTCAACTTTAAAATAGGGCTTCACGGCAATGCCAACTCCTCCTAATTATGTGTTCTGATGGCTCAGCATCACTTCACTGCAGCAAAGCCACTTTTACAAAATTTACTCGCGAACTAAATACACTTGTTCAGGTACTTTCACGACTCAGCATCACTTCACTGCAGTGAAACCACTTTTGCAAAAGTTACATGCGAACTAATATACGCTTGTTTAAGTGCTTTAGAGACTTAGCACACCTGCGCTACAATGAAACCACCTTTACAGAGTGTAACATGTGGACTAGTATGCATTTATTCATTCATCATGAATTATTCAAAATTTTCAATAATTTAAATTCGATTTGAAGTGAATTCAAATACTGCATTAATGGTTTGAATATTTAAATATTCGCACGCACTTAATGTTACTGATGTCCGCACATATAAAAACCACATTATTATTGAGATCACATTAAAAAAAGCAGAAAATTACATGAATTCAGAAACAAGGACTCTTGAGGTAAAGGGCCGGGCCTTTTAGGGGGTTATTTACTGCAAGATCGATTACAAACTAAGATGTGCTGGTAAATGAAACAGATAATGTATATTTGAGGAAAAGTGTCAACAGTGTTCCACTATTCACATGCTATTTCATGGACTAAGCACAAAAAACTTGATATTGTTCCGTACATGTATCATTAACTTTCGCAGATTTCATTTAAGATGTTTAGAAACAAAGACGACAGACATTTAAGTGGCATGTGTGTACCTATTACAAAAAATTGCTTTAATTATGCGCTATTCGACGTTTCAAGAGAGCTACCCGCAGCGTTTCTGGAACAGACGACTCCCCATTGAATTGCCACCGCATTGTTTTGGCCTAGATGTCACGATCCTCAACAGAGAGCGCGTTTTCTTGCCGAGCCAACTTGCACAACAGAAGCTGCATCGGCATCATGGCTTACTTGGGATGCACGCATGAGCATTTCTTACATGAAGAAAATCCTTAGCCTGTGGCTAAAACTTTTGCAGCACCGAGATCAAGCTGTACATGTCCTGATGTGCCAGAGGTATGGTTGATTGCCAGTGATACACTCAAACCTCAATGTAACGAACCTGGATATAGTGAAATATCGATAAGAAAGTAACTCAAGAATATTTTTGCAATCAATATAATGTTATGAATATGCCTTTAAATAAATTTTTGAATATAATGAAAGTATTTTCATTTAAGATGCAACTTCGCTATAGAGAGGTTTGAGAGCACTATTTACCACCAAACCTAAGACTGGCGCTATTGGGCACAATTTCCATCTATATTATTAGGACAGCACAGTGAAACCGATTTGGCACACTTTGGTGCAGAAGTGAAATCCCCGTCTATGTCTTCCGAACTGCATTGCTGTCATATACGACTGCATTGTCAACAGTGTACTCGTGATGCATAGCTCCCAAGGGAGACAGGCTTGTTTTCACTGTGCATGTGGACCTCACGCACACTTACTAAAATTCATGCCATGTGCAATTTTGTAACTCGCAACCGTGATTTCTTCGAAAGCAGATGCAGAGCTTAGAGTCGTTTGACTTCGCAATGAGCTCGTTGCATTGAGAAGACATAGGAGGCTTCGGAGAGTGAAAATTAAGGATGGATGGCGACTTTCTGCACAACGCTGACACGGAATATCGAACCAACGGCCGGTCACACACACCCTGCTACTTCATCACTAATATCTGCCCAGAGTCCCTTTTCTTAATTTAATGCATTCTCCTTTAAACTTTTCTGTGTGAGCAGCATTTTCCGTTTCACCACAAGAGACTTGTCCCGCGCTCCGAATGCACGGCCTTAAAGAGATAGTGAACAATTTTCGCCGCTGACATATTCAGCCAGAGTGAAAGGTGTTGAAATCGACAGAGAGAACCTTCAATTTCAGCCAGAGACTAGAGGAAAGTAATAAATTTAATGCATTTTAAACTGTCCTGACAAGTAGCCGCATCGTGAACTAGGGTAGGTAGCACTAGGCGATACTGTGTGCACCGGAAACTGACATGGCAACAATGCAGCCATCGCCCGTGTCTCTCAACCCGCTCAGCTCCCACAATGGTTTCTAGAACCACTACGAACGTTACGGGCAGTAAACAATGCTCCCAACTGAGGTAATGCCCTTAAGAGTGGGACACGTTTCATGTCTCTGCCAAAGAGGAAGAGCAGGATGTAATAAAGAGATGGAGAAAGGGAAGTAGCCAAAAAAAAAAAACATGCACTTCGAGTTCAACACAGCAAATGTGATGTCACGGCTTGCGCGGGCGTGCAGCCGCCGCATGCTCACCATTCTCCAAAACTACAGCCAACCGTTCAAAAAAAGAAAAGACATGAGCAGAACTTCTCCTCGGATTAGTTGGTATTTCTCACTGTACGTCAGTCTGCTGCTAGTAAAAGCCACACACACACGAGACACCCATGACATCCTGCTGCCCATGTCGTCACCTTCGGGTCATGTGTGCGTGGCTTTTACTAGCGGCAGAATGACATGCAGTTCAAAATCATGCGAAAGAAACTCTGCTTAATCAGAACAATGAAGTCTTCCCAGAAGAATCTCCTCCTTGCCAAACTGACATTGAACAATTTTTAATGAGTGTGGATCATCTGCTTGACAAAAAAGCTTTTCATTATTAGAATGAGCATATCAGAATGATGAAATTAATCTCGGAATGCTGAGAATTCTCTTTTTTTTTGTTAATTACAAGCACGCAGTCTGTCTTTTTTCCCCACTGGTACAGTGAAATCTCGGTAGAACGAACCTCACATTGATGAACTTTTCAGGTCAACGAACTTTTAAAAATTTCATGCCGACTGCTAATAGCTTCAATGTAAAATTATTTCACTACTAGGTACTTCAGAATACCGAATTTTTAAGAATAATGAGCTTTAATTTAGTTCAACGTTATATTAACAACACCTCAGTACTGCGATATCCGTTGGGACTACAGGAGCGGTACGCAAGCAGACGACAAAGCGAACGGACCCCTTGCTTTTCGGAAGACGCGCGACGGTGAGGAGGAAAAAAAAAACGAAAAAGCGACTTTCTTTTTTGTTGTTGTTGAAACGCCGACGCTGCAGGTTTACAAGCGGGCGCAGAGGCGAGGGCAACACGGGAGGGCAAGGTCAGCGAGGCAGAGTGGGAGTTGTGGAGCAGGAAGGATGGGCGCCGAAAACCAGAGACAGCGAGAGAGCAGAAAACGAAACGCGAGGAAATTTCTGTTTTAGCACTTTTTTTTCTTTGAAAGAGGTGATGACAGCCGTGACGCTTCGGGGGTTTTTTTTTTTTTTGGAGGCCTTGTTTTTTCAGTCGCGTTCATCTCTTTTCGGTGATTACTTATCGCGTCCGCAAAGCAAGCCGGTGTTCACGCTGCGGCGATACTATAAATGAGTTCACCTCTGCTTGCAACGAAGAAGCAGAAGCAGTTTTCGCTAAGCGAGAGAATAGAGGCTGTTGTGACCAAAGAACCGAATCACACCGCAGGAATTTGGATGAGCTGGAGGCTTTCGCGCTGCAAAGTTTGCTGCTCGCGCCAAAAAAAGAAAAAAATCACTTTTTAAAGTAAATGTGCATTTTTTGGTGTTTACTTGTGTCTGCGTTTTTTTCTCGTGAAATGAGTCCCACCATTGTAAAGCTAAGTTGTTTTGGTCGGTGAAAAATAAGTATTTATGGTTAATTTTCGAGCGTTCACTATAACGACCTTTCAAAATAACCAACGAATTTCCGCAGTCCGCTAAAGTTCACCATACCGAGATTTCACTGTAATTTAAAATAACCTTCTTTACAACAAATTTACTTAATGGTTTTTTTTTTTTTTTGAAGGGGTACTGGCACAAAAATTGGGCTCGCATTTTTCTTGCCGCAATGTGTTGCTGGGGGCCTGTTAGACATAACACAACACATCGTTTGGTGCAGTACGTGACAGATAATTATTTACAGGCCCCTCATTATAGACCAGTTTCAGTTTCGGTTTGAGAGAGCTGCAAAAACTAGACGCTGCCGGGTGCAACTATTGCCACGTAGTGTGTTCAGCCCTCGAACGCGTCATCACACAAAGCTGTGACGCATTTCCCCCCGGTCCACATCAAGAATTACTTTCTAATAACCATCAGGACTGAAGTGTTGCCAAACACAAAACTCAAAAACGTGTGCGCCGCAATTGTATAAACTGCTGGAACAATCGCGGCAAAAAAAAGAAAAGGCAGCTATGACATAATCACAACTTGTTTTATTGACGGCAGAGTGATGACGAGGAGTAAGTAAGGGAGTCCCCAGGGGGTCCCTTTTGACAGAGTCAGTACATTCAAAATTCTGACTTCAAAATTGCTGTAATATGCCTTCCAAGCTACTCGCTGTTGATATTTTGTAGATGGTTCACGCATGTTCACGGGAACTAATCCCAAAGGCTATCTCTTCGCAAAATTTTGTGTCAGTACCCCTTAACGGGAAAGACTTACTTTCTAGAAGAAGACTATTCAATGCAAACTTTTAAAACAGTAGTTACCCAAAATCAGAAACAGTAGAAACCTTAAAATCATAACGGTTAAGGGCAGGTAAAAAAGCCCATCAGAGATTGAGATTTGGTTATGCACTCAAACCACATAGTGAAGGATGCTGCAAGACTATAATCACAGTGTGTGGTACAATGCTTTTATAAAAAATAATAAGACTTGAAGAATCATTTGTTAAACAAATGCATACTACATCAGCACACTTTTATTCGTCATTTTCTTAGAATCCTTCGTAATTCGACACTATGTTAAGACATTTTTCTTGGTTCTATGAAAAGTGAAACAATTATCTGTATAGCTGTATATCTATTTTACATTTTTTACACTTTTAAGATTTTTAGTTGCATGGTCGGAGAGAATCAAGTGAAAATTTCCCTAGAGCAGAACTCACGCTCCACAATATTTGACACGACGTGCACGTCGCACTCACCGGAATCGAGGGAAAACCGGATGGGAGGACAGAGTTCCTGCCGGGGCTGATAAGAGGTGGTGGTGGCCGCTTCGCTCGCACAGGCCTTCACAAATGCCATCATCTGCGTGCAAACGCCACCTGTTTCGAAGTGTGGCACCTACTGTCTGAGACAAGCTAAAATAACGCACTGACAAATGTCCCCAGTCTCCGTTTTGTAGGTGACACCAATGCTCTACTCCTTTTTATCTTTTCTTGCGTGGCTGCCTTGGCTTCTCTGGCTTGAATATGCTTGCTGTTATCGGACATATCATTTTTTTCACTTCTTTTGTATATCGAGAGCGTACTGAGTGGTTTAAGAATTTTTGACGACGCATCTTTTTAGCAACCAGTGGTCACAACATCTTTCATCGGTGCCTTTCATCATGTTATCTTTCTGTCGTTTCAATGCGTGCCACGAAGAAGGCTTTGCGTTTGAAGTTATAAATCAGTTGAGAGTTCAGTGCTGCATGTGTGCGTTGTAGCGAAATGGTGCTGTTGCTAGTAAGAGATGCACAATCAACTCGCAGGGTCGTATCAATTTCGACGATGCCCGGGTCATTGACACAGATGGTAGCCCCACAAAAAGACAAGTTTTTAGAGTTCTGGAATATTCAAACAACACATGGAAATATTAAACGATCAACAGGAACCTAATCAAATGTATACGTGCACGGTCTGTGGATCCAAGTGACAAAAACACCCCAGCAAAAAAGGAACGACTGGGAAGAAGAACAGTGGGTAGGGGGACACCACCAACAAAAAGTCACTTATTTTGGAGCAGGCCAAACAGTCACCTCTGAAGAAGAGATTGAATCAGCCCTGAACGTCAGGTCAAAGTTTTTAAATTTTAACTTTATAAACTAAGGAATATAAGTTTCTTTTACCCATATAGGTTAATAATAATATTATTACTTGGGGTTTAACATCTCAATACCACCATGATAATTCCTATGCATTCCAGTTCAACATCCTCACCTCTGCCTCCACTTCCTGGTTTCGCATGGTGGCCACAGCCAAGACCGTTTTGGAGTGGGCGTTAAACACGCTGGGCGGAGTCTGTCTGGTGTTGCGTAGGTCGTAGAGGTAAACACGCCCAGACATGCCTCCAGCCAGGACACGTTGCCCATCGGGCAGAAACGCCACCGATTCCAGGGTCTCCGGTGTGGCCACACTTGCCTCCTTACTGCACAATGCTGGCACATGAAACAGTCATGTAGGTCAGTTTTGATGCCGGACCTGCTAAAAAATGACAACAGTGTAGCACTGAGGTTCACCATTCATCTTGTCATGTGCCGAGAAGGCTTGTGCAAATAGGGAATTTTAGGTTCAAAGCGAACTCGAACCAAAGTATGCTTTAGGTTGAATAACTTCGAATCGAATTCGAATAGTAGATATATATAACTCACTATTAAAAAGAAAAATAGGAATACTTGTCACGACCTAACTAATCAGTATAATATTTTTTTTTAAATTGAAGTGAGGCCTGTGCAAATGCCAATTTTTTGTATCAAAGGAAGTGGAGACAACTTGGAATTGTAGCAGGATTTGACTTTTGGTAGAATGCAAATGGATAGGCTGTAAAATATGCAATGTTTTAAAATTTCCTGTACTTGCAGTATATAGGTCGGTAAAATGAGCCTTCAAGCTAGATTTCAAACAAGATTTTAAAAATAAATCAATGGGAGGATAACATTTTAATCTAACCTTGAAGTGGGGCTTCGCAGCAGTGCGGATTATCCCTTGGTAAGCTGTTTTCACAATTTGGCATCAATTCACTGCAGTGAAACAACTTTTACAAAAAATTGCATGAAAACGAATATATGCTTGACAAGGTGCTTTACTGCTTAGCAGCCCTTTATTGCAGCAAAACCAGCTTTACAAAACGTATATATGGATTAATACGCACCTACTCATTCATTTCGAAGAATTCGAAATTTTCAATAACTTTAAACTCTATTTGAAGCAAATTCAAACAGTGCATAATTTGTTTGAATACTCGAAGCATTTGAATATTGTGGGGTCTCGATGTGGAAAGCGCCACGCTATTGAAGTGAACAGACACAGCAGACGCCATCGGAACAAACCACACAATACACATTTATTTAACTGCTTTTAGAACGGCGATATTGTCAGCCAAGTAGTCATACATCAATCGTGCTCAAATATGCTAAAACAAGCTTACACATAACTATGCAACACTCAACAGCATAACAAACACAAGGCGGCATCACCAATGTCTGATTCACCACGGGGGCCCCTGGCAGACGGCCCGTGGTGCCGTGCACCAGGGACACACCGCCAGAGACAACCGTCCCCGCTAAACGCAACGTGCAAAAGAGACTCGCTCAATTCTCTCGTGCCGCCACCAAGGCTTGCCACCAGGGGTCACCACCGGCGCTACCAACCTAACCATGATGATGATAGTGGTGATCAATGCTCGCGAACACAACGCCATTTACCACTTAATAATATTTACCTACTGAATAATTGTGAACCCAAAATACGGCTTCTGCGCAAGACACGTGCACCACGCGGCACAACCAACCTTACAGGAAGTGTCATCACCTCTCTAATATTTACACAAGCCTAGTGCCGAGTATTCAGAAGCAAACCAGTGTTAAACCGAAAAAGCGAATAACCATCATGCACTATATTTTAGCAGAGTGACTTGTTGGGCAGGTTGGTTCATTCTTGACGTAGCTTATGGCACGAAAATAACACGAGAGAAGGACAAGCTGCAAGTCCTTCTCTCGTGTGTTCATTTTCGCGCCATAGGCTACGTCAAGAATGCACATTGTTCGTTCATGCCTGGTGTACCTGTAAGTAGTACTCTGCACATTACAAGATGAATGAACATAAACTGGCTGGATTTATCGAGGACGACAGAAACTTCTATGCGCTATCACGGTACAATGCAGAGTACTGCTATCGTACTACACTACGGGGCGGTGGATCCGCGGTTTTTATTAAATTGTCATTGTCATACAAAAGCCGCAATGACGTTACATTTTCTAATATGTCCTGTGAATCTGTATGGATAGAATTTGATGAGTGTTTTCTCAGTCAATGGCCAGAACACAGTATTAGGGTGCATTTATCGTTCGCCAGCATATTCACAGTCCGAATTCTGTTTTCAGTTCGATAAGTTGTTGCACATTATTACGAACAAAACAAAAATATCATCATCTGCAGAGACATCAACGTAAACAATATTGACCCTACTAGTCAGTCATGTTCTGATTATCTCGGGTGTTTACATGGCTACGGCTTTGAAACTTTAATAACCACTCCGACCAGATGTGCCATAGCAGGGTCTAATACGTTAATTGACCACATATTACCCATTTTGTTACACACAATACAGAAGGAGTCATTGAGCACAGCATAACAGATCATTACCCTTTATTCCTGACTTTGGGCACAGAAAATTGCAAGTGTAAAGAAAACAAAGAGAGAATATTTTTTAATTTCTCAAAAATTCATATCTATGATACAATCAATTGACTGGACCGTCGTAATAAGTGAATCCTGTGCTGAAAAGGTTTATCAGTTATTTTTGACTACAGTTACACAATGCATTAATGAATGCACCACTGGTACATATCACGGCTCGCCATATTAGTAATCCCAGAAAACCATAGGTTACAAGGGCGCTACTTCGAGGTATCTTGAAGAAAAACCAGCTTCACAAAAGAATGACTTGTGAGCCATTTAACTCTGAACTTAAAATCGTTTCAAGAAATATTCCAACACGCTTGCAGCCGCACTTAAATGTGCAAAACAAGAATTTTTCAGAAAAAAAATTTGGATAATGGCAATGATACGAGGCGCAACTGGCAGGTCATAAATGAATTCTTAAATAATAAATGTCGTGAGCAGATAACGAAAATTAGAACTGAAGCAAAAATATACAGCCATCTAACTAATACCGCCAATGCGTTCAGTGAGTATTTTAGCAGCACCTGTGAATCTCTGGGAAATCCCTCTTTACCAACATTACCTCGCCAACCTTATTCTTTCTTCTTGCGACCTACGAGTGCAGAGGAAGTTCTTCGCGTTATAACTTAACTCAAGTCCACGGGACCTGGTCTTGACTCTGTTCATCCATCTCACATCAAGTAAGTCTCTAGTGAGCTATCCCCTGTCATTGCAGATATTGTTAACAAGATGTTTAAAAGCAGGCATATTTCTCCCTAAATGTTGGTAGAATAACACCTGTTCACAAAAATGATGATCGCGAACTTCTGAGTAATTACCGTATAGGCCCATTTGTATTCTTCCATTCTTTAGCAAAATAATCGAGCGTCTTATGCATACAAGATTAATAGTTTACTTGGCAAAGTTTAACCTGTTGACATCTAAACAGTACGGCTTACGGCCTGGCTATTCCACTGAGCTTGCGCTTCTAACCCTCACCGATTAAATAAAAGGGGGCAATCGACCAAGGCTTCGTAGTTGATGGCGTATTCATAGATTTAACAAAAGCTTTTGACACAATTAATCACAAAATTTTTACACATAAACTTGAATCGTATGGCATAACTGGCCCCGCACTTCAATTTATATCTAGTTATCTGTGCAATCGCACTCAAGTTGTTCAGATTGACGGTAAAGTTTCAGCAGCTAAGAAAGTAAATCAAGGTGTTCCTCAGGGCTCGATTCTTGGCCCACTACTCTTTTTGCTATTTATTAATGATCTACCTAATGTTTTGACCGCTACAGACTGTATCTTATATGCAGATGACAGACCATTTTTACTTACGCTAATAATGTCGATGAGCTAAAACGAAACATTAACTTGGATCTACATAATATAAGTTCCTGGTGTCGAATGAACATGTTAAGAATTAATCCATCAAAAACCGTTTTTATAGTTTTTCATTCCTTCCCAACGGTACTTTCAAAATCTATATCTGTGCATCTGGACAATAATTTAATTCCCATGCCCGACAGTACAACGTTTTTCGCTGTAGTTCTTTACCGGCACATGAAGTTCAATCTTCATGCGCAGTCAATCATTTGCAAGATAACCTTTGGAATACATGCCATAATCAAAACTCGTTCATATTTTCAGCGACGCATAATCCCCTCCCTTTATCACGCATATATTCACAGCCATTTATCTTAATGCATATCAGCATGGTTAACACATATTTGACCCACTTCAACCAACTACAACGCCTACAGAATCAAGTACTTCGACCCATGACTTTCAGCCATTTTTTAACCAATGCAATGCCACTTTATCAGAATTTAAATATACATCCTCTTTATCACCTCTTTCAGCAGAAGTTATCAGTTGTGACGTATGGGCTTTTTCACGGTAATGTGCATATAGATGGCGTTGTCGTGGAAAGCATTGTAAAAAATATTATTACTAGGTTTTCCGAGCTTCATAACCGCCTTCTGCCTAAAGTTCGCACAAACTACAGCAAGTTCACTACCACATTTACAGGAAACAAGCTGCGGAATTCCCTTCCTTACGTAATAAAATCATCAACCACAGAACATGCATTCAAAAACCAAGTAAAGAAATATTTTTTGTAACAGTTATTTTCATCTTAGCAACTGCTTTTTAATGTAGCGATAACAATTGCTACATGTTACATTGTTCTTACATTTTGTATTACAACTTGTGCTTGTTTGTTTTTGAAAGTTTTCTTTTTTGCCTTGCTAAACATAAATATTTTCTACTTTCGTTTTTTTTTTGCACTGTCCCTTTTTTTTTTCTTACTAAAGATACCATAACAACTGAATGTTGTATATTTTGTTTCTTCTCCCATTACCATCATGTATGGGAGCTCTCAACTTGTGTATATTGTTTTCGTGCATCAGCTGTGTGTGAGCAGCGCGCTGCACGTTTCGATCTGCTTGCCGTTCTCAGAATTACATTTCAAGTTGTTGCTACCGCATTCATTGCTTCGCCCTTGTGATGAAACTGTGACTTTTCATTTACATGACAATGAATTTAATAAACAACATCAGATACGCATTCAGGCCATTCATTCTTGAGGTTCTTTTTACACAAGCAATGCTCGTCTTGAAAAAAGAAATGGCTGCATGGGAGGGGAGGCTAAAGTGCTTGCTCCATCATGGACGCTTATTTCAGATCACCAAAAAAAGGTCGGGGGGCGCTTGCTCGTCATTTCACCGTAGTTGATAACTAGCTTAGTGCCAAGGCCATGTGTCCCTCACTATCTAATAACTGAATTCCACGGACTTACAGTAAAGCCCACTTCAATGGGAGAGTAGGTCCAGTGGAGACAGTGACAGGCAACGCAAAGCCAGAAATGCTAAATGTTCTCTATGCCACTGCAAGCACTTTCATATGAGAAGCTGTCATTAGTAGGTCTATAGAATGCACAAGTTAACGTTGGTGGAGTGCATTCGGTTATTTAAGAAATTGACGTAATTGCGCTCTGTTACGTCCACAAACCGATCCACACAACATGCTCCAAGCGCAAGTGAACAAAACATACGGCCACTTCCTAGCCAAAATACCTGAAGGGGCCCTGCAACACTTTTTCAGCCCTATCAGAAAATGCTGCCAATCGGTCCACAAGGCTCTTGAGAACATGCGAGCCAAACATTGTTACATAGCACGGGGCCTGAAGTTTATAACGAATATCCCCAGCTTCCTTGCTTCAACAGTTTCTTGGTGCAGAAAACGAATGAAATTAAATAAGGTGAATACGTACAAATGTGAGAGAGTCCCTGCAAGGTGTGCACACTAAAGAGTGCAAAGCCTGAAAGAATTATGACCAGCAACTCGATACTGACATGTGCTTATCACACAAAATCCTTTGAAAATAGATCTTTTCTCCAGGAGACATACGAAATATGACAATGTTTTTAATTGCTGAATTAAATTCTTCAGACTAATCTATTTGAGAAATTTGAAACAGCACAACAAAGAAAGATTGCTTTTAGAACAGAAAACAAAAGTATATGCAATCTGTTCAACATTAGCTAACCCGTGTACACTGCATGAAAAGCTCTGCTACTTTAATATCCCCTCCGCTACCCCAATACAAGTTCGAGTCGTAGGACCACCTTGAACTGCATTTGACAGGCACTACAAAGGTGAACCTGTCTAAAAATGTAGTCGTGTACGTTTTTATTGTTTCCAAGAGCTGCAGAAACATCCCAGACAGCACTGAATGTTCGCCAGCAAATCTTTCTTTGCATCAGTGAACATACCAGTAGTATTTGCGACTACCAGGTGCTTGCACGTGTGTAGTTAATGAAAAAAAATTTGCCGTGTCTCGTGGGCCATAAAAGCTTGTACTTGTAGCACCCTCCTTATCTTAATATGTTTTTCCAGAAGACCGGATGGAACTAGGCCAGAAAATTTTAGAACAGCTGTCTTTTCCTTTTGCCTTTCACATAGGGCTTACCCCCGCATAAAAAATATTTATGGCCACACCCGTATAATCTAGATTTAATAATTGGGAGCATTTCGTAAATATAGGGCGAGCTTGATGGCAGGCAAATTTCAATTTTATTTTTGAAATTGTTTATGTCAGACACAGAGACACAATGTTAAGTAAGTCCACAATGCAAAAGGAGACATCTCTCGACGACGCCTTGACACCGGACTTTCATATTTGACAGCCAGGACCAAAACCATAGAAGCATGACAAACGTTTCCACCGAAAACACCTATCACAGGTGCAGAGCTTTTGCTTTAATATTCAAATGTCTATAGAGAAGCATTGCAAACAGCAGAAAAAAAAAAGAACAATAAAGTTCTTGGGCTCTTAATAGAAAGCACACCAACAGCTTTCTTGCACTTCTGGATTGTATTGAATATGTACTATCAGCGTCAAATGAAACACAAACAGATGCAAGCATTTGCAATAGTGTAGTGCATGCCGTCCAGTTATCACCATAGACAGGTGCGCGCATCTTGTTCGGCTGTTCTGTGCATACATATATGTGTGCCTGTCCATAGTGATAAATGGACGGCACGCACCATTATCGCAAAGGCTTGCTGCTGTTCGGGTTTTACTTGACGCTGATAGTACAAACGGCAGGTGGCCCACACGGCGCTTATTTCTAGCTAACATTAGCGAAACTGCCAATTTCGATACAGGTCTGGCATGTCGGTGCAGCTAGGCGCAGTATTGACAAATGTCACCGCTTTGATGCAGCTTGGCGCGAAAATAAGATTAATCCAGATTGATGGGAGCATACAGATTAATCAGGTGAGTACAAGTGCTTCTGCTGCTACAGCCCTGACAGACTCTCACACAACTCTGGGTGCTTAATCCGCCTCGAAATGCATCATTCTACAGCAGCTGCACTGACGCGGATGATAATGCGCACAAATGTCCCCAAATCGTGGCCATGAAGGACTTCACTGCAACAATACAGGCTTTGCACTTGTTTATCTCCGTTTTTCGTCCATGTTGTCTCATACCAAGTGGCTGAAATGTGAATTCGTTTCAACCGCTTCGAGAAAGAGGACTGTGATGGACATGGCACACACGTACGTGGTGGTCAGCATGTCGAAGAGTACCAGGCATCTGTCGTAGCCGGCCGTCACAGCCAGCGCCTCGTTGACAGGCGACAGCGACAGGCAGCTGGAACCTGTGAAATGGTGCACAGCGTGCTTACTTTTCAAGCACCTCGTGCTGCTGTCCCAGATGCACAGGTAGCCGTCCATCGAGGTGGTCACCAGCTTGAAGCTGCTGTGGCTCGACCACTGCAGCCCAACCACGGCCTGACAAAAGAGTGACTTAGGGCTTAGACTCTGCTAAAAGATGCGAATCAACTAGGGGTGTGCAAATACACTCATAACCCATTATAACAAAGTTGCATTTTACACGAACATAAGCTTAAGATATCCAGAAATTCGTTGTAAATGTTCATTCCTAACACTAACGCATTTACTCGCGTAATGAAACACACCTCTTTTCTTTGAAAAAACGGAGCAAAGTTGGGGGTGCATATATTATTCAGGGAAAGTTTTATAAAAATTTTCACGGGTTGAGCAATAGCGGTAATGAAAAAAAAAGTTTGGTTGATTTGTCTTTCACAGTGGACGTACACGTACACTATTTGGAAACAGCTTCTTTGTGGCACTTCACTCAACTTTGGTGGTTGAAGGCGCTATTTTCCGCAAGCTGTCCCTGCGCTGCCCGTGCACTCTATAAAAGCGTTTCATGGCTTTCTATTCTCGCAATCAAACTGAAACAGGGGTATCTGCTGTGATCTCGAACGGCGCCCAGAAGCAAGCACTACGACTCACTAGCACAGACATACTTGAAAGGGGAGTGGTTTGCGAGGTAGCCATGGCTAAATCTGGCATAGTGAACACCGAAACACGCTGTTGTGAGAGGCCCAACGGTCTCTTGGGTAGCGGGTTGCGAAAGCCAACGATGGGCTGGGAGAATCCAGGCAGTAACAAGAAAAAGTGCAGCCAGAAGGAAACAAAACACTTATATTTACAACGTATGTACAAAACGTGGATGAGGAAGCAGCTTTGACGCTAGCTAGGCCGGCTTTTTATAGGCCCACGAGGAGGAGAGTGCACCTCCAAGGTTAAGAGTGTTTCCGACAGCCGCATTTAGTGCCTCTTAGAGGAAGGCCAGCAAGGGAGGGGGGAAGACAGCACTACACAACGGGAAGCGTGTTCCGCACGCTACTGCAGGCCAGTCGTGCGGCACTTTCCAGGTTGCCTGGCTCCGAGTACTGACACTGAGAGTTTTTACAATGGTAGGTCGCAGCACGCTCGTAACAACATGAACTGGAAGACGCCGTGGGAATAATCAATAGCACTCAAACCTTTTTATAACAAAGCTGCATCTTCTACAAAAATAGGTTCATTATACCCTAAAATTTGTCATAAAGGTATATTTCTAACAATATATTGCATGAGTATTTTTCATTCACTCTGTTATAACTGATAGTCCATTATATCTGGGTTTGTTATATCAAGGTTTGAGCGTAGTACACTAATTTGCCTAGTCTTCACACTCACAAGCTTTTAACGTACTTGTGACTTCGTTTATTACTGTGTTTCGGTGTAATGATAGAGGCATAAAAAAACAATTAAGTGGTCGCCGTGCTGAGACAAAGAGGAAAACGAAGTGTGCCCGCGTGCGACGCGTGTCACAAGCGTGTTGATGTTCGGGACAGTGAAGCGGCCAAGGACCAACGGTTCTCAGCTGAACATCTGGTCCAGAGAACTAAGCGACGCCCTCCAGGCGCTCTACCATTCCGGCTGGGGACTGGCCCAGGGACCATGCGATATGCAGGGCTTCTGGCTGGCATTCTTAACCGCTGGGCAACCTCGAAGTCCAAGGCCTGCATTCGGGCTGGGCAGCTGGCCCAGAGATCAGGCGAAATGCCGTTGTCCTCATTGTCATTCACAGTGATAGGTCGTGTTCCATGGGCTGTGGACCACTGGGGCTCTTTGATTTTCAGGCCTATGGCAGCTCTCTGGCAACCAGAGCTAGCCAGAGGTCAGTCAGCCAGATCCAGTCTGGACAGGAAATAACGTTGTGGTCACGTGTGTGGAGAACCCTAGAGAACCCGAAGCTGCCCAAAGATGGCTAAATTGAAAGCTAGGATAGCCAGCGTAACCGTAAACAAACTCTACCGTCGTGGCAGCTAAGGAAGCATTGTGCCGCGTGCACATTGATTTTTGTCTGAATTGTCCGCTTGGAAATACGTAGCTAAGCTCTCCAAAAAGCTGAAATAATATCCCCAAGCGTACACATTTAGAGTACGACTTCGTACGCTCACACGATCGCTCGACGCATCCACAAACGAAACCGCCGGCTGGCGCACGCCTCCTCAAGAACGATGCAAGGTGAGCTGCCGCGACGCTGACGAATTAAAAAGCTCACATATTTTTAGTACGTGTATCAGTCACTGCAGAACACGACACGAAATCGTGCGAAAGTGATCGTGCCCCTAAGGAGCTCGAGGATACGTACCTGCTCAGCTATCGCGTAGGATGCGACGCAAACACACGTTGACCAACTTACATTTTTGTCGAAAGTTTAGACATGCGTAGGTATCGGTACCAGGAGTGCGCGTTGTATTTAAAATAAACTTATGCATGACATGTTTTTGACTCGTTTTGGAACTAGCCCGGGCCTGTTTTCCAGTCCTAAGTGGCACTTAACAAATGTCATGTATATAAGCTTTGATTTGACCTACTAGGTCATATATAGCACATACTGCACGGCGTTATTATGAAGAGATGAAACAAGACAAAGCCAACAATGAAATGGGTAACGAAAGGATGTATACATTTCTGAATTCATTCTCTTTTTTTTTTTTCGTCGTATCATATAATATTGCACAGCCCGCATCACAATCCCCGATCACCCCACATCTGTTCTCTTTGCAGTTATTGAGCAGTGCCCCAATGACCTGATTCTTGGATTGGATTTCTTGTCCACTCATGCCGCTTTCATCGACTGCGCAACCGGCGTTCTCCAACTTGAACTGCCTCGACTTGGGGCTGTGCCGTCCTCCCCGTCACACCGATTGTGCGCTGTTGATTATGTTCAGCTGTCACCGCAAGCCACCACTTTTGCGGCCTTAACGATATCACCAGCTCTTCCCGACGATGACTACATAGTGTCCCCATTAGTGGATGTGCTCTTGGCGTGAAGTGTTGCTGTGCTGCATACCATCGTGACTATCGTCCAGCTTCCGCTCCTCAACTTTAGTAGTTCGACCCAAGTTCTCCCGCAAGGCACTTCATTAGGCCATGTTTCCCCACTTGATGCATGTAACATCGTGGCATTAGACCCTGAAGGCTGCTCGTCCCCTATTGCAGCCAGCCGAGCAAACGCACCTACTGATGAAATCACGATGATGATTGCCCCTGATCTTCTGCCCTGTCAGGCTGCGCAACTCCACCATGTTCTCACCACCTACCGCGATATTTGCGACATCGATGGCCGCCCTTTAGGTCAAACGTCCGTCATGCGTCATCAAATACATACCGACGATGCTAGTGCTGTTAGACGGCGACCATATCGTGTTTCCCAGTCCGAACTCCAGGTCATACGAGAAGTCGAGAAGATGGTCTCCAAAGGAGTCATAGAGGCCTCTTGAAGTCCATGGGCGTCACCTGTCGTTTTTGTCAAAAAAAAAAGGATGGCTGCTGGAGATTTCGCATTGACTACCGTGCCTTGAACAAGATAACCCGCAAAGACGTGTATCCGCTGCCCGAATCGACGACGCCCTTGACTGCCTTCATGGCGCGCGATACTTCTCATCAATAGATCTGCGTTCGGGCTATTGGCAAATTTCTGTCGACGACTTAGACCGCAAAAAAAGTGCCTTTGTCACATCGGACGGCCTTTATCAGTTTAAGGTTATGCCTTTTGGACTGTACAATGCCCCGGCAATGTCCGAACGCATGATGGACTCTCTCCTTCGTGGTTATGAATGGTCCATCTGCCTTTGCTACCTCAACAACGTGATTGTTTTTTCCCCAACATTTGAAAGCCACCTAACTCGCCTGTCGACCATTCTAGCCCTTTTTCGTCAAGCGGGACTCCAGCTGAACTCGAAAAGTGCAATTTCAGCCGACGAGAAATCACGGTCCTTGGTCATCGTGTAAGTGCTGCTGGCATCCAACCGGACCCTGACAAGATTAGCGCTGTCAAAAACTTTCCTCTTCCTTCTACTATCAAAGATGTTCGCTGTTTTGTGAGCTTATGCTCGTACTTCCGACATTTTATACGCAATTTCGCTACAATTGCACGACCACTCACTGATCTTCTCAAAAAGAATTCGCCCTTCTCGTGGGGCCAAGACCAAGCAGCTGCATTTTCCAAGCTGATACAGCTGCTCACTTCACCACCAATATTGGCTCACTTCGACCCGTCCGCGACGACTGAAGTTCGCACAGACGCCAGTGCTCACGGCATCGGCCCCGTCCTCGCTCATCACCAGGGGGGCCAAACGCGTGTTATTGCGTATGCCAGCCGCCTTCTCTCCACAGCAGAGCGAAAATATTTGATAACGGAGCGCGAGTGTCTTGCGTTGGTCTGGGCTGTAGCGAAATTTCGCCCCTACTAGTAAGGCCGGGAGTTTTCAGTTGTTATGGATCACCACGCTCTGTGTTGGTTGTCGTCGCTCAAGGACCCAACTGGTCGCCTAGGTCGCTGGGCTCTACGTCTCCAGGAGAATAACTTCGACGTAATTTATAGGTGTCTGGCAGGTTACACCAAGATGCCGATTGTCTCTCGCGTTATCCGGTGGATCCTGCTATCCTCGCCGTCCATGAGAGTGATTCTTGTGTGCTTGCCATAACCGATTTGCGCGACATCGGCACAGAGCAGCGCCGGGACGCAACCCTCAAGACGGTCATTGAGCGAGTATCTTCAGGACATTCCGACCTTTCGCTCCGTCAATATGTCCTCCGCAACGAAATTCTGTACCACCGCAACATGAAGCCTGATGGCCCGGACCTTTTGTTGGTTATCCCCAAACACCTGCATGCCACATTTCTTCAAAATCTGCATGACACTCCGACGGCAGCACACCTAGGTTTTTCACGCACCTATCACCGCGTGCGGCAACGGTTCTTTTGACCTGGCCTGTATAAATTTGTGCGCCGCTATGTCGCTGCTTGCGAGCTCTGCCAGCGTCGCAAACGTCCTACTCTCCGTACGGCTGGCCTGCTCTAACCTATCGACATTCCCCCGGAACCATTCTTCCGCGTCGGGCTCGACTTGCTCGGACCTTTCCCAACGTCCGTGTCAGGCAACAAATGGATCGCTGTCGCAACAAACTATGCGACCAGATATGCTATAACTCGTGCCTTGCCAAGTAGCTGCGCTACAGACATTGCAGACTTTCTACTGAATGACGTCATTCTGTGGCATGGGGCTCCGCGCCAGCTTCCGATGCATCGTGGCCGCTGCTTCCTCGCAAAAGTTATCGACGAAATCCTCCGTAGCTGCTCTACTGAACATCACCTTACCACTGCCTACCACACACAGACCAACGGTCTCACAGAGCGCCTCAACCGAACTCTTACAAACATGTTGTCCATGTACGTCTCTGTTGATCACCGTGACTGGGACGCAATGCTCCCCTACGTTACGTTTGCATACAATTCATCAAGGCATGACACCGCCGGCTATTCTCCGTTCTTTCTTCTGTACGGCTGCAACCCTGCCTTGCCATTCGACACACTCCCTCCTTCTGATACTACCGAATCAACGGTGTATGCTCTGGACGTTGCTTCTCGAGCCCGCGTCGCTCGCCAAATCACGCACACTAGGCTCACTGCTTTTCAGGCCTCACAAAAAGTCCGCTACGATGACTGGCACCACGACGTTGACTACCCTGCCGACTCTCTCGTCCTACTTTGGACGCCGCATCGACGTGAAGGCTTGTGCGAGAAGCTGCTTCCACGATACACCGGGCCTTACAACGTTCTCCGCAAGGTCACTGACGTCGACCACCTCATCACTGCCGTTGAACCACCTTCATCTACTGCCACAAAACCTACTGATGTTGTCCATGTGTCGCGACTAAAACGCTACTACACTGCCAGTCCTAATTGACTCAGCGGCACCGTGACGGCGCTTCGTCCGCCGGGGGTGATATTACGAGGCAGTGGGCATGGCTCCGCCCCGTCGTCGACGCATCGATGAAGAAGAAGCGGATTCGGCGTGCAAGATCCGAGCAACCCTGAGGTGTCACATCTATCTGTAAATATTGCAAATACACTCCTTCCTATCTTCCGTGTATTTGTAATCCCCGTAACAATATTATACCACATATGATGGCCTATAGATCGAAGTGGCTTCGCATGCTGCTTGCGACCAGCGAGCATCACCAACAGTCGCGATCTAGGGTGTTCTATCACCATCGAAGATTAATCGAGTAGTCAGGGCAGAGGTTCTAAGAGGTTCGCGCACACAAACATACGACGCATCGAGCTAATTCGACCACAATCGTCTTCGCTAAGTGCACAGAAAACAGGCATGGCTCCACAAACGACTACCAAGGTCTTGACTACTACAAAAAAAAAACAACTCCAAAGTTGTCTTTATGCGTGCACACGAACGTGTAGTACATAACTTTTGAGGCATGTGTACGACGCAGCCAGCAGGCAACTGTTTGCCGCGCTGTTCACAGGAGGAAGCTTCACAGGAAACATAACAAAAGCGATGGACAGTAGCTTCAAACACTCGCCGCCACCCTGTAATTGCCTCGTCTCGCAAGGCGAGACAGGCTTTAGAGAATAACACCATGTGTAATGACAAGCGAAGACGCAGTCCTCAAGCGCCCACACTGCAATCCGTCGAGTCCTCACAATGATGGCGCAGAGCGTGTATCGTACCTTTTCGGCGTCTGCTAACTTGAAACCTGCCCAAAACCTTCCAGAGATTCCACGACTAAATTGTCCTGGAAGCATCTGGCGATCCTCGGGCTCCCCGTGGGTCCCCAGAACCGTCCAACCTGAGCAAAACGAACGCCAACTAGAAGTGTGCTGCAGGGGAGGACGGAGCAGTCCGAGAAAAACGAGTGCACTCTGGCTGGCTCTAGCAGCCCACAGTTAGCCAGAAGTGAAAAATCGAAGAGCCCCACTGTTGCTGACGCCGCTCCAAGTGTCTGACCCGACCCATTGTGCGCAGACGGGACCAATGTGATGTTCGAACTACCAAGCTGCTGCAGCAATGATCCGCGCCATGACGGTGTTAAGGACGTCAACCAGCCACACTGTGCTTCGTGTCCAAGCGACCGGCATTGATGCCCATCAGCTACTTCAAATACAGCGAAACACTTCCCATTCAAAAGAATTAGCACAGCTAGTACTGCTTGTATCTGATTACCTCTCGTGTTATTCGTTAATGGTACAGCTTTGTCTGTAAATATACTGTATTTACTTGAGTCTAGGCCGACCTCGATTCTAAGCCAACACCCCAAAGGTCTGAAGCCTGAAAAAATAAAAAAATAAATAAAGAAATAAAAACTTCCAATGTAGGCAGACTGAAACAGCAATGACAGCGCTCACAAGGAGATAACATTCATTGAACATAAAGATGAAACAAAGCAATTGATTCATAAAAAATAATCTGAGAAACATACATCCACTAGTTCTGTTCTGTGTGTCTTCGTCATTGTTTCTTCGCGCTGCTTCTAGTTTTTTGCATCATAAAAGGTGTCGCATTTCCCGATGCCGTGCTCATTTAGACTTGTCGTTGCCGACCTCTTTGTCACTGTCTTCAAACAGTGCGCAATCCTCGGTGCCATCAAGCGCACTTCTTAGCGCACAATCAAAGTTCCAAGCAGAAGACCCTCCAGCGACGCACATTTTTCTCATACACTCTAAAGTCCCGCCTGACTTGAAGGTTGGACGACTACTTTGCAGCTAGGATAACTTTCCTTTTATAAGCGGCACTATTCAGAACTTTCACAACCTACAGGTGGCGCAACTCTACATTCAACATGGCAGTCATTGAGATGACTGCTTTAAGAGACAATGTGGGAAAGTAAATGTTTGGTGAAGAGTGCAATTTTTCGTGCTTAGGTGGCCCTTTGATTCAAGTTTTTGAGAAAGCACGGGAGCGCTAACATACTATATTAGGTAAAAAAATGTAAGATAGCACATTGGGTAGATAAATATGCACAAAACTGTAAATAAGGCACACACATTGCTATGTGTGCATTATCGCACCCAACGCCAGCTGTCATGTAGGAAAAATATTATAATGGGAGCCTCAGTACAAATTTCTCAGTAATATCTGAAACATTTTGGAAGACTCGCTTTATCTTACAGTTTTGCTTGCATTGCATTCTCCCACACAGCTTGTTGAGCTCACCTAAAAGCACTAAGTAGAATAAACAGACGAAAAAAAATTGTTTTTCAATAGTGAAGCTAAACACCAACTGATGCATGTCCTATTACTGGCAATATGATTTTAGATCGCTTTCTTGAATAAAAAAAAAATACAGCAGAACACTAATCGACAAGCAGTAAACGAAACTAGTGGTAATTTGCAATTTTCACATTTAAGAGGTGATGTTCCCGTTACTATTCCATGTAGCCATGCTAGAGAAGCACAAAAGATAGCATTGTGCAGGGCTGAAAAAACAAAGAAAACAAACATGCTATCAGGAAGTAATACCGAACCCAAATTTCTGCAGGTGTTAGGGTCATGGAGGCTCTTCGCAGACCCTTCAGGGGTGGCATGATGCGATGAAGGTTTTGAAACCGGTCTTTTCATACTATTCAACAGGCGGAACGAATTCCTCATTAGTTCTGGTACTGTTTACACAGCGACCGAGTCGAGACGACGAACTAAACGCAAGAACTGCAAACTCGAACACAAAATGGCTGATGCATACATTCACGGGCCTTAGTTATTTTTTTTTCTAAATTTAACCCTTTTAAACACTCATGGCTTTTTGTGTCACCAATCTGAACGGGAGGCTTCCTTTGCCTCCTGGCGTATAGACTGTGAACAACGAGGTTTGCAGTGAAACCACTCAGATTTTTCTTTCAACTTTGCCTTTAACTTGAGAAACTCAAAGGGCCACGATAAATTGAGGCCATTCACAACGTTGCAAAACGACCACAAACGTGGGGAAAACAAGCAGCAACATCTGCTGTTTGAAACAGGTCCAAAACTTCAATCATCTCAACAAAGCTTCCGGCCGCCACCGCTCAGAGGCACCACGGTACATGGAAGTTGCAAATACCGACACCGCCTGTTTGGCACCATCGAGCTACGCCACACACAGACCACTCGAAGCACTACTCAAAATGACAAACGACTCGCTTTAACAATCGCTACAAAGATCAAAATGGGGGCTTCACGTGTGTACTTGAGCCAGGTGTTAGCTCGGCTACTAACGGCAACAATAACATATAGGTGGCACTAGTTCTGCACCATTTTTCTCAATGAAAATCGGAATTTTTCAAAATCCTCAAGTCTAAGCCGACCCTGGAGTTTAATGCAAAGAAATGTGTAAAAAAAACAACTATCAAACTAGATTTGAATAAACACGTATGCTTGTGTGTGTGTGTGTGCACTCCTGGCTCAACTCAGTTTCTTGGCGAATGGTCCTGGGCCCAAAACAAGGTATTCCATTAGATTTGGTTTTGTTTCGAATAAAAGAAAAACTGTCGTGAACCTCGTCGCCCGATTTGGATTGGTGAGCCTAAAAGGTCAAGGTGGTGAAGTGCAACTGCTGAATAATCGCTGATTGTCATCTCATGACAAAGCGGCTACAGGCCTTGTGAAGCCAAACGGAGTCAACATAACGAAGACTAGACAATTCCATGTACTTACTACCCATCATTCTCACGCTGACTGAAGCACTGTGCATAGCAGCTCCCATAGACACTAGCGCCACAGTTACCTCTAGTGTACTTATAGGAAACTCTATGCTTCAAACTGCCTTTCTTTCACTCCATCCTCGAGCCACAAAAGAGCATCCATCCTCCAAAGAACGGCTACACCCACCTTTGCAGTTGGTGCACAGAGATTCCTGCAGGCCTTTGTGTCCACAGAGAGGAGGGCCACGCTGCCGTCGTACCCGCCACTCGCCACGAAGCTGTCATTCACATTGTACGACAAACACGTCACCCTTGATTTGTGCGGCTGCGGATTAAATAAACAATACAAGTATTAAATTTGAACTGACCTTCATTAATGTGGTTGAACAGAAAAATATCGCAAGCACCAGAATCCTTAGCAGAATGCTAGATTTAATATATGTAACTATAACATACATAAATTTACAGCCAGGAGACAGTTGTACAAAAACTTGGTGTGGTAGATTAACATACAAAGAGTAATGAAGACAATTATCTTGTATATGTGAGAGTATTTTAGGTTAGTGTACAACATCCATCATTATTATTATCATTATTACCCAGCCCTTTTGTATCTCAATTTCAAAATTTTTTACGCTAAAAAGGCCAGAAATAGAGAGCATGAAGAGCAGGGTGCAAAATCCTTGGAAAAAAATTTTCATATCCCCGGTTAATGATGAGTAAATGTAAATAATAATTACTGCACAGGTGTACTTTCAGAAAATGAGATTCAAGTGTATATACCAGTGAGACATTGCAGGGTGCTCTAAACCAAAAACCACTCTACAATTGGGGTGCATGTCATCACGCAGAACTTTGAGAACTTTTCATTGCCCAGGGTGGTTTCTTCACCATGAACGAAAATCTAAGGCCACTAGAATTTCGGCATTTCAAGCCCAATGGAATGCCACCACCTCACTTGGAAATTGAGCCAAAACTTTCGAGCTTACCAGTGCAACACTTGGGCCACTAAGTAACCACGATACAGTATAGACTATTTTACAAAGGGTTTTCCGTGCCACCATGTTTGCTTCTTAACCTCTGTGTGTTAAATCTTTAACAACTAAACCAACGGTGTTACAGTTGGCGCATACACATGAAAATTGTAGAGTTAGTGCACAATATATTTTACAGGCTTGCTGATTCACATCACAATGTACAAAAATAAGAAAATGTCAATTTAAGAGACCAAGATGGCGGCGCACACAGGCAAGATCCGTGCATCTCTTATTGTGCAGAGCAGGGGTCCCAAACACACGGCCCACATGCCGTGCTGCCCGCATGTGACCCACGAACCTCGCGATTGTGGCCCACAGTTTGCACATGAATGCCTTCCCCTTCCACTGTTTCGTTTTCTCAGTAAGTGTGCTCGTGAGTTACACAAGCATGACTCGTCTAAACCACTATTTTCACAAGGCCCACCATGTGGTCACTGTGTGTTGAAACAAAAGCAATATTTCAGAATCAGAATCTTCATTTTAGCCATTTTGATGATTGCTACAGACATGTTGGAATCCTGGCACCAAATCTTTCATAAATTGCAAAACACTAGACGTCTACGTACCATGCAATGCCGGTGCATGTTAAATAATACCAGATAGCCGAAATTTCCGTAGCTCCCAACTACAGTGTCTCATATCACGGCTTTGGAGCATTAAACCACCCACCTTCAGAAATGACCTGTATACGAGATATGGAAAAGGGTTTCTTTCGATGTCAATGTCTGTTGACAATTTTAGATGCAAAGCATCTCATAGTCGATCTGCCTAATCCGGTGCTCAGCGTGACCACCCTTACTGCGCATGTGCCTCCCCTCTCCTTCCTACGCTCCCCCCTCTCTCACCTCGCAACACCAACGCAGGCCGCGTCTACTAGCAAGTTTCTTGATTGGAAAAAAAAAAAACGGACTTCTCGCACGGCACAGCCATTCACTGGCCACCTAGTATATAGGCACTGGATCTTGACCTCCAATGTAGTACCAGTGAGATAATTCGATGCGTTGATGAACAATAAAAATTTGCAGCATGCGCGTTGACTAAAAGTGGACTGCGGGTCTCTGTGTCCAATCTGAGTCTTCTGTCTTTAATTGCCCATTAGCAGCAATCGCCATGATCCAGTAGAAAACACCAGTCCACCACTGCGTGCTTTGCGCCTCTCCCATTTTCTCTCCTGTGAAATGATGCGATGAGCGGCAGCGTCAGTGTACATGGGAGTGCTTGCTTCTTTGCATCTACACATGGTTCCCTTTAGCAGGAGATGACGTAATTTTTTACCAGCTCCACGCTCCCGTGCTCCTGCCAGGGTAGTTCACTGCCCTGACCTTTGCGGGACTAAACTGCATTATTGCGGACCGCTGCCTGAGGAGATTTTGAGATCCCTAGTGTAGAGAAACAGGTGCTCAGGCTTATCTACCACAGCTGTTCCAACATACAAGATGCCCCTGCTGGTCTGACACTAGTGACGAGCCTCAAATACAAAGCCTTCCTTGAACCTTTTCCAAGTTGAGTTTTTGAATTAAGTAAACATCCACTAGGCCAAAAAAGATCTATAAAGGTAGGTCTAACATGGTGAGGTATACCAAGGTGTCGATGTTATCCACGAATTTTTACAACTTGCAGTATTTAGCAGCACTTAAAGAGACCGACAGTTGGCCGGAATGTTTTATTGGGATACTGGTCGAAGTTAAGACCATAAATTATAGCAACCAATTCAAGCATCATTTTCACAATGAGAGTAGTGCATATTGTGAAATCCCAAGTAGCCTGCACATGGGTCGTCGTGAAAGGCTTCGAGGACTTGATGACGTAGAGAACGCGGAAGTACTGGAACCCAGCGGTGTCCATCAGTAGTGTAAACGTAACGATGCAGCTCGATGGCGGACAGCTCGATGCCTCCGAAACATTGTGAGAGAGGAACTAGCGTCCATGATGTGTGAGCAAGTCCCAAGCTCGCATACCACTCCAAAGCCGACGTACGCTCAGGTGGTTGCAGCGTCACCTTCTCAGCAATCACCGCAGTATGGGTCAACTATGCAGCCTTCACTAAATGTCCTTGCCCAAAGAGCAACGCCTCCTACGTTTCAAGCCTGGCATCCATCTCGACCTATTTGCTATTATTGCGGAATACGCGGCCACATCTCACGGTTCTGTCGTCGACGTCAACAAGACGAAAGGCATGGCTATGATGACTACGAGAGGGACGAGTTTGCCCCCTCTCCACAACATCGTCACCCATACCAACTTTACCAACGCCGCTCACCCTCTCCAGAGCACTTCGATGCAGCCAGTACCTTCCGCTCCTCGCGCCGTCGCTCCCTGTCACCTATGCGCCGTTCCTCGTCACCACTTCGTCCGGCTACCACGGCGTCTGATCATGGCCCGGAAAACAACAGTGCAGCTTCAGGAGGGAAAGCTGCATTTGACGGACTGCATCGAACTCCTCCAAAACGCCCCTCAAATGTACTTTCAGTGTGTGTTGAGGGTATATAGACTGAAGCCTTGGTGGACACAGGTGCATCGCTCTCAGTTATTAGTGTGGACTTGTGTTCCCGTTTGCGCAAAGTGAAGACACCGTATAATGGCCATCCCCTTCGCTGTGCTAATACGGTTTTTGTTCAGCCTTCTGGTGTTTGCACGGTACGCGTTTTTATTGAGGGCATCGCATCCTTCACCATATACAGTTCCTTGTTCTGTCATCGAGTACCAATGCGCTCATTTTAGGATGGGACTTTCTCTCCTCAGCTCCAGCCGTGATATCTTGCCGTCAGAGGGTCATTCACATGTCAGATACTGCGCTTTCGTCCGATAACTATGCCGATAGCCAGCGTTTCGTCACCGCTGACGACTGTTTTATTCCCCCAGGTAATGAGCATATTCTGACCCTGACGTCAGATAAGATCGATACTGGTGATGTGTTCCTAGCACTGTGTGGACGTTACATCTCTGGTGGACTTACCATCGATCCTAGCCTGGTGCGCTTTCGTGATGGCAGAGCATTAGTTACGGCAGGTAACCACACTTCATTGCCTGTTGCACTGCCCCAGGACACCAGTGTGGTTTGCTTCACAGATACCGAACCACTTTCTCTGGTGCCCCTTTACGGAGACTCGCCATCTTTCTCTACGAGCGCTAATGACCAGGCTACAACGGCTGCTTTAAAAGCCACAATAAATCCCGATCTCACATCAGCGCAAAAGCAAGAACTTTTGGGTGTGCTTCAAAAACACAGGGCTTCATTTGATGTATATTCCAAGCTTCTGGGTCGCACTTCTGTCGCCACGCATCGAATCGAAACTGAAGGCGATACAATCGTACGCCGCCGTCCATATCGAGTGTCGTCCGCAGAGCGGAAAATCATCGAGGACAACGTTGCTGATATGCTCAAACGAGATGTTATCCGGCCTTCGTCCAGCTTGTGGTCATCACCTGTGGTGCTAGTCCGAAATAAGGATGGTTTGGTGCGATTCTGTGTCGATTATCGAGTACTTAATAAGACCATGCGCAAAGACGTCTACCCGATTCCACGAGTCGACGACGCACTTGACTCTCTGCAAGGCGTTGAATTTTTCTCCAGCCTCGATTTACGGTCTGGTTATTGGCAAATACCTATGCGCGAAGCGGACAAAGAAAAAAACTGCCTTTGCAACACCAGACGGGCTGTACGAATTCAACGTCATGCCATTCGGTTTATGTAACGCTCCTGCCACGTTTGAACGCATGATGGACACAGTTCTACGCGGCCTAAAATGGAAAACATGTCTCTGCTATCTAGATGACATCGTCATTTTCTCCTCTTCTTTTCGTCAGCATCTTGATTGTTTGGACGAAGTTTTGACGTCTATTTCCAGTGCTGGACTTCAGCTAAACACAAAAAAATGCCATTTCGCCAACAAGAACATCAAGGTGTTGGGCCACCTTGACAGCAAAGAAGGCGTTCGTCCGGATCCTGACAAGCTTGCTGCCGTGATACGCTTCCCTCGACCAGAAAATCAGAAACACCTACGAAGTTTCCTGGGCCTGGCATCCTACTTCCGCCGCTTCATTAGTCATTTTGCTGCCATCGCGTCGCCACTGCAAGAGCTGCTGACATTCGGATCAACTTTCGCTTGGAACGACGACTGCGAGCGTGCCTTTCAAGCCCTCAAGAATGCTTTAACGTCTGACCCTGTTCTGTGCCATTTTGACGAGAACGCACCTACATGTCTGCACACCGACGCGAGCGGCCATGGCATTGGTGCAGTTCTACAGCGGGATGCCACTTCACGGGAAAGAGTTATAGCGTATGCTAGTTGTGCTCTTACGGCTGCTGAACAGAACTACTCCATAACTGAGCAGGAGTGCCTCGCTGTCGTTTGGGCAATACAAAAATTTCGACCGTATCTTTACGAACGCCACTTTACAGTGATTACAGACCACCCTGCCTTGTGCTGGCTATCGACACTGAGAAACTTGTCTGGTCGCCCCGGTCGTTGGGTGCTCCGCCTGCAAGAGTACGATTTTGACGTCATCTATAAGTCTGGCAAAAGACACCAAGATGCAGATGCTCTCTCTCGCTGCCTCCTTCCACTGCCATCATCAAGTACGTCAGCTAATTGCTCGTCTGGTGGGCAAGGCACTGCGTCAACCCCGACATTATCACACCTTGCGGTTATCGAAACGCCGGCTTCAAATCGCTACACCGGGTTGACCACACGCCAGCGTGATGATCCATATTGCAATCGCATTATCCAACGCCTAAACGGCATATCACCTACTCCTAATGCTAGATTGCGCCGACAACTATGGCAATTTAAGCTCGATAACAATGTGCTCCGTTGTTACGTTTACACTACTGATGGACCCCGTTGGGTTCCAGTACTTCCGCATTCTCTACGTCATCAAGTCCTCGAAGCCTTTCACGACGACCCATGTGAAGGCCACTTGGGATTTCACAAAACACAAAGCCGCATCAGAAACCGTTTCTTCTGGCCGGGCATCTCTACCTTTGTGGCCAAGTACGTTGCATCTTGCCATCTGTGTCAACGGCGGAAGCGACCAACTTCGTCTCCTGCTGACCTTCTGCAACCTATCCCGTGTCCCGAGACTCCTTTTGCCATCGTTGGCATAGACCTACTGGGACCTCTCCCTATCACGCCAGCAGGTAATCGTTGGATTGTGACTGTTGTCGACCACCTGACAAGGTACGCAGAGACTGCTGCACTACGCACAAGTTCTGCTTCAGACGTCGCAGACTTCTTTCTCAACGCCATTGTATTGCGTCACGGTGCACCTCGCGTTCTCCTGAGTGATCGCGGCAAGACTTTCCTGTCCACCATAATCGAAACCCTGCTCACAACCTGTGGTACAGTACATAAGACGACGTCAGCCTACTACCCCCAAACTAATGGGCTGACAGAGATTTCATCGGACACTAACAGACGTGCTGTCGATGTACATCGCACCAAAGCACGACAACTGGGATACCATTTTGCCTTTTGTGACGTTTGCCCATAACACCGCTGTTCAAAAAACTACTCGCTACTCACCTTTCTACCTCGTGCACCGACATTCACTATTGACCTCTCTTTCCTAAATGTGCCAGCCGACGCCTCGGCAACCGTATCAGAGCAGTTCATCACCAGGCTCGAAGAATGTCGGCAACGGGCTCGCCTTAATACAGAAGCCAATCAGCAAGACCGCAAGCAACGCTACGACAGCTCTCATCGCGACGTCTCCTTCAGTCCGGGGGATGAAGTGTTGCTTTGGACGCCCATTTGTACTCCAGGATTGTGTGGCAAGTTTCATTCACGCTTCATTGGGCCCTATACAATCAATGAACAGACGTCCCCAGTGAACTATCGTGTCACTCCTACCGACCTTTCTTCGGATCGTCGCTGTCGTGGTTCGAAGATTGTCCACGTATCACGTCTGAAGCCATTCGTTCGACGTTCCGTTTCCGTCTAAGACGCGTCCGGGCTGGCCGCTCACGCGTGGGGGGAAATCAAGAGTGAGCATTATTCATACGCATCATCTTACCATATGTACATACTCATCATCATCAGTCTGACCTGTGTTGTGGGGCAGAGGCTCGGCAAGTAAAAGAGGTGCCTTGCAGCCAAAACGTTGCTTTACAATATATGTAAGTCACGTTTAAAAGTAACGAAAACCAGTACGACACAGTCTAGTGGAACAGCCCTTCATCTAAATTATAGAGTTGTTCATCGTGCCACACATGATCTGATGCTTTCATGCGTAATATAATTAGTGCTCGAAGTTAGAGTACGTGCATTATCATGCATCCCCACTATATTTTGTGCTGCTTACAAGACAAAAGGTGTTGTACAGCGAAAATCAGCACTGCTTCGGTGGCAACTAGTAAAACATGTTGCTGATGTGCCGCAAACAGCAACACACAAACCGTTCTCCCGCTTACGTACCACTGTTTGCAGCTAGTGTTGTGCTGCCACAGATTGAAAAATTTTATTACAAACGTTTCACGACATTTCCCTTGTTACCATTCTATGATTAGACAGTCAGACAGGTAAGGTTTCTGATGGCTAATGAAACAGGCACCATAAATGTTTGCTTAGATTCCTTTTAATGGTTTTTCTTTGATCCATCATCATTTCTGATGATGTGGTATGCTATGCTGAGACTGCAGTAAGAATTGAGCTTGCAGAATTTAGTTATAAATTCAGTAAATACAATCATAAAAGATCAGTATAGTTTATCCCTTCTCGAGTGCAAGGCGCACCAGTTTCTACCCTCACCCATTATCATCATCGCTGCCCACAACTTTTTGACAGCACAAGACAGCACATCAATTGTCGAGACAAAGCGATTTTAAACAAGCATTATCAGTGGTGCATTTATAGATTCTTTTTTACCTGGAAACCAGTCTGTACTAAATTTGTAAAAATTTTATTGAGGTTCTCTTACACTGTTATACACAACCGTAGATTTTCCACTGCGTGGACATTTGGCTCACACATTCACAAATGCATAGTATACGAACAAACATTTCTCAGTTCTACTACGTACCTTGTAGGAGTAGAAGGTCTTTCCGTTCTTCAGAAGTTGCACACCACCTCCCTCTAGGCCGACAGCCAGGCTGCCGCTGTCATTGTGGCTGAACGCACAGCAATGGCAAGGACCCTGCAGGAAGAGACACACCCGACATGCGATAATAATTAGGGATGATTGAATATTTAAAATTTTGAATATTTTGCCAACACTGTTCGATATTCAATTTGACTCGCACCGGAATACCACTATTTGTTCATTCGATGAGCAGTGGCACCTTGAGATTTTCAATAATCTTCACCCCAACACATTTTCGTATTGTGGCACAGCTGCCTTTCAGGTTCTGCTACTGTCGCAAATATATTGACTCAAACGATTTCAACGTGGAGATGGTAAATGTGGCCTAGGTAGAGGCTGAATACTGTTTTCAATGAAATGAAAACTACGAGACAAGTGCCGACTGTCAAATGAATGTTTATTAACTCAGAATATTATATAACGAACACAGATATAATGAATTATTGGTTATAACGAAGTCACTGAAAAATAGTCATGTCATAAATTCAGTGTTATTGATAAACAAATATAAAAATGTTTGGATATATAGTTATTTTTATAACAGATGTAAATTTCGGGGCTGCTGCAAGAGCCAAGGAGAAGAAGAGGTTGAGGAGTTAGGATCTTTGCCCTTTGCGTGTAAAGTGTCGTCGGCAGCACTTTATTTGCACCAAATCATGCAGATACATATTATTCAGCCTCTGCATTGCCTCATTCTTGATAAGACAACTATGAAACCCCACCCCATCAACGCTTCATTAACCTAGCCAAAAAAAAAAAAAAAAAAAAACTTTCGCATTGCTATCTCATAAGAATATGCTTAGGAATCATCAACTTCTTTTTATGACAATATAGCAGTGAAGTATTAAAAAAAAAACTCTAGAAATATTCCAAAAAATGTTCTATTTGATTTGCACTAACACTTCAATATATAAATTTGCTTCGCACTCATAATTTTGGTATTTGCACAGCTCTAATGATAATACCTGGGGTGTAACGTCCCAAGACCATTGATGCAAGTAATCATAGAGGCCTCTAAAAATTTTGACCACCTGAAGTTTTTTAACATGCACCAACATTGCGCAGTAAATGGGCCTCTACCGTTTCACTTGAACAAATAATAAACTGAAACTGAAGCTTGCATCAAAATGCGAGCGCCACGGCCATGATCAAATACATGAAGTTCCCGAGTCTGTAGTCTACCATCGTAGTCACTACACTACTGCGGTGGACTGCCGCACAACTTAGCTATAATAAAAGCACGATAGAAGTTAGATTTCAATTAGGTATCTCCTGTAGGATTTCGGGCCGCTGCTAGCCCAGAACCCCTCAAGGCAGACACCGAGGCAGACTAGCAGCCGTCTTTACTCCGCTCATGCGCAGCTGGAACTGCCTGGCTGCTGAATGCATGCCACGAGCGCGCCCACAATCATCGTTCCCGTTTTCCACGAGCCCTCTTAGCCACCGGGTACTCCCATACTATTTAGCCCGAAGTCATTAATTTTGCGTTTTTCAATAAATGGGATCAGATCATGGGCTGTAAATTTAATGTAGTGTTGTTTTCAATGCTATTCTTTGAGCAAAAAACACTTTCGAGGTGGCTTGCAGAAATCGTTCCATTGAAGGACTTGCCAAAAGGAACTGCCTTCAGCAAGGTGATCATGTGTAACAGCAAACTTTAAACTGGAGTTAAATGAGAACATTTATTATTTACGAAGTTTGATTAAATCAAAATTCAATGTGGTAAGCTTTCTTCGCCACTAGTCAATGCAACTAGCCAAACAAGTTGCAACATGAATGTGAACAAAGCACCTCAAATGGTTGACCATCTGTTAGTTTAGAGTGAATAGAACAGCTTTGAGTGGAAAGGCATTGTTCAGCCATACTGCCAAACCCACTCCTTTTTATTTTCATGTTACCACCCCCACTACAATGTAGCTGCTGCCTTGCGCAAAGCGCACCGGAATGACCAGGAACTATCTGAATAATCTTAGCACCTTTTAATGAGCTCACGTGCTCAATGTAAACATCAGAATTATTACCAGAACTTACGCAGCCGCTGGCAATAACGCTGGAAACTTCGACGATTGCCAGTGTTTTGACAACTGTCGCTCTGTTTGCCACTATCAGTGCGCATTGCTTCGCTTGCAATATTTTCCTGGTCACAAGTTTGACCAAAAAAAGAGTTCAATATTTCCAAGTTCTACTGGAGCCTTCGGCATCGTCACGAACATGTGACCATATTCAGACATACTCACTCCTTCACGAGCACTATGACTCAAGCTCATGCCGCACAAGTTTCAAATGAGTGTGTGACGAAGATCAGATTGACGCGAATACAAACGTGGGTGAACGTTCATAAACACGAGGATAAATGAAAGAGTGAGCAGATGTATTTTTATGCAAGTCAGTGTTAGTCTGATGGAAGTGACCCCGAATGCAAGTGTCAGTAGGCAAGCACGAGCGAGATCCTGTATGAATGCGAGTAATGTTGACATACTGACTTCTTGACAACTGACTTCTTAACCTTTTGAGTGCTTTATGCTTCAAGTAGTTCTGTAGAGTGTGTTCCAGAATATTTTAGAAAACAAACAAAATTCAACTTTTGGTGGAAACATGTACATTTCATTTGGTTAAAGTCAAGTGGTACCTTGATGAATATTTTACTACTGTTTTTTTTTTCTTTAAATCTTTAGACAAAACAAAAATGGCTGTTGCTTAGCTTAAGGGGCCAGTAAAAAGGCCCTAACTACATTTTTTTTTCTTTTTACACCCACCAAGCAAGCTCGAAATTTGCGACAACCACATCTGCACCGCTACTTGAAGAATACTCACTTCGACCTTCATCTGAGAGTGGCTGTGCTCAGTTTTTGTGAAATCTGTGATTTTGACAAAGTCGCAGCGCCTAGAGATCGAGGCCAACCGTTGTCCTGCAAAAATAAAAAAATATGAGCACTTAGTTTCCCAACAGTAAATAAATTAAAAAAAAAACAATGGCACTACAAAATTATTCACAAGTGAGTAGGAGCACACAGGTTCTTTTCCTTAGTGTTGAGATTTTCAGACACAATATGGCCAGCGGATGAAAAACAAAAAGCTCTGCATGGAAGCATCTTGATTCTAACAAAGAAATGTAACTAAAGTATAGCAATGACCAAACTAAAGAGCTCCTGCCCGCAGCAAGCTGCCCTTTCATGTATTTTTGCCATATTTGTAGAGAAGAACAATTTTGTTCTGCTTTCCTATGCATAGATGCTGGTTGACACACTTTATTAGTAGTACTAAGTGATTGAAGGGCCCCACACCCGATTTGACAATTTTGAGCTGACAAGCGCAATGCATATACTGGGCGTTCACGATGACGTCTGCCGAAATTTGCAACGCTATGCGCAGCGAAAATGGGTCAAACTTCAAGCTGAACGCCGCTTGCCCTTCTTGCGTGCTCGCACCCACAGATTGAGGGGATAACGCAGATGATGGAATCGGCCTACCTAGACGGTACTGCTGTGATGTCATTCCTTTTCGTAGAAGACTGTGCTCTGACGTGTCCAACTGTAGTATGTGACACGGCAAAACTTGTGTAAATTCTGTAATTTGTAGCTTAAGTAGATGAATAAAACTTGACAGAAGTAATTAGACACAAAAAGGAAACATGTGCACCTTCTTTCATTTTTTTACCCAACATTGCAGCAATATATGGAGCTAATGTGCCTCCGTTTCGCATGCGTTCGTGTCCCTGCTGCTAACGCATCGAGCAGATGCCAGCCCTGGAAACAAAAGTAATGTTCTGGTGCGTTCGAGCACTCATTATGCTGATTTATTCTACCGCATGAAGTCAACGTTAATGCAGCACTGGCTCATAACACCACCCCTCTCGTGTCAGTGAAATGACGCAGTCTTGATGCTCATTAATAGGTTGCAAGCTTGATGATGATTGGCAAGGCAGTAGAGGATAAAATAATGCTTGTCTGTAAAAAAAAACGATGCAAGCGTGCTTAGGGTTGCTCAAGCTCAATTGATTATTTGATTTGTGGGGTTCAACGTCCCAAAACCACCATTTGATTATGAGAGACGCCGTAGTGGAGGGCTCCGGAAATTTTGACCACCTGGGGTTCTTTAACGTGCACCCAAATACGAGTACACGGGCCTACAACACTTCAGCCTCCACCGGAAATGCAGCCGCCACAGTCAGGATTTGATCCCGCGACGTGCGGGTCACCAGCCGAGTACCTTAGCCACTAGACCACCGTGGCAGGGCGGTTGCTCAAGCTCGTCATACGCATGTGCTCTGACGTGCATATGATGTGGACCTCTCGCTCTGATGCCGGGGAGGGCACAAAAGAAATTTGGCTTGCAATGACCACATGGGACAAACAGCAAGGGTTTCGAGCTTCCTCCTCATAACATGGTTTCATGCCACTTCAAAATACGTTTTCCGAGCTAGAATGAACCGACTGCGAAAATTCTTGTGGCATTATGCTTTTTACTGCCACCGTCCAACTAGAATTTCTTACGCCACCTGTTGAGGGGCCCTTTAACAAGACGAAAGAAAGGTTTACCCTAAAAGCAGCCAGCTATCCAGATCATGTATTGGTCTCAGAAGCAGAAGAGAACTTCAAGAAAATCTGAGCCCAATCAAGGAAACCTGACTCAATATTGCAATACTCCAAACTACTGAAACACAGCAGTTCCCTATATTTATAAACTGTTGCACAACATAAAAAAGTGGCACTATGGTAAAATATTAGGGAGGTATTTTCAGTGCCCCATAAACTTGGAAGCCTCTGCATGAAAACAAACCCCTCTAGGAAAGAAAAAAAGCATAGTGTGGAATCAAGCACAAGCCCGTGTTCACAAAATGCAAGGCATTCGTCATCTATCGCATCCCGATATCGTATGGAAAATACGGTACTACTCTGGACAGACTAGCAGGCGTGGAAATGTGCTGCTAAGGGAGCACGACAATGGGACAAAAAGCTGCTACCGACGGTTTCCTCACCACTCAGTCGTGTGGCTGTATGTGAAATTGTTCACAAGACTATCAATATGGATCATCGTAAAGATGAAATCACCTGCCTTGTCGCAGAAACTGAGCATATTCTTGGTGATAACTGCATCAGCAAGCCTTCGCTATCATTGTACAACGAGCGATTAGATTGCTGCAAGAACGCTGACCATATGTTAGCGCGCAGTTTTCGTTTGTCACGATGCCGTTCTTTATGCGACCCTTTGTGCACGTATTAGCCCCATGTGATTATTGTTCACTTTTGCATTTGTGGAGGGTAAAAGGAGGTTCGGTGTTGAAAAATAAGCATTGTTGCGAGTAGTGCTACGAGTTGTCATCTTTGCATCTGTAATTGATAATTGATATTTGGAGTTTAACGTACCAAAACCACCATATGATTACGAGAGATGCCGTAGTGGAGGGCTAAGGAAATGTCGGCCGCCTGGGGTTCTTTAACGTGCACCCGAATCTGAGAACACAAGCCTGTAGCATTTTCGCCTTCGTCGAAAATGTAGCCGCCGCGGCCAGTATTCGATCTCGCAACCTGCGGGTCAGCAGCCGAGTACCTTAGCCACTAGACCACTGCGGCGGGACGTCCTTGAGTATTTGTTCCTCGGCTTTCGTGTCGAGTTTGCGCTACAAAAAAGTGCCCTAATGATCTACCTACGAGCCCACTTCGCTACTCTATTTTAACTAATTTTAAGGGAATATGTAATTCCAAAAAAAAAAAGGTTGCATTAATCTGTAGCCCAAATGAATAATATTTCTGCTGTATATATATATAAGCTTTCATGCTCATCTCAAATATGTAATTAGTTTTATAGCAAGTTGCACAGTTTTTGTTTTATTCCATGACAATGTGTGAAATATAGTTCGTTGTAGTCAGACATTTATACCACAAAACTTATCGTTCTGAGCCATTAAAGGGACACTAAAGAGCAAAATGCTTTTTTGCATATTAATAAAGTACAATTTCACAACCTCAAAAACACCACTCTTACCAGGACACGACACTTGGTAAGCGAAAAAAGGGGCAAAAAGAAACTACGGGTGGAGACACCACCTTGAGATTCCCGCACCAGATACTGTGACGTCGTTAATTTTTGAAGGCGTCTAATAGGTCCTACGTAGCTTCTAATCGATGAAATTGAAGTACATTGTGATCTGCGTTTGCCATAGACTCCGCATACGAAGCCTCGGAAAATTTCATCCAGTCAATGTCGCGAAAATACGGAAAACATATTGTGGAAATTCTTAGACCACGTGCAAAATTTAAAATTAAACTTCAACCTTGATTTTATCTGCTAATAATGAACTTATGACAGTGAAACTTATGACATTAGAGTTCTCAGAGTCCACTTCAAACTAAAACAATTCGTCGTTTCTCTTTAGTGTCCCTTTAATGGCTCGTACTGCTCAACATTAGCTGTAATATGCAAAGAACTTATCAGGAAAGTGCATATAAAGCATTTTAATAGACAACGAATATTGTAATGTGAGAATTTTTAGAATCCTCAATCTATATTAATTGCTTAAGGTTCATAATATATATACATATACAATTGCTATCAAGTTTTAAGAGAGATACTCGTATCTTTCACATGTTAAGGAATATGACGGCCAAATTTAATCCCTATTGAGCAGTAAGAAGTACCAGAAACATGTCCAAACTCAAGAAGTTGCCCAAGAATGGACCTTGAGAAAAACATGCTTTAAAAGTAAAAGTACAGATGTGCAAGATGATCTCTCCATCATAAGAGCTTGGCAATCATGGTTATATTGAGCACGTGGCTTTAGTGAACTCAAGCAAAATGCAAAGGCACGCAGCTAGGCGACAATTATCAGGGGACCTTTATTTAGTTTTCAATAGCCACTGTGTGCTCTTCAAAAACAATTTTAATCTACTTGAAGTTTCATTGCAATGTTACATTTCTTTGTCATAGAAGTACAGGAACTAAAAGAACAACTAAAAAATAGTATGCAATTTTGCATGAAACTTGCGTTATTCTTCTCGCATCTCTCTTTAACCGAACGAATGATTCATTATGTAATGGCCCCAAGAGATTCAGCCAATAACTATTTATTCAAAGCTAAAAACTTAAAATGTAAAAATATATCTGGTTTCTCGACATTCATCCCAATTTAGTGATGTTAACATTCACTGTGATGTTTTAATCACCCTTTTACCAGTAAACGCATCTCTGCTTAGTTCTGCCAATATGACTAATTGCAGAGATATTAAGGGCCGAACCTATGACACAATAATGAGAGATGCCTGGCGTGGGTCTTCGGAAATTACCACCTGGTGTTGTCTAACATGCATCTAAATGATGTCACACAGGCCCCCAGAATTTTCGCCTTACCAAAATACAGGTCGCCACGGGTTGGATTGAACTTGTGACTTTTAGGTCAGCAGCTGAGCACCATAACCATTGTATCATTTCTTCATCTGTCAATCAAGACTTGTGGTCTCAAAAGAAAATTGTAGCGATAGAACTTTCATATGAAGACAGCATACTTGGCAACTCGCAGGAAGAAAACCTAACGAATTTTTTGAATTTTGTATCCCTGCCATGATAATGGCAGGGATACATCTTGGGCCATGGCACTGTTGTTGATCGCCTCCAACATAGCAGAAACATCACAAATATGCTCTTGGCCACATGCTTGTGTAGTCCGTAAATTTTTCTGGTTGACTGTACACTGAATTCTCAAGGGGGTAAACCACAATGTCATACAAAGAAGCTAGAGTTCACACTTACGAGCGCCTACAGTCAAGTGCAGTTTCTTTTCACAGGGTCAGGCCATCAGAGAACAGCATTTCAAGAACTCAAACAAAATGGTGAGGCCAGTAATCAGCAGTGCTCCCATCAGTCTATGAACCAGCCCTAATACCTATAGGGCAGCTTTTCTGTGATTCTAAAATTCATGTGAACACGCAAGTAAAACGTCCTCTTAAACACTGCATGCAGTCTACGTAGGCACATGTCAGTCTTTTGCAGACATTGCAGCTACATTCCAGAAACGGCTCACAACTGCGCCTTTCAAGAGTAAAAAAAAATACCTTCTACGGCATTATGCGACAAATATATGAAGGCCAGCACTGGTGGCAACGAAAAGACCCAGAGAGGAACGAGGACGTGCTTATCTTTTTGACCTATGATATGTAGTGCTGCCACATTTGGCATTATTGATCATTAGAGGCTGGGTTTATAGGCACTAAAAAACCGGGTTTTAGGCACCAAAACTAAGTGGGCAAAACACTGTCGTAATTCCCAAAATCATAAATATAGGCACAATAAACTTTGACAAAATTCAAGTTTTCGAAGAGATACACGTGGAATCTGTCTCCGACAGGAAAGCAAACAGAAATGATTTACAAAGGCACCGATGGTTTAGCATAAACATGCACTCTTTTTCCCCATTGCGTTTGCAGGATACGTCTCTCCTCTGATCTAGCGTGGCGAGTTAAGTTCCCATCATTGAATAAACAGGCTTTTGGGTCTTTTTTTAAAGACGATAGTCTTTCTTGGGAACCTTTGATGCAAAAATTTTGGTCTGTCTGTCTGTACATTTGTCTGTTCACTCTTAATGGCACCGGGTACTTGAAACGACCGACCCCATTCGTAACGCCCACCAATGTTGCTCAAGGTTTTGCGTTCATACTTGTGCAATTGTCAATTAAAAAGCAATTATTGCCAATGTCTGGGGCACTATATCAACATGTATATATTGTGTCTATCAATCTAGACACGCCTGCACGTAAGTTTTCACAACTCCGGCAAGTCTTGGCCAGTAATCGTTTTGCCTTATCCTCGCCAATGTTCTTGCGTAGCCCAAGTGACCAGCGGTAGGTTCGTCGTGGCATGCTTGCAGTACCTCATGGCGAAACGAAGAAGGAACAACGAGCAAGTAGGTGCTGCCGGCGGATGAAAAGTTCATATATATAACGTCATTTCGCAAGCAGTATGACGGCAGCCCTCTCGAAAATAACTTCGACACACTATTCGTTCGCCGTTGTAGGTAATTTATGAGTGGTAGTAGTTCAGGGTCATCGCGCAGCTGTTGAGAAAAGGCGGCAGAGTCCACAATTCCCAAAAGGCCATGTCATCGTCGTCATCCGGCGATGCCGTCCCAACAGGAGATCGAGAAAGACAGTCGGCATCAGTGTGTCGTTTTTCCGACTTGTAGGCAACAGTGAAGTCATATTCTTGGAGCCGAAGACTCCAGCGTGCAAGACGGCCTGGTGGATCTTTCAAGTTGATTAACCTACAGAGCGAGTGCTGATCGCTAATAACGGTGAATGGACGGCCGTACAAATAAGGACGAAACTTCAGGACTGCCCAACCATTGCAAGACATTCTTTCTCCGTCGTAGTATAGTTAGCTTCTGACTGGGACAGCGTCCTGCTGGCGTAGGCGATCACATTTTCCATGTTGTCCTTCGACTGTAGGAGCACTGCTCTAAGACCCACAGTACTAGCGTCTGTATGTAGTATTGTTGGCGCATCTTCATCGAAGTGGGCGAGCACGGGCGGTGTTTGCATGCGCTGACAAAGCTCATGAAATGCCTGCTGCTGGTATCCGCCCTATGTGAAGGGGATATCTTCTCGAGTAACCTGTGTCAATGGCCATGCGATGCGCAAAAAATTGGCGATAAACCGCCGGTAATAGGCACAAAGTCTCAAAAAACGTCGCACTCATTTTTGTCTGATGGCGTAGGGAAACTCGCTACGGCAGCTATTTTATCCGGGTCGGGTCAGATCCCTTGGCTGCTCACGACGTGACCGAGGAATTGAAGTTCGTGGAAGCCGAAGTGGCACTTTTCAGATTTTAGAGTAAGGCCGGCCAAGCGTACCGCTTCAAAAACTGCTTCAAGCCTTCGTAAGTGTTCTCGAAAGTCGCCGAAAAGACAATCACGTCGTCGAGGCACACCAAGCAGGTTTGCCACTTAAGTCCCGAGAGAAACGTGTCCATCAGACGCTGGAATGTTGCTGCCGCCAAACACAAACCGAAAGGAAGTACCTGAAATTCATCAAGTCCATCGGGCAATCTCGCGATCTCTCTCATCCGCTTCAATTTGCCAGTAGCCACTTTTCAAGTCCATGGATGAAAATTAGCGTGCATTTCATAGTCTATCCAATGAATCATCAATAGGCGGCAGAGGATAGACGTCTTTCTTTGTGATCCGATTTAGCTTCTGATAGTCGACACAGAAACGCAAGCTGCCGTTTTTTTTTTTTACAGCTGGTGATGCCCAAGGACTGTTAGATGGCCGAATAATACTATCTTCCAGCATCGTTTTCACCTGTTTTCGATTTGTTTCACACTCTTTTGGGGCAACGCAATAAGGATTTTGCCGGATGGGTCTGGTGTCGGAATCCGTGATGATGTGGGTGTTTCGTCAGTGCCGTTTGACGAACTCTTGATGTGGATGAGAAGCAGCGGTGGAACTTGTTGATCAGCGTGAGAATGTCTCGCTCAATGAGAGATAACGTTGGACTAACGTCGACAGATGTCGGTGTAGTGATATAAGGTGCTGCTGCTTTTTCCACTAAATGACAATCTTCTATTTGAGCGAGTTCGTGGAAATAGGCAATAGCCGTGCCTTTAACTATGTGTCAGCGTACTCTGCTGAAATTTGTCAACAAGAGTTCAGTGCATCCCTCAATAACAGTGACGACAGCCCTGGCAATAGAAATGCCGCTAGTGAATACGAGCCCCTTGATGTTTTCAGCGATGCCACTACCGTTTTGCAAGATGTCGCAGTGCACGGATACGAGGGAGCAACTTCGTGGCGGCAGCATGACGTCCTCATCGGCAATACGGAAATGAGGTGGCTGGTGTTCTTCATCAGTAGCAGTGTGCGAGCTTATAGCGAACGTCAAGCTTCTGTAGTGGAGGTCAATCACAGCCCCGTATTCGCGCAAGAAATCCATTCCCAATATGAGCCGTTTACAGCACTCGTGAAGAATGACGAGGGTGGCGACAAAAGCAGAAGCAGCGATGAAAATTCGGGCCGTGCACTTTTTAACCGGTGTGATCAACTGACCTCCTGCAGTTCTTATACTGGGTCCGTGCCATGGCATCTTCACCTTCCTTAGTCTTTCGGCTAGCTATAGGCTTATAGAAAAGTGGAAGCCAGTGTGCACCAGAGCCGTCACTTGGTGGCCGTCAATGTGAACGACGTGGTCAGCGCTGATAACGTCGGTTACGTCGGCAGTTGTCCCATTCGTCGAATTAGTCGTTGCTGTCGTCTTCTTCGGTATCGGTGGCTTCTAGCTGTCATTTGTCTGCAATGGGGGCTGTTTAAAATTTCGATTATTGGCACCCCCCCCCCCCCCCCGAGGTCGCTGCGTCTAATTTCCCTGTCGCGGACTAGGGGACCTGGCCCTGATGACGTCGGCAAAACTGCGACGATTAGCTGAACTGGTCCGCGCAGGAGAGGGAGAACGTGATCTGGGCATTACTGGATTCTGCGGCGGTGTGTTCACAGGAGAGTTGTTGTACATGCGTCGATCGTCGTACGCAGCGTAATCAGTGTAGCGAAGAAATCTCGAGTACTGAGCGCCGCGATAACAGCAAACTCTGTAGATGTGCCCAGCTTCGCCACAATGAAAGCATACCGGTCAACGGTCAGCGGTATGCCACAAATCGGTTTTGCGACGCTGGTAGGTAAATGAAGACTCACTACTGGGCCACGTTGGGGGGCCGCGTTGTGGAGCATGTTGGCTATGCGGCATTCATCTTGTCGGAGGAATCGGTGAGGTTGGGAAAGTGGTCGGCGCTGAGAGTGGCTGTGCTTGCAGGGTTGGTGGTGGTCCAGTCATTAGAATGCGCTGTGCCAAAGGCACAACGATGGGGGCGTCAGACTGCATCAGCATAAGTAAGATGCCGTCGCACATCACCATAGCCAGATGAAGAAAGAGCCTGACGGACCTCATCCCGGACAACATCGGCGACAAACGACAGTGCCGGCGTCGATTCGGTTGCTGAAATTAACCAAGCTGCCGAAGCTCCTTTCTCAAAATTTCCCGGATGACTTCCCGGAGAGGCCTGTCGTTGTTGGAGAGGCTTGCCTCTCTGTTGGGTCCGTGAAGGGGTGCCAAGCATGAAGACTACCCCGCACCTCCACCAGTGTGACGACGCGAGATCGACGAGCACACAAGGCACCTCGAACAAATACGCTTTATCGATCACAGGACAAAGACTGCAACGTCTTCTTCGTCTCTGCTCTCAGCCAAGGACACTCGCGCTGCTTCAGTGTCACCGCCACTGGCACATATATGCGTCAATAGTCTGCATATGCAACTTTTACTAAAAAAAGCATACCCAATTTTAAAAACCATAGCGCTTATCATGCTGCGCTGACCATGCAACGCTTGTTTGAAAAGACGAGTGTTTCTAACGCTTTGCTAAAACGAGACGATGGTGGCATCTACCCGTCGCCTTGCGTTCTACACCTTATCTCCGAGATGGGCGCGCACGCCGCACACCTGTCTCAGAGCCACACGTTTCATTTTCCAAAAACACTGCCAGGTGGCACTCATGTCTCACGTGTGACATGTCTTGATGCCCTTGTTCGCCTCCGCAGCACGCTCGAGGCACTCTAATGCAGCGCCTTCTAAATACCATTTACCCATTTTCTTGCGCAGAATATCAAATAAATTATTCACTCTCTACACACGCAAGACTATCACCTTTTGACAACATTTGCAGATGAAATGCAGATACGGGGCCAATTTGTTTTTTTTGGCATTGCTGAGAAGGGCAACACAGGATCAAATAACCAGAGCGCTAATAGGCCAAAAAGGCCTTTTTGCTTCGTATTAACTTGGTCTAATCGCACAGGATCAATTTCTCTTCTATCCGTGAACACCTTAAAGTGCCCTTCAGTAGGTTTGATAATTTTGAGAAGGCAAGAGGAATGCCTGCACAGGGTGCTCACTATGTCATCTGCCAGAATTTTTAATACTACGCACCCTGAAAAGAGGTAAAATCTCAGACTGAACTCTGCTTCACTATCTCACGGTTGCACGCCCCAACATGGTGAGGTGATGTATACAACAAGGAATGGTCCTGTGTATATCAAAGTAGTGCATGACACTGCGAAAATTATTCGAAGGAACACGTATAATTTATGCAATGTGTAGCCAGAATAGAAGTGATGGTGGCCAGAAATATCAGAACATATACAAATGGAATCTAAGCATGTTTTGTTAACTTTGTATCGAGCGAGATGCGAGACTAAGCTGCCCCCATTTCGTTTACTATGGTGTTCTCGTCAATCTGGCATTATGTCGGTGCCAGCATTCACAACGCTTGGCGTGTTTTTGGTGCATCGTCCCTTAAAAAATTTCAGTGTGGTGACACTGTGTATCGTGGTAAGGACACATGATCCATGCCGGCCTGTCCAAATGTGCGTGCATCTGGCTATCCATCCCACAGAAACAGGCAGTACAATAGAGAGAACATCAAAATGACACCACACCATCGAAATGACACCACACACGTAGAACAAACCATGTGGCGTCTTTCGCGGTGGCAGCTGGTAGCACAGATGTTTTTGTGTAAAGCGTGAGGTGGTCGATGGCGACTCTTATGCAGCGGGTGCCGTCAATAGAGGTCGGGAGTAGACCGTAGAGGTCAACTTCGACGCGGTCGAATGGTCAGGCAGGGCAGGTCAATGGCTGTAGAGGACCAGCGATGCTGTGAGTAGGAACCTTGCGACGTTGACACGCAGGGCACAACCGAACGTACCGGTGAACGTATCGATACATGGCTCGCCAGTAGTACCTCAGGCGGGGACGCGAGTACACCTTGAATGTGCCAGCATAATCGCACTGAGGGTCGTCGTGACAGGCGCTGCAAATGTCCTCGCGCAAATGACGGGGGTTCACGAGGAGCCACTTGCGGCCATCGTTCAGGTAATTGCGACGATACAGCAAGCCTTCACGAAGTGCAAAGTGTTGGACTTGACGACGTAGGGTGCATGGGACAGAGTTTGGGGCACGTTGAGACAAAATGTCAAACTGGGAAGCGATCCAGGGATCTTTGCGCTGTTCTTCAAACATGTCGGTGATGGTCAGAGAAGATAAATAACAAGCAGAAGCTGGTGAGCTGGCAGAGTTGGAAGGCAGTGGCGGTCGAGATAGGGCGTCAGCATCCGTGCTTTCGTCCAGAGCGATAAATCACACGTATATCATACTCCTGTAAAAGTAAAGCCAACGAGCCAGGCACCCATTCGGGTCTTTCAAGGACAACAGCCAGCATAGATTGTGGTGATCGGTAGCAACATCAAAGTGACGCCCATTGAGGTAGGTGCGAAATTCACCGATTGCTCAAACAATTGCCAAACACTCCTTTTCTGTAACGGAGTAATTTGACTCCACCTTTGTTAGGGTACAACTGGCATATGCTACAACGTACTCACCAAAGTCTGGTTTACACTGAGTGAGTATCGCACCAAGGCCAACACCGCTAGCATTTGTGTGCATTTCTGTAGGCGCGTTGGGATCATAGTGGTGCAGAATTGGAGGAGACATGAGGATTAGGCGGAGTGTCGTAAATGATTCATCGCAATCGGCATTCCAAACTGAGAGAGATCATTGCTGCCGGTAAGAAGCTGTGTCAAGGGGGATATAATGGAGGCAAAGTTGCGGATGAAGCGCCGAAAATATGAACACAGCCCAATAAAGCTTCGGAGTTCCTTTAGAGTGATGGGCTTGGGATGTTCGGTAACCACTCGAAGTTTGGCAGGACCTGGCGAAATTCTCCCTTTGGCGACGACGTGACTAGGATGGTGAGCTGACGGGTGCCAAAATGACATTTCTTTAAGTTTAACTGCAAGCCGGCGTTAGTGAGGCACTCGAGAACTTGTCCAAGGCGAACAATATGAGATGGAAAATCCGCAGAAAAAACCACTATGTCATCTAAGTAGCATAAACAGGTTTGCCATTTGAGGCCTCTGAGAATGGTGTCCATCATCCTCTCGAAGGTAGCAGGCGCATCGCTAAGGCCGAAAGGCATTACGTTAACCTCTTATAAACCGTCGGGGGCGACGAATGCCGTTTTTGGATGATCGGCTTCAGCCATGGGCACTTGCCAGTAGCCCGAGCGCAGATCCAGAGATGAGAAATATTCGGCTCCTTGAAGGTAGTCCAGGGCGTTGTCGATGCGTGGTAGGGGATAAACGTCCTTCCACGCAATCTTGTTTAGGCGGCAGTAGTCAACGCAAAATCTTATCGAACAGTCTTTTTTCCGCACCAGCACAACAGGAGAGGTCCAGGGACTGTTTGATTCCTGAATCAGGCTATGTTGCATCATGTCATTGACGTCACTAATAACGTGGCGTTCGACCTCCAATACTCGAAGGGAACGCTGTCGCAGAGGAGTATGATGACTGGTGTCAATACGATGAACCACTGCAGACATGTACCCAATAATGGCTGGCCAAAGTCAAAAGAGGCACAAAAGCATTCAATCAGTTGAACAACCTTTACCAACCTTTGCGCGCTGGACTGGAAGCGAGACAGCTGCAGTACAGAAAACAGAAGGCTGAGAGCATGACACACGAACCTCGTCGTCTTTTCTCTCACTGGCACAGAGCAGGCGCAGATGTGCACAGATACAATATATATATATATTGTAACGGGGTTTATTTGGAAAGCAGAACGCACAAGGCAAAGCAGTCAGCAGCGTCCAGCCAAGCGCAGCAAGCATGAGCTTATGCGAATGGCGATGCCCCTGAGGCGCCGAGAAATGCCGCGGAGGCCCCTCTTCTTCACTACAATTGCCCTCCGCAGAAAAAGGCGCCATCCTGGCTGATTAGGGAGAAGAAACGACTAATGGGTCATAATATGGCTTGAGGCGAGAGACGTGGACAGTGTCGCGGCCGCGTAGGTCTGTGGATGGGATGATGGGCTCCCCGATATAGTTGACGAGTGACGTTTGCTTTACAACGTGGTATGGTCCGATGTATTTGGGAAGAAGTTTTGCGGAGCAGCCAGGTGCGGTAGCAGGTGCCCAAAGCCATACCAATGAACCAGGTGGAAAGTTTGGAGCCGAAGGTTCCCCAGTGTGGCGGGATGTTGCTGCCTCTGGTCCTCGTTAGAAAAAGAGCAGGCAAGCTGGGAGCATTCTTCAGCATGTCGAGCAGCTCCGGACAGAGTTGTAATTTCGGACTCATAAGGTTTATATGGAAGAATAGTGCCTACTGTATTTGAAGGCTCTCGTCCGTACAGAAGAAAGTATGGCGAAAATCCAGTAGTAGCTTGTATGGCAGTGTTATATGCGTAGGTGACGAACGGGAGAACTTGGTCCCAATTTGAATGATCAGAGGCGACGTACATCGACAGCATATTGCCAAGAGTACGGTTGAAGTGCTCCGCCATGCCAATCGTTTGAGAGTGGTATGCTGTACTTGTGCGGTGCACGATTCGGCATTCGTTGAGTAATGCCTTCAAGGCATTAGAAAGGAAGGCACGGCCTCTGTCACTTAAGAGATCGCGAGGGGCACCATGACGCAGAATGAAACGTTGCAACAGAAACATTCCAACGTCACAGGCTGTGGCAGTCGGCAGCGCGGCTGTTCCGGCATAGCATGTCAGATGGTCTATCGCAACAATAATCCAGCGATTACCAGCAAGAGTTGATGATAGTGGTCTGTAAATGTCAATGCCGACGCGATCAAAAGGTCGACTAGGACTAGGAAGAGGTTGTGACGGGTAGACTTGCCCGGGAGGTAACTTTCATCGTTGGCACTGAGCACACGAACGAATGAATTTCCGCACGTAGTTATACATGCCACGCCAATAAAATCTGAGCCGAAGCCTAGCACATGTCTTGAAAAGGCCTGCGTGGGCGCACTGTGGGTCTGCGTGAAAAGCTTCGCAGATAGCAGCTCGAAGATGGCGGGGTATCGCAAGGAGACACTTGTGACCGGCAGAAAGGTAGTTGCGTCGATAAAGATCATCCCTTGAGCAAAAGTTGCTAGCCTGGCGGCGGAGAGGGCGAGACGGCGAAGGAGTGAGAAGATCAGAAAGAATGCTTATGAGGCCACTGATCCAGGGATCCTTTCGTTGTCCCACCGTCATGTTGCACAAGGCGGATGACGCAAGTGCAGGCTCGAGGGAAAAGAGGCAAACACCTTCATCCGATATGGGTGAGCGAGAAAGGGCGTCGGCGTCCATGTGCTTACGACCAGATCTGTAAATAACGCGGATGTCGTATTCCTGAAGTTTGAGCGCCCAGCGAGCAAGTCGTCCGGAAGGTTCTTTAAGTGTGGATAGCCAACAAAGGGCGTGGTGGTCAATGAGGACGTCGAGTGTGTGACCATACAGGCAGGGGAAAAATTTTCCAAGGGCCCAAATAATAGCTAAACACTCTTTCTCAGTCACGGACTAGTTAGCCTCGGCTTTCGTCAAAGTTCGGCTTGCGTAGGCGACGACATATTCATCAAACCCTGCCTTTCGTTGCGCGAGCACAGCACCAGGTCCAACACCACTGGCATCAGTATGAACCTCCATGGTAGCGGCAGGATCGTAGTGGCGGAGAATGGGTGGTGAAGTTAGCAGGCGGCGTAATTTGGTGAACGAATTGTCGCATGCTGGTTACCGACGGAAAGGTCCTTGTCGCTGCTAAGAAGGTCCGTAAGGGGCGCACATACGGAAGCAAAATTTCTAATAAAGCGTCGGAAGTATGACGACAAGCCGACAAAACTTCTAAGTTCCTTTAAGTTTTTTGGCTTCGGAAAATCGGCGACTGCTCGAAGCTTGGCGGGGTTGGGAAGTGCACCGTCCCGCGATACGACGTGGCCAAGAATAGTGAGCTGCTGGGCACCAAAACAACACTTCTTGAGGTTGAGTTGAAGGCCGGCGTCGGTGATACTTGTGACGATTTAAATGGGTGTCGAAATCGGTGGAAAAGACAACTACGTCATCGAGGTAGCATAAACATATGTTCCATGAGGCCTCGTAAAATAGTGTCCATCATTCTTTCAAAAGTGGCTGGAGCATTACAAAGGCCGAAAGGCATAACGATAAAGTCATATAATCCATCAGGTGTAACAAATGCTGTTTTCGGTCGGTCAGATGATTCCATAGGAACTTGCCAGTATCCAGACTGCAATTCCAGCGAAGAAAAGTATTCTGCTCCCTGCAAACAGTCAAGGGCGTCGTCTATTCGCGGTAACGGGTAAACATCCTTAGGGATGATCTTGTTTAAACGTCGATAGTCCACACAGAACCGAATGGTGCCGTCCCTCTTCTTAACAAGAACGACCGGTGGCGCCCAGGGACTGTTAGAAGGCTGTATAATACCCCGCTGGAGCATGTCAGCAACCTGGTCGTCAATAACACGGCGCTGCAACGCTGAGACTCGATAGGGCCACTGCCGTAGAGGCGTATGGCTTCTTGTGTCAATCTTGTGAGATATGTTCGATGTGCGACTGAGGCCAGAAGCGTGGCTGTCAAAAGAAGTACGAAACTTTTGCAGCAGGTTCACCAACTGGCTTCGTTCTAAGAAGACGTTGCGACATCGATGGAACGGTGGAAAGCGTCAAGGAGTGACTAGTCAACAACAGAGTCAGAAATGAGTACGCTGAGGTCCGTAGAAAGTAAACTAGATGAAGCGTCAAAAATGTGACGGGGGTCGATCGGATGCACGTGACCGAGACATTCACCATAGAATAAAGGTAAAGGCCCTTCTAGCGTATTGTACACGAGCGTCTTCGTGACGCCATGGTGGAGAGTAAGGAGAGCAACGGGCAGTGGAGAATATTTGCGTTGAATGAACAGGGCAGAGGGCGTAAATAGAACATCACCGTCGAAAATAGCGTCACACGACAGTCACCAGCAGAGAAGAGCGCGGTGGTACCACGGTGTCGTCAGAAACAGACAGTTTATAATACGGCAGGGAGGCTTCGACAGCGTCAACATCAGGAAGTGCAGATAGCTCAAGTTCAGCGCGACAGCAGTCAATGACGGCATTATTATTCGCAAGGAAGTCCCAGCCGAGTATCATGTCATGGGAACACGAGAGCAGCACTACGAATTCGACGATATACACAATCCCTTCGATGACGACTCGTGTGGTACAGGCTGCGACAGATGTTACACATTGTGCGTTAGCCGTTTAAGAGAGAGGTCAGATAATGGCGTCAGAACTTTGCGGAGTTTGCGGCACAGGTTGATGGAAAGGACGGATAGAGCGGCTCCGGTGTCGACAAGCGCCATGACGACGACACCATCGACTGACATTTCAATGACGTTAGCTGGACAGGGGCGAGGACTTGTGCATGGCAACGGGGACGCAGTTCGTGCCTCGGACACTGCGGCCGTTAGTTTTCCTGGTCGGTGGGTCCGGAACGGTAACGCATAGGGGAAAACTAATGTCGACGTGGAGATGGGGAGCGGCGGGTGGAACCGTGTGCACAATCAGAAGGAAAGGAAGAGGAAGGAGGGCTTGAAGGCGTAGAAGAGAACTGAGGGTCGAAACAGGGCATTCGTCGAATGTTCTGAGCAGCCTGGTGACGACGACAATAACATGCCAGGTAGACAACACCGCCACAAGCAAAACATATCGGACGGTTGTCGTAGGTCCGCCATTGGTCAGAGTAGACTCAGACTTGCGGCTGGGGGGCAGAAAACTGCGGCCGAGGTGGTATCGGCATAGGCGGCGGTGAATAGGTCGGCGGCGAATACCGTATTTACTCGCATAATAGGCGCACTTTTTTTTTCAGAAAATCCGGCTCGAAGTTAGGGGTGCGCCAATTACGCGGGGTAAAATTTGCAAAAATTTTTTCAACTCGGTTCTTGCACTTTAAATCTGCACACTTGTCAAGTAAAAGGTGACTTTATCGTTTACCAATTAATTCAGCATAAAACAAACATACCTACGTACCTTATAATGAACAAGCAAGCGAGAGCCGTCAACTGCACACACACACGTAAAATTTATTTACACAAAAGTCGTAGCTGTTCCTCCTTTTCCCTATTCGGAGTCCGAATCGGAGATCACACATTCATCCTCGCCGAGCGGGGATTCGTTTTCGGTGTCCGAATCATCCGCACCCCACAACATGTCATCCTCAATCGCAAGTGCGTTCGAAATACCCGTCTTCTTGAAGCTTTTCCTGACGACTTCGTCGGAGATCGCCTGCCACGCTTCCACGATCCTAGCGCACAGCATTTCCACAGGCGGCCTCTTAATCTTACCACCTGGAGTCAGCTGATGTTGTCCTCCAGCCATCCAGGTGGTGTACAGCCTTCGAACATTGTCCTTGAAAGGTTTATTCAAGGACACGTCCAAAGTCTGCAGTATCGATGTGAGGCCGCCTGGAATCACTGCCAGATCTGTGCGCAGCTCCTTTAGCTCATCTCGTACGCGGTCTACTAGGTGCCCACGAAAACTGTCCAGGACAAGCATGGACGGCAACAACAGACCACCCGGCCGCCGACCCCAGACTGTTTTCACCCAATCCACCATGAGTTCCGCGCTCATCCAGCCTTTTTCCTGGACTCTGACGTAGATGCCTTGAGGGAATTTGGCCTTTGGGAGCGTCTTACGTTTAAAAATAACGTAAGGCGGTAGCTTACGCCCATCCGCTGTCACCGCCAGCATTATGGTGCATCGTTGTTTATCAGCGCCAGACGTTCTGACGATGACGCTCCGTGCACCTTTCTCCTCCACTGTCGTGTTCCGCGGCATATCAAAGCAAAGGGGGGTCTGATCAGCGTTGCCGATCTGGAACAAAATGAAGTCTTTCTGCTGTCGGAGCTTTATAACAAAACTGTGGAAGTCCACCACTTTGTCCTCATATGCTGCGGGCAAGCGCTGGCACAAGGTGGTCCGCCTTCGCAGTGCGAGGCCATGGCGCCGCATGAAACGAGTTGTCCATTCGGAGCTGGCTTTGAACTCCTTTGCTTCGATGCCCTGCGCTCGGGCTATTCTGCGCGCCTCAGTCTGCACAATATCCAACGACACAGCACAGCCGTCTTGTCGTAGCTCCCGTATATGCCGGACCAGTTGCTCTTTGACGTTCGGATACCTGCCGGTCTTGGCACCGCGGAAAGCCCATCGTGTCTTCTTCGTCGCCTTAAGTTTTTCTTCTTGGTCCCTCCAGTACCGAATACTGGTTTCTCCAACGCCGAAATGCCTCCTTCCAGCCCGGTCGCCATGCTCCAGCGCGTACTGCACTGCCTTCAGTTTAAACTCAGCCGTGTAGCTCGCGTACTTCCCCATGGCGGAACCAAAGTTCAATACACGACCACAACATACGCACACCGCTAGCAAAATGGCGTTTCTTTCTTTTTCTCTGATGGTGGTGATGGCGATCGAGCCCCCAGCGTTGTACACGTGACCTCAAAAAGCGCGGCGATTTGGGGGGTATCAGTAATTGATGGAGCAGCCGTTTTTTTTTTTCGCTCATGGACGCTTTTTTTTTTCCAAGTTCTATTTCGACAAACACGTTGGTTAGGTCGTTACACTTCGAATTTTTTTTATTTGCTTGTCGATTTGCCTTCTTTTTTTCTTCAGGGTACGGGGAGCGCGTTCCAAGTGTACCTCTGGGGGGTAGAATCGTTTCTGATCACGGCCAAGTTCGGGGTGCGCCTATTATGCGCGGAATTAAAAAGAATCGAATTTTCCGCGACCAAACTAGGGGTGCGCCTATTATGCAAGTGCGCCGATTATGCGAGTAAATACGGTACATAGGAGCTGGCTGGAACGCAGGCTGTCGAGGTCGAGCAACGGCCTCGGCGTACTGTGAGAGGTGCGGCGACTGGCGGCGGTTCACAGGCGGGAGGAAGAACTTGTGCGACCTGGTCTTGAATGAAGTCGCGGAATGTAGACGTCAATCTGTGTGATTGATCGGGTATGCAGGACATCAAAGAGAGCTGACGAGCGACCTCAGCGCGGATGAACTCTTGGATCTTGGAGAGAAGAGGGGCATGGTCTTCTCCTATGCCGAGGGTGGACAGGCTGGACAAAGAGTCGTCGAGCACCGAGGGACGTTGGGTGGAAAGACGTTGCCTGCGCAACTCGTCAAAACTCTGGCATAACTCGATCAGTTCTAGGACAGTGCGAGGACTCTTAGAAAGCAACATTTGGAAAGCGTCGTCCTCAACGCCCTTCATGATGTGCTTGATCTTAAGCTCTTCGGACGTCGACTCGTTGACTCGCTTGCAAAGGTCCAGAACGTCCTCAATATAGCTTGTGAAATTCTCACCAAGCTGCTGGGACTGAGTATGCAAGCGTTGTTCGGCACGGCGTTTGCGTATTTCAGGCCGTCCAAAAACTTGTGCGAGGCTCGTTTTGACCGACCATGTAGTGAGTTTCGCTTCGTGGTTTATAAACCACAGCTTGGCCACGTTCGACAGGTAGAAGGAGACGTAGGCCAACTTGGCGGCGTCATCCCATTTGTTGTGAGTACTCACTCGCTCGTACAATGAAATCCAGTCGTCAACGTCCTTGTCCTTTGTGCCTGAGAAAACAGGGGAATCTCGCAGACGCAGAGAACCGGCGCAGCGGACAGTAGGCAGTGCCGGTAAAGGAGTTGGAGCGGCGATCGAAACCTAGCCAGGGTGATCGAAACCTAGCAGAATCCACCACTTGTAACGGCGTTTATTTGCAAAGCAGAACGCAGAAGGCGAAGCAGTCAGCAGCATCCGGCCAAGCGCAGCAAGCACGAGCTTATGCTGATGGCGATGCCCCTGAGGCGCCGAAAAAATGTCGCTGAGGCCCCTCTCTTCTTCACTACAATATGTATATATATATATATATATATATATATATATATATATACACAAAGGATAGCTTAAGGGCCTTTAAAATGACTCAAGTGTAAGCACAAATTAAGAAAGAAGAACAGCAATCTTTGAATATGAATTATTTAATTCTAAGCCTATGGGCTTTTTCACTCGTAGCTCTTAAGACAGCCGAGAAATGATGGGTTCAGAAACCACTATGGCAAGCTATTAATTATTTAGGTTGCATTATGAATAAACAGAATTAAGAGACCACTAAAGTCACTCACCAATACCCAAATCCAGCAGCTTTGAAAGAAAAGGAGAAAAGAAAGTCAGATGAGAACAGAAATAAGAAATAAGGTAGCACGTGGCACACTACAGTTGGGGTCAACTTCGGAAGTCTGCAGCATTTTCTCCTCGATGAGAGTGCATTTTAGACTGATGTCAGGCACTGCAGGAAACATGAGTGTGCCTTTGCATAAAACAGTTTATTTTATAGACGACTTTAAGTGTCGCGATACCGGGCTGTTAACCTTCGTGCTTCGTATCTTTCGCAACTAAGCGAAAGGTGTCATGGGAGCTGCATACAAATGAAAACTGCTGGGTTGGTGTCCTCCGTTTCATAGCCTTATCCGATTCAAGCCACGATATACAAAAAAAGAAAACATTGGCTTAGCAGCCCAACATGGCGGCAGCCACATGTATCGCGGGAAATAACCTATACAAGCAGGACATATTTTTCTTATCGCAGAGGTGACTGGCTGCTGTGCTTCGATAATCTGGTGTGGGATCTCCAGACTTCTCAGGTAGTACCCAGCTATTCGCGGTATGCACTTGCCTCAGCGAAGAGCGCTAGGGAAGGTCTGCACACTCGCCCTGTGCGCAAAAAGCTCCCTACACGCAGTGCATACGATATAGATGCAGCGACTTAGACGGCTAGAGAACTCCAGAACACCTCCTGCACGTCGACCCACGAGCAGTGCATACAGACAAATTTACACAATGACACGGCAACTGTGAGATCTCTCGGCAAATAAAGGCTCAATACATGCCCTTTACAGTCTTGGTTTGAGCAGTTTTACTTTCTGCATCTAGCAATGGTATTTAAGCACGTGCTAGCACTTTGCAATCTTGATGCCGCGCTTCAATGACAAACAGACAGAATAAATTACAACTCTTACATTAACATGAACACCTTAACTACATTCTGAAGTTTTACATGCCATAACAAAACAATCGTGGAGCTTGCTATCGTGTAGGCTAATTTTGGTTTTTACGGCCTCATTTTCTTTAACAAGCCCTTACCTGTAATTACACAGGTGTTTTTAAATTGAACATTCACAGAAATGCCATTGTCGTGGCCAGGAATCAAACTCGAGTCTTAAAATGCAGCGACACGTCACATTGCCTTACTGGCTATGACGGTGGGTGGTAGAGCAAGAAAGATGTCTGATACAAAATGAAGCATTTGAGAAGTTCGATTTCTGCGAGTGCCACACAAGGCCTTTAGAATTTCCGATAATTAAACACGTTTCTTCACAGCTTGATGCATCCGAGATACCGCACACATTTATTTTATTTATTTATTTAAACATACTGCCAATCCCTCACGAGATTCTCGCAGGAAGGGCGTAGACACAGTACATGTCAGAATTTTTTGCCCCGCCATGGTGGTCTAGTGGCTAAGGTACTCAGCTGCTGAACCACAGGTCGCGGGATCGAATCCCTGCTGCGGCGGCTGCATTTCCGATGGAGGTGGAAATATTGTAGGCCCGAGTGCTCAGATTTGGGTGCATGTTAAAGAACCCCAGGTGGTCGAAATTTCCGGAGCACTCCACTACGGCATCTCTCATAATCATATGGTGGTTTTGAGACATTAAATCCCACATATCAATCAATCAATCAATGTCAAAGAATTTCAAGAAATGTGGGGTTACAGAGTCGGTGGAGTGTAGTGCACATTATACATTTTTCATTGAATAAGTATGAACAAGGAAACGCATACATTTTACAAAAGTAATTTACCATACAGGTTTTGATATTACAGGTTACAAAAAAAAAAACCTCTTCATAACAAATCTTTTCGAAAATTCATGATTTAGTGATAAGATGAAACACAAATGAGCTGATAAACACATCCACTCAGTGATAACAAGTTATAGTCACATCGTGTCAATTTTCTTTTCTACCAGCCTTAAGAACTCTGTTAAACTCGTGGTACCAGTTATTGAGTTGCCTAGAGAATTCCAATCCCTTATTGCTAATAGAAAGAAAGCGTACTTGAAACAGTCTACGTTGAACTTAGCCTTTCGGGGATGTTTTAGTCTGGTTAGCCTTGTTCGATCAACGGATATATAGTCTGAGGCCTCAAATTTTAGGTGACTGTAAATTAGTTCATACATAAATTTTAATCTGGCTATCTTGATTCTATTATCGAGGGTGAACAGGCCAGCTTGTTTTAGTAGCTCTGTCGGAGAGTCGCTAAAGCTTTTTCTTTTTGTTTTGCATGACATGCTTCATCTTTCAGACAGGTAGTCCTGACTTGAGCTAGCGTAAGGCCCTCCACATTGAAGTTTCATTGCTCAAATTTGAATTTCATTTACGTAACCTCGACATACACGCTAGGTGCTACATTCAATGACCACAATGAGCATAGAAGTATGCAAGATTTACTCACTCATCGGCATCACTTTCTGGTGAGTCTCTTCAGAACCTGGCCATTTTAATGCAACTTTTTCGCAATTCCTGTTCCTTTCTCCTACCCTCTAAATTTAAGAAAGAAACTGGTTAGTTCATGGGATTTGAAGTCCCAAAGCGACACGGGACATGAAAGACGACTGTGGTGGAGGAGCCCGGATAACGTGCGCCGACATCGCTTAGAACATGCACGTCATAACTGAGTCTTTCAAACGGGATCGAACCTGCATCTTTCGGGCCAGTATCCGAGCACTGACACCACACCGCAATGGCTAGAAATGAAACTGACGTCTGGCAGTCTCAACACTCAACACGCTTTTAGATATTTTGTTTAGAATTACTGCATCGAGATATAATCGCTTTTGGTTTTTACAGGCAGCTAGGGGCTCTGTAAATACAGTGTGACCTTGCGTTCACACTCTTGCGAAAAGCCTGCCTAACGCTTAGTGCAAGACAAAAAAGAAAAAAAAAATTGGCTCCAAACCTGCATGTTACACCGCAAATGTAGTCGAAAGACGATAGTCTTGCGTCTGGAGAGAGTGAACAAAATGTTTACTTGATGTTCTGCGCTTCTTGCACAGCGTTAGAGTGGCTCGAGCGTGTAGCGGAGGCGAATGAGCGCATCGAGGCACTTTAGACACATGCGCCATCTGGCAGTTATCTTCGAAAACGAAGGCGTGCAGCCCGCGGAGAAAGATTCGCGCCAGTCTCCGAGGTGATAAGGTGTAGAACGCAAAGCGACGGGCAGGTGCCACCACCGTGACGTCGTAGCAAAGCGTTGTAAACACCTTTTTGAGCATCGCGTTTCACTATCAGCGCAGCGCGATAAACGCTACATTCCTTAGAGTTACTTGTGTGTGTCTCTAAAGTATGAAGGCAGACATACAAAACTTCGAAGTGTTGTTATGGCGCCTCAGATATGCGCAAGAAATGCTTTTTAACTGACAATCGCACAACCATGAACGCTAAACCTTGAGCAATATTGGTGGGCACTGCGAATGGGGTTGGCCGTTTGGTGCCGTTTATGGTATCGTTAGGACGGACAAACAGACGAAAGTACAAATATACAGACAGACCAAAACTTTTGCAGTCGAAGGTCCACAAGAAAGATTAAAAAAACAGCCCCTTCCCACTCACCCCGACCTAAAGTTATCCGAGGCCGAGGCGACAGCATTCGCGAAGAGAAACTTGTACGAAACTTCACTCGCAAACTCTACGCATCGCGAGAGGAAGTTTCAGAAAGAAAACGAACCGTTGGCAGACCAGGAGAGGGACGAAACCATTCGAAGGCGCGACTTGTCCACATCGAAACGCAGGAACGGCTGCACCGACGAAGAGCACCACAGCTGAACGTCTTCACCGGCGGTGGCGAACATCTCGACGAAACTGCAAGAGCGGCGCTGTCTAGTCAAACCAAGTCGTTTCACTGCGCGCTGTCAATTGCAAGGTGAACTAGATGAACTACACTCGATTCGCGCGTTTTTGTTCGCAGCCGTTGCTGCCATGCACAAACATGTGCACAAACTGCGCGCGCCTACGCAAATGTATTCGTCCGCGGAAACATTTCGAGACTAGCTTTTATGTTCTCTAATTTGTAGCAGGCCTGTACAAAATAAGCAATACATTGCAGTATTTTTGTTTTTTATTTGCTTTAATACACATGTGAGAAGGCTTGTAATAACCATAAAGATGTTTGCAACCTAAAACTCTTTCTTTACGCGCAAAAAGAATAACAACGTTCATTGTACTACTTTTTTATTTTTAAATAGGTAAGTATAAAATTAACTTAACAAAATACGCAATTTTATCAGTTAAAAATTTATAAAACAACATTGTTACACAAACAAAACGTTCTAAATGAACAGTTCAAATAAGTAACTATGTTGTTGCTAGCGTTGTCTAGTGAGTATTTAAAAAAACAGTCGTTACGACAACTGCTAGCTTCTTTTTTTTCGCTCAGCAACGCCGCAAATGCGCAACTCGCGCCCGTTAGTTTTGGCGTCCAAACTGGCTTCGTTTCCCACAATGGAAATGTGTTGACATCGTCAGAGAGTCGAAAAATTTCGTAAGTTCCCCATCAACGTATCCACGGTTTCGCGCAAATCGGAACCCCCAGAGGAGAACACAACGTGCTATCGTCGTTCACCCGGGAACGCAGCGCGCGCGAGTCATCGGCAGTGTGCCCGACCAAAGCCTCACCGTAAGTGGACGGACGATTCTTTCTGTGGCGGCGCTAGGTCCGTTGTGTCCCTCTCCGGACCAAGCGCGCGCACCCAAGCAACCCCCCCTTCTTCGGCGTCGTTTCTTTGTCGTTGTCGTGCGCGGCCCGAAAACTCTTGTGCCCGTCTCGCACCTCGGGACGAAAACAAAGACGACGCCGAGCGCGTTCGTGATGTGCGGGTTCGGCCCGCGCGCGCCACAGAGCACGAAACACTGCGACGCGCCAAATGGCCTCGACACGCAAGCCGCGGCATGCTAGCGCGGGCTACATCGCGCACGTTTCGATTCTCGGCGCGTCGTCAGTGCACGTAATTAAACAAATCACCCGTTTCACTTCTAGTTTCTAGTCCTCGCATAAAATGTGACCACCTTCTCTTCTATATACCGAATTTATCTCGCTGACGCAGCTTGCCTGCGTGGTTTGCGGACTGCGATTGGCTGCCGTGAAGTTCGATCTTCGACGCGGCAGTGAATCGCGACACACATTAGCACAGAACTCTATCGGAATTTTTTTTTCTCGCGTAATATAAGGCCCTTGTGACCAGGGGCTTAGATGTGGTCAAAGCTTTCGTTACGTAGCGAATCCAGCTCTCCGTGCACGACTTCGCATGCTAGGCAGACCGAGATTTTCGAGAAAACGCGACTAATAGCACTCTTGCGATGAACGCGCTCAAAAGCCGTGTGCAGGAGACGCGGGAACCGATGCATTGCCTCCTTGTCGTTCTTTCTTCCGTCGTATTTGGTGTTATGTAAGTCCCCATGTCCTTGTGTAATGCGCGTTTGTTCGTCTAGCAAGCCTGAATTTGCAGTCACCGGGCTGACGTTGGCGTCGTATCTTCCCACGTAGAACCTGAGTCATGGCAGGCGGTGGAGGCACGGATGGGGCAGAGCCCACAACTCCCACGGCACCTGTTTTCACGACCGAGGTGAGTGTGCCATCTTCTAGGCTGCCAGTGTCAATCCATCTCACATGCCGAACTAATGGCACTCCTTGTTTCGTTCTCTCCTGAGCAGCTGGACAGCCCGGCCATGTTCGACGACCCGAACCTTCCAGAGGGCTGGCACCGCAAGGTTTGTCAACGGCAGAGTGGGCGCTCAGCGGGCAAGTTTGACGTCTACATATACAAGTGAGTCGTGGAAGCAGTACCTCCCGCTGCAAAAAAAACAGATTTCGATATTGCTCGGTTGGCCGAGGTTGGATGCTCAGACCTGCACAAGCCTTGAACGCAGTGGTGGAAGTGCTGTTCCAAAGGAAAAATGCTGCTCCAAAGTGCAATATTTGCAAGTAACTGCTCCAAACCTGCTCTGAAATGGCGTTGTCAAACTAAAGAGAATGAAGTTGAACCATGGGAACCAACCCGTGAGCTTAAGCGAAACCAAAAGCAAGCTGTATGCTATCATCCTAGTATGCTACTCAGTGGCGTAAATGCAGAAAAATCATAAGGGGTGATACCTATTAGGCCACGCTGACCAATTCGTATTTTTAATGTGGGTTGTATCTTTATTTATATAAGAACTAAGTCATGCTTTCAAATAGAATTTAAAAACAAAATGAGCATCAGGTCCGAGCTCGAGCAATTGCACTGTTCCATGCAGTCTATTTTTATTCACCTTTTTGGGATTTCAATTGTTCACACAGCTCAGGGGAGTTTAACCCAGATATGCAGTAACAGATAAAAAGCCTTTTAAAACGTTGATTGCGCTATACTTAACTGTTAACTCAATTATATCACGTGCTAAATCTCAAGGGGGACACTTGCAAGGGCTGTCCTCCCCAGCCAGACACAAGAAAAGTCTGGACTTCCTTCACCCCCCCTTTCATGATTTATGCCAATGATGCTACAATACCGCTTGTATACTAGCTGCATACTAGCATATGGCAGATCTAATCATAAAAATATTCATTAGATGCTTAAGTGATATTTTAAACTTCGGGAGTCATTAAAAACATGCATGTGCTCTGAATACACCAATAGAAGTCCTTAGCTATAGTATTCTTTTCTGCTCCGAAGACAGTTAAGGCTGCTCCAAAGCAGCATTTTTTTATGCTCCTTCATCTGCTCCAAAAAGCAAAATGTTGCTTCCATCACTGTGAACAATTCCGTCACATTGGCTCACGGCATCCAGTCATCATTGCCGCTTCTTAACTGCGGCATAGTAGTTGAAAAATAAGAGGAACGGAGAACTTCGACCCATGAATACCTTGATATGAGTGAGTTGGTCCATCATTAGAGGATACCTGAAAAGTGCTAACAAAGATTTAACATTGTGTCCTGTTGTATGCGTTTCATCTTCGTCATTCGCAGTTTTTATTTGTCTTCTAACATCTCTTATCATATGCATATTCATAATGCTGATGGTATTAACTAGTAAGCAGTTAATGTTATGTTAGCCATGCAAATAGTGTGGGAGCACTCAACACATATTGCAGTGCAGTTCTTGATGTGTAGTCCTTCTTTGTTGTATATGTATTACTCTTTAACTTACGTAACTATAAATTGTTAACCTTAATGTTTCCTCTAGTGACATTATGTGCATCTGCATTCTCATAGTATGCAACACAATGCGTTTTCATTGTCTGGTGGTCATTGATTAGAGATGATTGATATGGGGCGTTTAACGTCCCAAAACCATCATATGATTGTGAGAGATGCCGTAGTGGAAAGCTTCGGAAATTTTGACCACCTGGGGCTTTTTAACATGCACACAAATCTGAGCACACCATCAATTAGGGAAACATGCCACTTTCATCGTTTGGTACCTTTGAAACTCAGTTTAACGAAATGATTGAGGCAATCATTTCGTTTAATTGAGTTCCACTTTTAATTGTTTTAATTGGGAAGTTTATAAGAGCGAGAAGTGAATTTTTGGGACTTTCAAAACCCAAGACTGTAATGCAGTGTTGTTCGAAACTGACCGGGGCTCTTAATTTGCCACCAGTACACGCCTACGCATGTGAAAATTCCGTGAAGGCAAGCCAAGTTCAAATTCCTTGCTGCATACATTTGAAAAGCAGCTGTTTGTAAAAATTGGGAAGGGGGATCACTTCATTCTTAATAATTTGTGGGAAAACTTTGCTAAATTAAGTTCAGGGCCATGAAAGCTTTGACAATTTGAATAGGTGTAATGAGCCTTATGGAGACCTGCCGGGCAACAGAAGTTTCTTCGTGACATCTGGGAATTCATTAAATCTGATTTTGTGGGGTGAAGTTTTAAGGGCATTTGATAGTTTCCTCTTTAGCACAGCATATCTATGAGAATACGAACTCTACAAGTTTGAAGCAGGCAGAAGCAGCATAACTTGCTAGAAGTCTGCTTACTTAAGCCGGCATGAAACCAGGCGGCAGGCCCAATTGATCTTGAACTAATTTCTTCACCAAGACAAAACCTACGATTTCTCACTGCACAAAAAGCCGCGATGTGGCTGCACTAGCATCTAAGCATCTGGTCGCATATTCTGGTTGGCAGCCAAAGTAGCTCCAATGATTCTGATCGACGTAATTGGAAAATTACCTCATTCTGCTCGACAAAACCTACAGGCTATATGAGGAAACATTCCTCTTGTCCCCCTCGGTGGAATAGCGGCTACGATTCTCGGCTGTTGACTTGAAGGTCGCAGGTTCGACCTCAGCCGTTGGCGTCACCCTTCGGTGGAGGCGAATTTGTAGAGGCCCGTGTACTGCCGGATGTTAATGAACACCAGAAGGTCGAAATTTCTAGAGTGCTCCACTATGGCGTTCCTCCTATTCATGTCATGGTGTTGGGTCATAAAACAATTATTATTATTATTATTATTATTATTATTATTATTATTGAACATTCCTCAAGAGTCTGATTTCGGACTAAATGTGCCAAACAGGTGAGAATTAGCAGCTGTAGCAACGGTACATTAGTGTGACCCAACATATCTGGCTTTCGCACACAGTTAGGTTATCCCACTAGCATTTCTGTGTGCGCTTACTTAGCATCTGCCTCGGCATCTTGAGAACGTCAAAATTATTTCTGATTCGTGTTCTGCACGTGTAACTAAAATTCAGCCCGAAACGTGACGCTCATAACAAATGCATGAAGGAGGGAATCCACTGTGTCACTCTCCTGCTTCTTCCCTCACGTGGAAAAAGCCTGAACGTGTGTAATATTTTTCTCAAAATAAAGATGATCCTCTAGCCATCTTTAGTTTTTGGATTTTGAAAACTGGCTCTGCGTTTCGAGAACAGTTTGTTCTCTTCTTCAAAAGGCGACTGTCCAGCTGGCTTCGAAGCTCGCGCATTTTAGTTGCTCTCTCCCTCTTCACCATCATTCTCCCTGCTGCTATTATTAATCCATCGTGATCTCCATTGGTTTTGAAAACCATATACCTGCATGCTTGGCAGGGTCCCTATTAAGCTGTTAACACTTTCCGCTATCGATGACGGAAAACGACTGAAAGTGTAGGGCCAGTATTTAAAATTAAAAACTAAGTTTGGTTGAAGAGTCTTTCAATACTTATAAATTTACACAGCCTGACAGATCCCCGTTAAGTATGTTTACCTTTAAATATATCTCGCACCTATAAGGGAAGGAAGATCTTTCTGTAAATAAATGAAGTTTGTTCATCATCTAGCGCGATGCCTTTAAACTGGATAGTGCACATGTGTGCTTCGTTCCCTTTTGACGCAATGTATTCAGTCCTGCGTTGATTTATTGAAGCAAGTCTTTTTAAGGTTTGTTTTATAACCTCCCATTCCTATAGTCTAGTGTGGGTATTCGCGTCATCGTGAGCAGCAGGTGGCTACATCTTTTGTTGTTGCACGCGCCGCCACGGTAGTCTAGTGGCTAAGGTACTCGGCTGCTGACTCGCAGGGCGCCGGATCGAATCGCCGGCTGCGGCGGCTGCATTTTCGATAGAGGCAAAAATGCTGTAGGCCCGTGTGCTCAGACTTGGGTGGATATCCAACTAGCCCAACTTTCGATTCTGTTGTGTCAGACTTGGGTTCAGGTTAAAGAGCTCCAGGTGGTCCAAATTTCCGGAGTCTTTCATTACTGCGTCTCTCATAATCATATGGTTGTTTTGGGACGTTAAACTCCACATATCGAGCTTGTTGTTGCACACGTCTGAAGCCGTTGATGAACTTATACTATCGTCACGCTGGCACAAACAACATAAATGGCTTGGTTGCTGTTGGAACACTTTTGATTGTATGAAAGCTGAATGTCTATTCCAGCAGAGATGCGATCTAGCTACTCAATTGGCCATTGAATGTGTACTGTTATTCCCATTACCTGCAGCCATAGCGATACAAGAACTTGGAACTCTGTCAGTGCTGTGGCTGATGATGATCAAGAGCACTTTGTAAGGGGTTTGAAGCTTTAAAGGGGCCCTGCAGCACTTTTTTCAAGTAGCTATGGAATAGATTCACTGAAGGAGCTTATTGCCTAACCAATTCACCGCCACAAAAATTTTTAGAACCCATCCAGTGCGAGCGGAGTCGCAAAGATTTGTCGCACAGCGCAATTGCATTCTATCTGCTCTCGTCCCTATGAAAGCGATGGAAACTAAGCAGGTAGAGACGGCACGGGCAAAGAAAATACGTCACGTGCTCCTCGTGACCTTCAACACTTTTTTTTTTTTTTGCTGCACTGCACGCACGTGTGATAGCACACGTATGCATGGACCAATAGCGACCTCTCCCCGCAGCCTCTGTAACGACCGAGTGCGCCATGCTCAAATCAGCCAATGGCTGGTGCAGTGGCTGTGATGAGTGATTTTCGTGCTTGCAGCATTATTTGTCGTGGAAAGAGAAAGAAATTTTTGCTGACTTGGAAAATTTATTGTAAATTCCAGGCCATGTGCTGTGCCATAATATTTGGCTTGCGTGTTCTCAGTAGCCTCGACTAGCAATCCGCAGCATTTTCTGACCATGCTCAGTGTTGCAGGGCCCCTAACTACCCGCCCGTTATGCCATTCGCATTGTATGATGCCTGGTTGTTATCTTCTATCACACTATATTACAGATGTTAACGTTAGTCAATGCCTAACATGACAGTTAAGCAGGTGTAGATCTTGTTCTGAGATGTGCTTATATGCGCACGAAGTAGAGAGGTGTCCTGGTTTTGCATCATCGTGCAGTGTGGCTATTTTCCACAATTCTAAGAATAGTTCCTGTAGTTGTCCCTTTCTGCAGGGTTCCAGTGCAACTTATTTCGTGTTTCACAAACTTGGCTGTATTTGCAAAACTCTGCACTTTCCTCAATTCAAGCAATTTCTTATTTTATTGGTGTACTACTCTACGAGCATACTTGCAAACTTCATAGTGTGTATTTTTACACTCATGACTATGATAGCTCCAGGCATTGCCACAGCAAGCTCAGCTGTATGCTGTGGCAACGCCGAGATATTGTAGGCAGCGATCGGTTCATTCTTTTTGGATGCCAGTGTTCTGCATCCTAATACAGTGTAGACCACTTATAATGTAACCGCTTATAGTGCAGAACCGGTTGCAATGCGGCCTTTTATGACTACTGTTTACCCTCCCATAGGACCCCGCGTATACGCATAATACCGCTTATTGTGCATTCCCCCAAGATGAAATACCGGCTTTAATGCAGTTGCGGGAAAATCTTTTTGAGAAGTGCGTTAGAGTGCGTGTGTGAAAGGAGCTGGTGAGCGAGCAATGAGGTCGTGACGGAGCAGGAGGGCTTGCAGAGTGAACAAACAAAGGACGAAGGGGGGGAAAGAAAACGGTAAAAAAGGCGCACGCTCTATGGGCTCGCCACTTGCGCCGATGCGGCCACAGTACGCGTTGCTAGCGTGGCTCAACAGGACACATGAGATCACATCCTTATCAAGTGCGCTGTAGTTTCCTGCCGGGAAAAGTGTCGACGTTATTGAGCTTCTCACAGATATCGCGCTTGCTACCAAGTCTGTAAGTTTAAAACTTTTCACGGTTTTATGACATGAGCATTCGCCTTTGCTGCCAGTGCCCAATCTCATGTAGGCTTCGCAGGCTTTCGTCGTTGATCTCCCGGCGACGAACGCGAACTTCGTATCATGAACGCTGTTCTTGGTTCAGTGCAGTCTTTTCGACGCCGGATCTTTTATGTCTTGGACAAAGTTCCCGCGACAACAAGCGGAACGGACGGCCAGGCCTAATTGGCTTTGGAAACTCTTTTGCGGTAGCTGCACTTGGCAGGAAAGGATACATTATAACATATTGTAGATTAAAACGAGGGTGGCACGTTCAGCGCTCGAATGGTGGTTCGCAATTCGATTGCCATGTCTTCTAATCGGGTGTGAACCAATGAAATCGAACCATTGGCGTCTTTAAGAGCATGAAGTTCTGGACATGAGTTGACAGTTTTGTAATTCGTGCAATCGGGGTGGTCTGAGAAGTAGTCGGCGAATTCTCTCGATGGTGCTTTCTTTTGTTAGACACCCTACCCCCTTTTTGCGTCGATTTTGTTGGAAACGCGTGTCTTTGGACGTTACATTTTTTTTTAACGTTTAGAAATTTGTATTGTTTTAAGCATCACGCATCGCATGCTTCGATTCTCGGATACGGGAGGCTACATGCTCAACAAATTTTGCGCAAGTGCAACCCTTGAAAAAGGTTGTTTTAATTGAAGTGCAGTGCCGCTTATAGTGCGGATATTCGCGACTTACGTTATAAGCGGTCTATACTGCACTAGCATTTGACCGTAGAAGCTTGTACGATACTTGCGGCTGCTGAACACAATAACAATAAAACTACAAAATACAGTAATTTACACTGGATTTCCGAGACGTAGTGAAAGCTCTGAAGACTCTTGAAAAAATGCAAGTATTCGGTACTTGTCTCCCTTTACTCATTTTCATGCTCGGTCTACGAATTCAAACAGCATGCCATTTTGTGCTGGGTGCCCAGGCACCCGAGATCCAAGGTCACGTGATGGCAGACCTGCTGGTCGAATCCGTCCACAAAAACACTGTTGATACATCCATGCCCATCCCTGAGCCTAACTGAAAACCTTCACTTTTATCGAAACCTCACAGCTTATTTACAGTAGTACATGGGATAGGCGCACACAAAATAAACTACACGTTATTAAGCCGCTCCTTGGCTGCCATTTTCAAACTGGCACAGCATAAAAGTAACAGTTAAAAGGCTAGGAACAGGACATACACACAGTACACACTCAGATAATTTGTCTGGTAGTGAAACACCTTTGTAGTGTGGTGAATCAATCACTGACACTCACATTCCCATCCGATGCAGTGAACCAGGCTCAATCGGGAAAAACCACTTCAATTAGCTTACCGAGAACAATTTCCTCTGCATCCTTGATAGGGTGTTCGTGGCCAAAGAACCGATTTATAAATACGAGTCATGGCTTGCACTGTTAAAAAATATTCATAGTCTTCCTCTCACATATCAAGCAAATCTGTAGCACGACCTCTCAAAAGAGGCTTTTGCTGCGGTAGCTTCTCTCAGAAGCACCTGCTTCCCAGCCTTTGGCCTCAAAGGCCTCGAGGTGGCATTGATGTTATCTTTCGAGCGCTTACTTCTAGATACTATGGTCATTTAAAATTCATTCCACACCCGTAGATCACATTACGTGCTATTGCCTGACACGTATCGCTTTCCTCACAGTAGTCTACCTCCACCTTGCATTTTCATTTGTAGACTTCTATTAAACAAAACCTGATGACATCTTGGAACACCAGCATCGTGAATAACAAATGTATGCGTCTTCACATAATGAGCTCGAAGTAGGAGACACTCAGAAATACAGGGAGATACAAAAACCTATCCGCACTTGGGACTATGGCACGCAATGTGGCCATCTCTTCCCCACATTATGTGGGAATGCAAGTCAAGGTCACAAAACATAAACCCTCCGCTGGTTCATACTGTACTAAGGGAGCCCTGGGAGGCTGTTCAGGCTTGAGCTGACTTGGAGACCCCAGCAGAATCTCTTGATTCAGGCTGAACGTACAGCAATGGCCACTGGTGTCCTGGATAAGGGGCCCACCCCTGTCGCTCCTTTGTCTCTCATGTTTTTGAATAAAGTTTTTCAATCAATCAAGATGCCAGGAAAATGTGTTTCGTGTAACAAGAGTTTCATTTACTAAGAGATATACAGGATAAGGCAGTTGTTCCATTTTGAGAGCAATTTTGTTTCTAAGAGGCAGTTTCGTTTACTAAGAGTCTGCTGCATGTGCTGTATTTGTGTATGTTTCAGCGATGAAAGCATTCTTACACACTTTTCTGCTGTCAAAGAGAAACCCAGCAGATTAGAGCAGCATAACAAAAATGCAATAAGGCATATAATAATCATTGGGAATTAACATCCCAAAACCACGATATCGTTAGGGCAGATGCAACATTGGAGACCTTCAAAAATTAGGCCATCCGGGATTATTTAACATGGACGTAAATGTAAGCTTACAATCATCTGGCCTATCTTCCTCCCTCTAGCAATACAATCAGTCGGAGGCCTACAGTGGCATCTGTCGGATTGTTTCTTGTGGCCACCGCGCAATAATACCACAATGTGTTGCAAGAGGCAAATCCTACTACAAAAAGTTCCACCATCTCCCACTAAGGGGACCATGTGCAAGATGCAAAGCAGCGGGCGCTAACGCTTACACTGGCGGCGGCATTGCGCAGGAGGGAAACCTGGGGAAGTGCAAAGCACGGAGTAATGGACTTATGTTTCCTACTGGATCATGCCAATCGCTGCTAATGGGCAATGATGGACAGAACACTTAGATTGGACACAGAGACCCGCAGTCCGCTTTTATTTAATGCGCATGCTGCGAAATTTTATTGCTTAACAACGCACAGAAGGAATTGCTCACCGGCACTTCATTGGAGGTCAAGATCCAGTGTTTATATATATGTGGTGGCCATTGAACAGTTGTACAGCGCGAGCAGTTAGTTTTTTTTAATCAAGAAACTCGATAGCATGCCAGCGTCGGCCTTGCGAGATGAGAGAGGGGGAGCGTAGGAAATAGGGAGAGGGGGAGCGTAGGAAATAGGGAGAGGGACGCTCATAATGCAATAAAGGTGGTGACACCGCACACCGGATTGAACTCGACCATAATATGCTTTGTATCTTAAAAAACTGTAATTTCTAACCGTAGGCATTTTTTCTAAACGTGCATTTTCGAAGTGTTCAGTAATTCTTGACATTCTAGCTTGCTTGAAGGGGTACAGACTCAAAATTTTGCGGGCAAGACAGCCTGTGCGATCTCTTTCCTTGGATATGCGTATATTAACGGCAAATGTGGTTTTGATGGTGTTTTATATAATTTTTAAGTTTACTCTGTGTTTAAGCGCTATACGGCTCACTGCGCAACATTGACACTCCCGAAAGTGGCTTGTCAGTCGACCACTACTCAGCTGCTGCTTGCAATTTCGTGGCTGTGGTTCACGCGCTGGAAGTGTTGTATTCGGCAATGCTGTTTTCCCGTTTCATGCTTGAAAGGACTTCTTGACGCAAACCGTGCAGAAGTGCATCACAGTTCTGTGTGCTGATGTTGTCTTGCGTTGTACACGCTAGGTGAGGTGGTGATAGTTGCCTCGGTGGCTTGTCGTTTTTAGAGCCTTCTCAAGCCCAAACTGAGACTATTCGTAAATGAAGAGCCTGTAATTGATGACGTGTTGCACACTACAGCCAACGATGTTTAGTATTATGAGTATCAAGCGACACTCAACAAATGGCAACAAAAAAGCTCAAGGCCAGATCTTTTGGCGCTCCCCTCTAATCTATCTAAGGGTATGATTTCTTTGTCAAATGGGACCACTGAGTTTTTTATCATTATTACTATTTTTTAATTGCTGATTGACTGTCTTCAGATGAATGTTATCAAGGCAAAAGTTGTAACTTTTTTAAGTCATCGTAAATAACAAAAAAATGGCAGCATATCCACAGAGTGAATGATGAAGAGTGGGGCGAGGCATCCGTCCGTTCATTCGTTCTTGCGTCCATCCGTCCGTGCAGTCATTCGTGCGTCCGTCTGTGCATCTGTCCGTGTGTCCGTTCCTCAACCTATTCAATACTCCAAGTACTACCATCTCGCATCTTTTCATCATATATTCCTCATATAGAAGCACCGTCATCTAGCAGACATTCCAAGGACTGAACGAAAGGAGGCACACACACACTTTCTTACGTCTTGCGCTTCATGTCTACTTCCCACCTTTAACCACCTCGAGTTCATGGTATATACTAGTTCACTGTATTCATGGCACTGCGGCCCAACGCTCTACTAAACCTTTCTAAAACCAAGGAGGTTACACCCAACGAGTATAACGTAGCAACCCTTTCTTGTCAGATATTGCTCAATGTACATGCCAATGGCTGCTAAGGGGTAATGAGAGACAGGGGAATTCGGCTTTTAGTTAACGCGCACACTTAGATTTTTTTTATTGTTCAATAACGCACAGAAAGAATCTCCCACTGGCACCACCTTTGAGGTCAAAATCTAAGACTGGCTACACACTACGACTACTACTACTACTACGAGGGATGAACGGGTGCCGCTTTAAGGAGCTTCGCCCCTAAAGAAGTCATTCGTGTGGTTACACACTTACGGTTTATTCATGAGTAACAGCAAATGAAATCGTTTAAAGAAAGAACTTTTTCAATTGAATAAACAATCTTGTACTGTAATAAATGTCTGTGCAGTTCACAAGCATACAAAAACAAGTTCTAGAAGTGGTTTCACACGGAGGGAAAACACTCATCTTTGATCTAGTCAGCATTGTCTCGCCGTAAACGTTTCTGAAATATCGCTCGCTCATCCACGTCTGAGTCCTAACTCTACTTATGACGAGCAGACATCTAATGAATCGGATCCTGATCCAGCAGTTGAGTGGCAATTTGAAGCAGTCACTGCTGGATTCATTTGCGGCTGAGAAATTAGCACTCACTTTTGTAACACAAGTGCAATTGTGCGGGTGAATGCACTGAAGAAAGCCGTATGGTTGTTCAATCCAGTAAGCAAAAATAAGGCAGGAACATATTGTGACGACACGAGATTGAGGAGCACACAAAGCGCCTTAAACAAATACGATTTATCGATTGCAGGAAACAGACTGCAACGACTTCTTCGTCTATTTTCTTCGGCCAAGGACACTCGCGCTGCTTCGTTGTCCTCACCTCTGGCACATATGCGCGGCATTATTCCCCCTTTAAAAAAACATCATCCCGATGTTAAATGTTCGAGAAGCAAGGCGAAACCAAAACTGCACAGTTAGTCACTGAAAGTAAAGCTTCATCCGAAGCACGTGGACAATTTCTGGTGAATATCTGCGCCGCTTCAAACACTGCATGCCGTCCGGAACAACCTTGTAGTTGACTTCACTGATGCGTCGCAGAACTTTGTAGGGTCCGAAGTATCTTCGCAACAGCTTTTCAGAGAGCCCACGCTGACGAATAGGTGTCCAGACCCATACTTTGTCGTCCGCGTTGAATATGACGGGTCTGTGCCGGAGGTTGGAATGTTTGGCATTGTCTTGTTGTTTGGTGATTCGCAACCTGGCAAGTTGTCTGGCTTCTTCTGCTAGCTGGGTAAACTCTTCGGCGTCCGTCTTAATGCTATCATTTTCATGAGCGAGCATTGCCGTCTAACGTTGTAACCTCGCGTTCGTAAAGGAGACTGAAGGGTGTTTTCCGAGTGGTCTCCTGACGAGACGTGTTGTACGCGAACGCGAAGTAGGGCAAAATGACGTCCCAGTTCTTGTGCTCTACATCTACGTACATGCTTATCATGTCAGCCAGGGTCTCCTCCCTCAAAATCTCCCGGATGACTTCCCGCAGAGGCCTGTCGTCGCAGAGGCTCGCCGCAGTCGTAACAGGGCTACTCGCTCGAACGTTGACCGGTTGTTGACCGGGTTCTGCTGGCGGTACCGTTGCTGTAGGGCCCGTTCAATAGCTGTGGCTTCTTTCGTGAACTCAGCTACTGTGGTTGGCGGATTTCTCACAAGCCCAGCAAACAGTTGCTCCTTCACGCCTCGCATTAGATATCGCAGCTTCCTGTCTTCCGGCATCTCGGGATCTGCCCTGCCGAAAAGACGGGTCATGTCCTTGGCTAACATAGCGACGCTCTCATTTGGTTTTTGAATTCGAGCTTCCAAGAAACGTTGCGCATTCTTCTTTCTGTCAAAACTACTAAAAGTGTCGATCAGCTTGTTGCGTAAGTCGTCCCATGTAGCCATGCTTCTTTCCCTGTTGATGTACCACGTCTGGGCGTTGTCTTTCAGGCAGAAGTACACATTCGCGAGCTTGTCTTCTGGGGTGGCCCACTGGTTGTACTTCGTGCAGCGTTCGAATTCGGTCCAGCCAGTCTTGTGCGTCTTCATAGGTCTCACCATGAAAGCAGTCAGGAGTCATGGGATTCTGAAGTGTCATGTGCGATGGAGCTGCAGTAGCCATGGTGGCTAAAGGAGGCAAGGCAATTGCTGGCAGTTTCTGGCAAAGGATTGAGCTCGGAAGCCAGGCCTCCCAGACGGTGGCTGAAACGATGGACTGTTGTGTCGACGGGTGGTAGTGATTCCGGGCTCGAATGTCGGGTCCGCGAAGGGGTGACAAGCATGAAGACGTACCCAGCACCTCCACCAGTGTGACGACGCGAGATTGACGAGCACACAAAGCACCTCAAACAAATGCGATTTATCGATAGCAGGAAACAGACTGCACCGACTTCTTCGTCTTTTTTCTTCGGCCAAGGACTCTCGTGCTGCTTCATTGTCCTCACCACTGGCACATACGCGTGGCAATATAATCTCATCTTATCGCTGACACAGCATTTCATAAAGGCCCCAGCAAACAGGCTCTGTCTTTTTTTTGTACCCCCCTCACCCCGAAACATGCTTGCCAATTTGTACAGTAGACCGCAGTGATCACATACGCCGAATATTACAGTGCTACACACTTCACATACCCTCCATTTTGGAAAACAGTCCTGCACCTGTGTCCCTCACCCGCGCAGTCGGACGAGAGCTTGCCTATGGGCAACGTTACGCACCACTGAGCTTGTGAAGTGGTTCTTTGCCCTACGATATGGTGCCTTGGCATTGTGGCAATGCAGGGCTTATTTTCATTTTTCTGTGCTGCCCTCTGCTGTTTCAAGGTCAAGACCGACTTCAAGATCAACATCACTTAGGAAAAACACTAGGGATACATGGGAAACGTGGACAGTCTGCTAAACGTAACAAGTTTTTGCATGGCTGAGCGATTGAGTTGTTGTGCAGATGACTCACCGTTGATTGATTGATATGTGGGGTTTAAAGTCCCAAAACCACCATATGATTATGAGAGACGCCGTAGTGGAGGGCTCCGGAAATTTAGACCACCTTGGGTTCTTTAACGTGCACCCAAATCTGAGCACACTGGCCTCCTTCATTTCCGCCTCCATCGGAAATGCAGCGGAAATCGGAAATGACTCACTCCATCGGAAATGACTCACTGTAAAAACATGACCAAGGTTGTTATAAAAGGTAAATGATAAATTTCTCACCCCTGCTTCCCAGACAAGGAAGAGATCGATATTGCAGTTTTCCTTGTGCACAGTTCAAAAGAAATCAGTAAGCTTCAAACAATACACGCAAAAGTAAGGTAATGCACTGGCACTAGTGAGATGACCTGCAGCTTTTCTAGTAACAGCATGGTTTGTTTTAAAAACAGTGCCCCTTTGTTTAAATTTTCTCATTTCCTTGTGAAGGGCTGTTCCGGCTGTTCATTTCTGATTCTTAAAATATAAGTGTGCCATAAATTGGCATGTGCTACAACTTTGTAATATTGCTACGTAGCTGAAAAATCAGAAGATGACAACAGAAAGTGGACTGGCTTGCCCGCCGTGCGGGCTGTGCGCTTTGTTCGGTGTTAGTACACTCGCCAATAGTCATGTCTCGTCTCATTTTACGTAACATTTTTGGTGGAGGTGCTGGCTCTTCCTTGTACCATCACGAAGCTCCGCAGCGGACGCACCATCACGGGTCCAACCATGTCGCAGGTTCAAGGAACATCGTCTTCACCACCCGCCTCTTCTGTTACTCCTACTTACGTTGTCCTACCTCGTGCTTGTGGTCCTGGCGTATTTTAAGAACAGGATGGCTTTGACGTTGACAAGTGGCTTAACGCATATGAAAGGATCAGCGCCATGTATAGGTAGGACCGACTCTCATGCTTGTCAACGTTCTTTTTTACCTTGATTGCCCACCGTGGGTGTGGTTCGAGACGCACAAAGCCGACATTACCAGCTGGGACACTTTCAAAAAGAAGATCCACGACTTTTTTCGTAACACTGCAGCAGAACAGCGCGAAATCAGTTGGCTACTTGGGCATAGACGTAGACGTCATCGCCCTTTGCCGCCAGGTTGACGAACACATGCCCGAGACTGAGAAGGTATCTATCGCATGTGCTCAAAGGCATTGCAGACGATCCCTTCAACCTGCTTGTTTACCTAACGTTGCCACCACCAATGAAATCATCATGTGGTAATGCTACGTAGCTGACATATCAGCGCTCAGAGGATGACAGCAAAGAATTGGACTGGCTTGCCCAACCTGTGTGCTGTGCGCAGTCTTTTTCGGTGTTGATACACTCGCCAATAGTCACGTCTCGTCTCATTTGTGACAATATAAATACCTGACCTGAAGTCAATAATTCAAAAGACATTTGACAACTCCTTGCAAATTAGTCGCAACAATGTAATTTCAACTGTGACAAAACATTTTTGCCTCAGTGGGGAGTCTGTGTATGAAAACAACAGGTGCCTTACTGTTGGAGGACATCACCGTATGATGAACATAAACTTACAGGTGTTATCATCAAATTAATTTAATGCATGTCATGTAAGGGCATGATTTACGTGCATTCTCAGGGTTAGCTCATGGCCCTTTTGATAGCGTGATGTACTAAATTGGTATTGCATGATGTGATGAGTAAAGGAGGGGCATGAGGCGCGTGCCGTACTTGGAAGCGCAGCGACGGTGCAGGAGCGGAAAAGAGTCGCCCGAGGGCAGGCGCACCAGACATGTAGACGCCGGAGATTAGTTGGACAAATGCGCGTGGCACGCAACCCAAGCCGAGAAGAAAATCCTAGAGGCCGAGCCGACACTAGTTGCTAGAGCGCAGAGCTGCGAAGACATGAGAAACGAGCATCGCTACCGCAACGGAAGCAGTAGAACCTCCCGGTTCTGAGGCTGTCAATGAAGAGGCTCGGGGAGTAGCCGTCAATATCGGAAGAATTGAGTGAGGCTGTCTAGACTTGCCGCAACCTGTCACAGCAGTTCCTGAGTGGTCTACAGCTCCTCCGCTTAGAGGCAGAACATATGGGGCCCGCACAACAGTCAATACACCGTTGAAGAGTTAGGCGTGGCCTAACCAAGCCAGAGAAGATGACGAAGACCGGAACCAACCGGAAATTAGGTCGAATGGCTTGTTCGGTGAAAGAGGACGACAACAGTAGGACCTTAGGGATGACTTCGAAAACAGTGCTCGACTAACCGTCGACACGACAAGGGGCAACTCATCGCGACGCGACAAGTCGTAAGAACATTCTTTTATAGACGCCATATTGGCTTGGGGCTAGGGCTAGAGACAGATATAGACTGGACTACAGTCAATTTTGGTTTGACTATGTACGGGATGTCTTTGGAGTATTTCTGTGTACTCTGAGTGTTTCGTTTTCACCTTTTTTACTTGTATTTGTGTAGTGTGATAAAGTGTGTTTGTTTGCCACGCCCGTTTCCCGTCTGTCTCAAATCCATTCTCTTGCAAGCGCTCCTGAGATAAGTTTGTGACACATGATGTGACTGAATGACGAACATGAACGATAGGTTGTTACCATTCAATCTTGAAATGCGTATCATGTACAGCATGATTTATATGACAGCCATGGCAGGCTTGCGACCTTTTTTTTTTTTCAAGGTGTATAGTAAACCTCATTAATTAAATAAATCAGACAATTCGGGTGTTATTTCTGGTCCCCACAGGTATAGGTATTGTGTAATGACATCAAGCTCCCATTAATTTGGTTATACTTGGCCACTAGCAGGTTAATTCAGACGATTCTATGGGAACTTTAAGCTCGAAGTGCCGCAAATGTGTGATGCAAAGAAGCGAAAATAGGGTTCATGAACAACCAAAATGGCTGTGGGCCTTCAGAAAGGCGTGGTGGCTATCCACGACCTTACTGCAGTCGCTTTATTGGTGACAAGGGCTTCAGCGGCTGCGGCAAGTATGTTCGTTGTCAATTTGGCTCGGCATATGGGAACTGTGTAGCCGTTATCTATAAACGTGCCGATAGCGATTGGAGTCAAAGTTGCAACTATTTTTTTTTTTTTTTACTCGTAGGTGTCATACATAAATGGGCATTAGAGAAGTGTTGCATGGCAGTTTTATTCCGGCTCCAAACATAAGCCGAACACGTGCCTTCAGAACTGGGTGCACGCTGCAATTGTGCCTTTAGCGATCATGGTTTTGTCTGTAGTAGATGCAGTACTCTGTTGCTTTATTTTGACTTCGGTCATTACACATGCTATGTCAAAAGACTGAAAAAACATAGAAAAGCAGCTAAACGTTAAGGCCTCCAGCCCATATCTGCTTGTTGGCATAAAGCTCGTTTACTACATCATAATTATGATTCCATGTTCTGAAAGTTAATCTTCTTTTTATTTTTTTTCTTGAAATTCAGAGGCTGTTTTACAGAGTTTGCTCTTCCTTTCTCTTTTTAAGGAAATTTGGCATTTATTGAAGTTTATTTCTCCGTGAATCTCCAATGATTTGAAATTGACTGGCTAATAGTTGCTTTACAGGCTGTTGAAATGTCTTCTAATTGATTTTATTTTTAATTAAGATGCATTGAATTGTTGCTGATAATCTATTATTCTCGATACTCTGTTATCTTAGATGATAAGATATCTGAACGCAAAAACATGTGAACACAGTAACGGCAGCTTTTTGTCTAAAGCTTTGAATGCGAAATCACATACACGTACTTAAATGAATACAAAGCACCGACATTTGTATTGCAACTTTAAAGCTCATTGTAATAGACGCAAGCATACTTTACGAGGTTGCTGCCACTTATTTAGGTGCGCCTCTTTCGATTGATGACCGTCAGCTTTGGAAATGTTCTTTGAACATTGAAAATGCCCTTTTAAAATTGAAGCTTCCGAATTGTGAAAAATTGTACCGGTAAGTGTTTATCCGGATTTATCTGAAAACACGGAGCCCTAAATATTATGGACAATCGATTGCCGACCATTTTTCCACCGAAAACGTCACTGTCACATGAGCTTGACAGTATTATTGGGAGCATCACTTAATAAAGGATGCGATAGGAGCACATTTCTCTCAAAACACAGGAGTCTTGAGCACCGGTCGAATCAGGAATGAAGTTGCAATTGATAAAATTGCTACTTTACACTGCTTTTATGCAGAAGAAGTACTGGATTCATCAAGAAAATGAAAACGCATTGATGTATCGTACCTTGTTTATTGTGGTCAGTAATATTAAGAATGCTGTGCCAAGCTGTGCCTAGATGTCAAACCTGACACACCCTGCTATTTTTCATCTAAAATTTCCTAATTTGCACCGAGCGTACGTCATGATGTAATTTATGTGGTTTCGGAGAAAAGCAATGAGAGAGTCATTTGCCGTAAGTCAATCAGAATTTTGAATTTATGTGGGCATGCAATCATGTGTTCTGATGTGCATTCATTCAAACTTAGTACAACTTCTTCATATTACATACATAAGTATTCGTGTAAGCAATTATGGGCGTGGTAATGTGCTCTGAAAAGCTGGAGGAGATAAAATCCTGAAGAGGGGTTTTATCTTTTCTAGAAGCTATGCCAAAACTGCTTCAGCCAATCTCATTACCGTGTATTTAATACTTTCGATAATTCAGTGTTCGGACATTTTTTCCGGTTGACTTCGATAACTTCATTTGCCTAAAAGGAAACAAAGCGATATATGCATCTCTTTGCTTACTGCTTTGCATTGCAGCAGTTTAGACAATGCATGGTATCTGCTGACTTTTTTTTTTTTTTTGGAATGTATTCTATGTTTTCGGCTAGTGTAAATTTTTAGTTTGCCACTCAATAGAGCACAGCGGGGCGTGCGTACGTGGCAGTACCTTATAAAAGCCACAGTAGCTTTACAGCACACAAATGTTCAAATCAGCTCATGACAAAGACAGGCCAGTGCATCATGAAGTTTGCCTAGAGAAGATTGGTCTATTCCTGTCTTATAAATTGCTTTCTGCGTGTAGTGCTGTCATATTTTGCTTCTCAGGACCCCGACTTTCGTTCGGCACGATTTTTTTTACCACAATTAGAAGGTGTTGCAGGGATACTTGAGGGTAGCACAGTCTAAGTACATTGACAAAAGAAGGTACATTTGAGACACCAAAGTGTCTCAGGTATGCCCTTTTTTTTTTTTGCCCGTGTCGTTGATCTGTGCTACCATCGCTAATCATGATACCACACCAACAAGCCTAAATCGCCACCCTTTAAAGGGCCAGTAAACAACCCCAAGGCCTGAAAATTGTAATGACGAGAGATATGCGCACTTTTGCTATGTAAACATGCTGCCGCGAGAATTTCGTGAATACGTGCTTTTATAAAGAAGTTACTGGGGTCAGAACATTCGTTAATGCTGGTGTCAAATTTTCGCGTGGCATGGGCATTCTTCTTAACCATAAGGAAGAGAAGGCATGACAGCACATCAGCGATATGCCATTGGGGTGGAGCCAACAATCGCGCAGTGCTTCCCCCACGCATGAGCACGTTTCATAGTTGCGCGGAGAGGAAGTGCAGGGCAAGGAGCACCCTTATTCTATCGGTAGGTAAAGTAGTGAGACTCCTCTCTATCTCCTTCTTAATTCTGGCAATACCGCTGCTCACGGCAGTCTCGGGCTGCACGAAATGGCAGAGGGAAGCGCAGGAAAATCAAAATGTAGACTGCATGGCCAAAACTGCATCACCGCAAGGCCAAGGTGCCGGTTCGTAAAGCGAAGGACCAATCAGCGAGCATGGTATGTCAAGTTGGCCATGGGCCTTGTTTGCTTCTCTGCAGTGTGAGGAGGGTTAGTCATTTGCGGCAACTGTTTTTCAAAATGGGGGGTCTTCGCTGCTCGATGCTGTAGTATTCGAAAAACGTAATCACTGCTGTACTGTACGGATTGGTAAGCTTGTATAGGGGGTGGGAAAAAAAGAGGTCGGAGCCTGTTTACTAGCTCCATAAAGGAAGCTGAAGAGGTTGTAGAGTTCAATAGAACTTCTTAGTTATCAAGGACCAACATCGTTATCGGTAATTTTGTCATTTGCTTTCACACCTGTTGCAGCAGGAGCTTCAAAATTCCTGAAAGAAAAATTTGTCTTGCTCACCCCGCCAACTCACCGAAACTGTCGGTGTGGAAATCACGTCATTTTCGGTTACCTGGCGAAGCTGTTTTACACTGTAATACGTTCCCTTGTTCACTAGACACCTTTAGCTCGTTGTCGCTTCCTCAGCCATGTGCATATGTAGCACATATGTGTATATATGAGACAGTGCAGGAAACTGCGTAGATTTCGTGTTTTTGATTAGCTTGTTTTGTCGAGATGCTATGAACTTGGCTGCAAAATGATGGCAAAACCAAGTGGATGCTCTATCACCCTCCGCTCAGTCGGCTTTGTAAGTGGAGCAAAAAATATGATCCATATTCCTAGTGCTACGTGTGCAAGCACCTCTCGTATCTTCAGCCATGGCCTCCATGACAAACTCATGATGTGCCATTGACGAAGCTAATTGAAAAAGCATGCTTCTGCAGCACTGCTGTTGTAAATAATGTGGCGTAATGAGGATGATGTTATCATGTCTGCACAGCATCTCGAGAAGCCTTGTGTGGCCATAGTCTCTCCTGCCAAAATGTGCTATTTGCATAATCTTTTGAGAACTTGCATCGCTTTTCGTATTCAGAAGGGATAAAACTGACGGCCATTCTTATACACACCAAGATCTTTTTTTTTTTTTTAAACTGCTTCAGCTTTTCTTTAAGTAGCAGTGGCCATTTGCAGATTACGGTTTCTGTGCCAGCAGCACTATTCATAGGATTCTTTTCAGAATGAGCAATGCGAATAATGGTATTGTCTCATGGGCTGCTGTTGCTAACGAGCTTCTGTTGTGAATGAGTCGAGTAGGGCTGAAGGATGCCATGGTAAATGTAGACTTTCACATCACTGCAGCCAAGGCATTTAGCAGTCTTCTAATTGTCTGTCTCATTTAATGTAATCTCATGGAACCGCACATTACACCCTAACAGCTGTGCTCAAATGTGAAATTAAGGTGTATAGTAATTGTCTCACACCCTTTCCCCCACCTTTTCTCTCTCTCTTTCTTTTTTTCTTGACATTTATAAGGCTTCACTCACAAACAAAACCATAGCGCTTCACGGCACAGACTACTCAGTGACGTTTGGGAAGGTTCAGAATTGTTTTGGTCTTCTTGGTGAAATTACAGCACAGGGCATGACTCATCAAATTCACTCAAGAGCTTTCACGAGTGCCTCTGGTAACCCTGGAAAGTTCAGTCACTGATGTATAAAAGACAGTGTTTTGCCAGTGATCAAATTACCGGCAACCAACAGCTGTGCTTATTGTACTATAGCACGTAGTGCTTTTTCTTTATTTTTTCCGTCTCAATCACCTCTCCCCCCTCCAGGCACAACCTTGCTCAATAAAGAGGTTCATTTTCAACAGTCAAATCGTCACCTCCTTTATTGTCCTGATCACATAGTGTAATTATTCGTGTCTGTGTCTTGTTCTACTTTTAGTTTTACTATTTTCTCAATGTTTTTTCTTGGCATGTGTGCGCTCATGAAAGAGTTCTGTTTTTACTATTTTCTCAATGTTTTTTCTTGGCATGTGTGCGCTCATGAAGAGTTCTAACAGATGTAACACTTGGTTATTTTGTAATGTCACACAGCAACGTATTAAAGTGACCAATGCATTTTTGTGGGTTCTGTAAAAGATGTTTTGGGGAGAGCCAATTTTTTTTAGCACTGTCTAATGTTTGTGTGCTTGTTGCTTCCTTTTCACTTAGCCCGCAGGGCAAGAAGTTCCGCTCACGGAACGAGTTGGCAGCCTATTTGGAGGAGGTGAAGAGCACACTCACGGTGTCGGACTTTGACTTTACTGTCAAGGGTGAGCAGTCCAAGGCCAAATCAGCTGGACTGCCTCCACCACCATCGGCACTAAAGCCAGTAACACCAACTCCGGTCAAGCGGGAAAAGAAAGTGTCACCTGAGAAAAAGCCAAAGTCCAACAAGAAGTCGAAATCTGAGACGAAGCCATCTGTCGAAAAAAGGGTACCGGCAGAAAAGAAGACACAGTTGGTAAAGAAGGCTGCCCCCGAAAAGAAGGTGTCTTCTTCCGGGGCCAAGCCAGTGTCTTCACCAGCGCCACGAACAGGTCGTAAGTTAATGGTCAGACTCAATTTCACTTCCCCGAAAAAGCGAATACTGAAAAACTACTCTGAGAATAAGGTTGAAAGTGGGGACACGGGGGGCGGGACGGATGATAGTTCGGAAAGCCCGATTGCCGGTAAAGTGCGAAGATCAAGTGCCACCGGAAGCAACAGACGAGACGAAGCGGACTGAGACTGGGGCTCAGCACGCCAGAAGTAGATTCTGGCGCTGTTTCAGGAGCAGACAGCACGCCCAAGAGCGAGCCTGTTACGAAGAAGAACAAAGAGAATGCCGTAGACAAAGTCTCAACTAAAAAGAAAAAGAAGGAAAAAGAGGAGGCACCGGCAAAAAAGCCCGACAAAGTTGTGACTGCGAAAAAGGAAGCTCCACAGAAGCCTGAAAGCCGGATGCGGAAACGAAAAATAGTGGAAGTTGAGGACATGCTTTTCAAAGAGTTTGACAGGCTCGAACGGAAGCCAGTAGTGAAGCCAAAAACAGTACCTGAGGAGAAGAAGGTCGAGTCTAAAGACAGCATAGCAGATGATGTGGCTGCCATCAAAGCAGCTGACGCTAAGGTTGCTCCAGTGCCAGATGAGAGCAGGAAAGACCAAGTGAAAGAAAAGCATGAGGGAAAGAAGATCAAGAAAGTGGAAGGCAAATCTAAGACTAAGGCAGAGCGGGAAATGAAGGTTGAAACCAAACAAGAATCTGAATCCCATCCAAAAAGAAAAGAGCAGACTCCCAAGGTTAAAGGTCATCAAAAGGGCAAAGCTCAAGTGAAGGACAAATCGCATGCTAAGCCGGAAAATCTGAATGATACTGAGCGTAAGTCTAAAGTAAAGCCTGTGCCAGTACCACAGCCAGAGTTAGAAGCCGCAGATAAGCCCGAAGCCCACTCTGAAAGTGTGGCTGATTCTGAGGCCCCGGATCAGTCTGGCAGCCAACCCGAGCCACAAGCAGCTCCTGAATCCGAAGATCAGCCTGAGCCTGATGTTCAAGCAGAGCCCGAAGCTTCATCCATGTTCGAAGACAAAGCAAAGTCCGAGGCTGAGCACGAAGTCCGGCCAGACTTCGATGGCCACTCGAAGTCCAAGCTCCTTATTGAAACACCTGTTCAGTCTAAAGCCACGACCCATACCAAGGTCGAGTCAAAACCTCCGTCAGAGGGCAAGTCGGAGGCAAAGCTTCAGGAGAAACAAAGAACGAAGCGCCTGAAAGAAGAAGATGTTGTTAACCGCATAGCAAAACGATCTAGAAAGGACAGTGAACAAAAGAAGGAGACAGAAGAAAGTTCTGAAACTGGTGCACCTGAAAATGGCGCAGAAAAAGATGGGCAGGACTCGGCATTAGAGCCGGGTGAGGCTGCCCCCAAATCGACACACACACCAGAGGTACAAGCTTCACCTAAGAAAGGTAAGAAGGAAGGTGAAAAAGATAAGGTGAAGGAAAAGGATTCAGCCGAATCAAAGCCGGTGCGGGAAAAAAGCAAGCGGCAAGCGGAGCGGCAGTCGAGGAAACATGACATTGAGAAGGCGCTGTCTTCGGACACCAGGCATGGTACCGAGAGGCAATCCCGAAGAGCTGGCAAGGCAGACAAGCCGCTGTCACCAGGCATGAAACGTGATGGTGAACGGCAACCAAGAAAAGGTAAGAAGGCTGAGAAGACGCTCTCTCCTGGTGCTGAAGCACATCTCAGATCGGCAATCCAGGCGGGGCACAAAGGTGCAGTCTCCGGAGGCAAAGCGTGACGAAAACAGCAACAAAAGCGACGACCAACTGTCCAGCATAGAACCGGAGTCGCAGTTTCCTACTGAGGAGCAGATCAGAGAGGCTGCTCGTGCAAAACTAGCAAGCAAGATCGAGAAACCGGTGGATCCGTACGAAATACCGCTTCCCCCTCCCATTGACATTCCGTCTGTACCAGATGAGGACGAAGAGGACGACATGGCTGTTGACGAGGCTGCGACCGAGATGTCGCAGCGAGAGCTGAGGTTGTTCGAGATGAGCCCGCACCTGATCGAACACAGCTACACCAAGATCCCCGATGACGAAGATGCGGATGCTGCAGAGAAACCGCATACGCCGTCGCCTTCCCGCAAAAGGGGCCGATCATTAGTGTCTGAGAACGAAGCCGAGCTCGACGAGGCGGGCAAGTCGCCCTCGCCACGACGTCGGCAGCGGCGCAAGAAGGGAGTCGGCGAGAATGTCGTGCAGCACGAAGTGAAGGAGGATAAGTCGGCAGCCCTCATTGTGGGCCAGAGCTGAATAGTGTGAAAGGCTGGCTCACTCGTGCCTCACACACTTTTGATTGTTGCCTTGGCTCTTTTGCTCCGAGGTCTTTAACCTGTATTTATCAAAGACTGAACCATTGCAGCAAAAAAAGCTCCACTCCCTCCTTCTGTCGCTGGAAATTATGGCCTTAGGCATACATGTCTTTTGGGTCCTATTGGTGACCTTTATATCATGCAAAGCTCTCAAAAAGGCGAGAAATGGGGGTGGTTGATCATTAATCTAGCAGTTTCTTGTTTTCTTTTTTTTTCTGACCTGTTTGCAAGGTTCTTATGGTGGTTAATAACAGGCACTGAGGCTTACGAACATCGTTTGTGTGGTTGGAGGAGAGAAGTGGGACTGTTGTTTCTTTTCTGTTTTAAATCTGGGGGGGGGCTTTTTGCTTTTTTTTGTTTAACACACATTTCTGGATTGTCATTACTAGGTTGTATCATGCATGGTGCATAAAGCAGCAGGTGCCGCATTAATTTGTTCATAGCAAGTTGTACGTTGTTCGACCATGGACTATCATGTACAGTAATAAGACGTGTCATAAATTCATGGCCATGTTTACTGTATCGTCAATGTTCATTCACGGGCCGCACATAGTTTGGTCAGTGGAAATGGTCTGCTGCTGAAGGGGGGGGGGGGGGGTTGTTTCGTAAAATGCGTGAAACGAATGAGACGTCGCAGCCAATACTACAATTCTATGATGTGATGAATGCAAACAAGACTGTATCTTTTGCAATGACGATATTGTCGACCATTAAGTGCACCTTTAATTGGTCCTGGCTGTAAAAAAGAAAGATGTTTAGTTAGCTCATATGGAGCTTGAAACCTTTTCGATGGGATGCTTGCAAATTTAACAGCTCGTCCTTTTAGATGTTTCAGTTACGCTGCCCGAGGGTGAGAAAAGATCACATCTTCTGGGCGCTTGTGAAAACACTGTAGTGCATAAAAACCGTGAAACTTTTCGTTAAACGTAGCTCCTCGATTGTACTGACTTTATAAATCTTAGTTAAGCGACTACAGACGTGTTTTATTCTTGTCTTGTGCACAGACGCTGTGAAAAGGTGCGCATCTTTTTGTTCCACCTCAATGAATCGGGCTTGTGCGGAGTTCCGACTGTAAGATGTTTCTGTCATTTTAACACCTTCCTTGAACATGTGTTTCCGAACTAAAAAATATTGCTCTACAACTGGCAACAAGGCTACTTCTGTGCAGTGCAGTTTTGGCGTTGTTTTGAGGACTAAACCGAGGCATTTGGGAATAGTCGTTAGTGCAGTCGTCTTGATGGCTGGCATGATTGGTACAACTCTTTAGGAAGGAGTATTTGGCTATTGTGCACTATTTCGGCACAGTGATTTATCGTTTACGAATGTCTTCACGCCTTCATCACTGAAGGGGAGGGAGGAAAAGGTCCGAGGCAACATGGAAAGAAAAAAAGGAGATCATTGTACAAAGGTGTACATAATAGCATGGCTGTTTTTTTTCATCAAGTCAGTGCTTTTTGACCCATATATCTTTTGTTATTTTTTTCTTGAAAAACTTCATGACATTTTTTTCGTATACAACACCCCATTACAGTTGGCAGCCTATTTGTAAATTTATGAATGAAGGAAGAGAAAATTTCGAGGGTTGATTTCTTTGTGTGGCACAACCTTACTGAAAATTTGCTTGTTTTCCTAAAGGTTTTGTACATTTATGGCATTTATGTCTAATGGCCTTGGCTGCTCTCTTTTTTCTCTCATCGGCTTTCATCGTGTCGGCAAAATCGCTCAGTAGTACAATTGTGAGAAGCTCTGTGACATTTCTGTTGAAACGTGTTTTGAAGGCACGCACACTTACGCCCAATAAAAAATAAGGGGAGTGCCGACCTGAACATCTTTTTGCGTGAAGTTGCGTCTTTGCGCCATTGAATTCGTTTACCAGTGATTTTAGTATTTGCACTGGGTGGCATCAAAGCATTTATGCCGTCAGAAACGAAACCACTGTGTGAGCCGTCGCACAACTAAGCACCGTCAAAAGCTAAAACTTCCTTAGGCCATTTTGATCACATAATACACACACAGGGCAGACACAGAAAAATCTCCAGGGAGATGAACTTTGCTGTGATGATTTTCCTTCGTGTTCATGCTTTCCTTTGAAAACAAAGCCTATGTGAAAAGTACTACGCTCACAGTGGTAAATGCTATAAAAAAAAAAAGCTTGTGATATAATAATTTGTGTGATTAGATATAATGCACAGTCCCCGTAGTTTCGGGGAATGGGTCATTCGAATGTGTGTGTGGGCATTGCTTTTTTTGAGGATACCTGTATCATTTCTTCATAGTCTCAGCTTGCATGGCACCACATTTTGCAACAAGCAAAAGGGGAGGCCGAAAGAGAGGAGAAAAAAAAGGAAGGTCATCATGCCTTGCTATTCCCTAGGAGGTTTTATCGACAAATGATTCACAAGTTTTATAAAAAAAATACACAAACTGCATAAGTGCTGTGTGTCTCATGTTTCCCTAATTGTGCAAATCCACTGTAAATTGCTACGACTGGCACTCTGCCTTCCCTTTGCTTATCCCTCTCCGTATAATTTCACTGTAGTATTTCATGACAAATCATTGTTCAGTACAATAAAGAACTCATTATCATGCTGTCCACAAATAGTTGTTGTCGTTTTTGGGGAGCATAGCACGTGAATATGGGTTTTGGCATAAAAAATTTTATTTGACATTAAAAGAGCATATGTTTCTAGGTTGGAAACGACCATTTAACTAGCAAGCAAGAACTAAATAACTGTAATATCTCAAGGTGCTCTATTTTGCACTAAGTCTCATGTATTGGGCTGCATTTACTGGTGACATTTCATAGATGTGTGTGTTCATAGAAATGCACCTCACAAATTAGCTTGTTCTGAAAAATTTTTGTCGGTACTCATTTAAGGACGTAGCAATAAGTATTGTGCTTTTGTAAACGTTCCGTTAATGAAGAAATGGGATAAATGTAGGAAGGTATTGGTGTTGTTACTGCAATTTTGGCAGGAACTTCAGGTGCAAAATGCATTTCAGTAATTAGTTTCTTTGGTCAACAACTGAAACCTTTAGTGATAATGTTTTATGATGCAAATAAAGGCAGCTTAGAATATGTAATGAGGATTTATTTTAGACACAGAAGTCACTTGGGCAGTTTTTACATTTTGGTCTGTTCAAATTTTTCGTAAGATTGCGATGCATTCTCTTGCTGAGCCGCCAATTCAAAGTAGGTGATAACGACTGGCAGAGCATGGCCTCTTAAATCACAGGTGCGACATTATAACAGACCACATTGTTTTCAGGAGGCTTGGTTGGAACTGCGGATGAATGTGCGAGCTGTTCAGTCACCATTTTGTTGCTAAGCCATCCTTTAGGATGATTTGTACATGAAAACTGTTGTGCGGAATTCTTTGAAGGGCAGTTTGACAATCTAGGTAGATTAATTTCTTGCCATGTTATTTCTTTAACATGAATCTAAAGGAGCACTCACACAAAGTTTTGAAGGTGAAATAATGAGCGAGATATATTTATATGGAGACATGCGCAACATCTACGAGGTATCATCGAGGGCAAATATAGCATAGAACACAATCAAAATCAATTTAAAGTGCACGCTGCACAACTTCACGAGGTCAGGAGGCCCCGGTGACGCCGACTACAACATAGGAACGATGTAAAAAACTTACTTCACAAGCTTGTGTTGGCTGTTTGCTAGGACACCTTGCACTTGCATTACCTTCAAGTTTCTCCTCTGTGCCTACGGCTTCGCATCGCCAGCGGTTTTTACAATGCCCCCAAAACTGCCCTTCAAAACCGAAACTGCAACTGAGCACTCTAGAAATGTTTTAAGTAAATAATCAACATGAGTTCGTGCAAAACAAGCTTTCCAGCCGTGATTAGTAGGTCGTAAGCTATCTATTGCAACAACAACAGCAAAAAAAGTGCACACTAATCTATATGCTCCAGTCTACGAAATTAGTGTCGTGAATTGCATCCACACAAAGCAGTGCCATGTAGAAGCAAAGTAGAGGAGAAAGACAACAAAGCATTGTAAAAGAAATACCTGGGAACCAAAAACTAGCACTAATAGTAAACTTGGCACCAGAAACATGACCATGTAGGAACACAGATAGTATGGGTGCCCAGTTTGCAATTGACATAAACATGCAACAACCATCCAAAAGTTGCTGCTGCTGGAGCAAGGAACCTTGTGGGTGGCGTGAGAAAACAATCGCATTCTTATTAAAGTTAGCCACTTTGTTTTCTGTTCGCACAAGCAAACATAAATATATGTTGCACTAATTCCCTGAACATTCTCTTTCCACATAGCTGGGGTCAAGGCTAGCGATTCGAACCTTACTTCAGTCCCACTGCCAGTTAAACTTGCATCAACATTTCACTTTGCGAGCTCCGAGTGATGCAGTAGCCAACGGGTGCCATCACAGCTGTTGGAGGAGTTCAACGGAGCGCATCTGTTTTCCCACACCTTTCGCCCTCTTCTGCTCTAGTGCTAGCTGTGCTTAACGACCTCGGATCTGCACAGTGCTCTTGCATTACATTGATGGGGGCACACTGTCCTGTGTTTTATTGTCTGTAGTATATGTGAGAATTGTTTCTCTCAGCAAAATATCAGTTCCTGTTATAGAGCAGAAGTTTTCCATACATGACGTGACAACTTTCAGAACTTGCACCACCTCACAAGGCCATCTTCAGAAAGGTCACATCCGGTCTTTCTCAACTTTTAAATGTATTCGTTCCAAGTCTCCTTACTTGCCCAAGCTCTACTCTGTATCGAAGTGGCTGATATATCTCCGAGACCACTTATGCAATGCTGGCAGTTTATCTACAGTTGTGGCCGATATGGCATTTGGGTGTTGGCGGGGAACATGATTGTAGAAATTAATACCATGCTGTGTGGACATATTGAGGACTACAAAAATATCCTGGTTAGCTTAAAACGGGGATCTCAAACTTCGAGTCGGCTTGTGGGCTGCAGTCATAAAATCCAGGCCCACAGGGGCGGGCCGGAATAGTGAAGAAGATTTTAGCGGGTTTGTAAAAGAATACAAAAGAAAAGAGTATAGAGTATAGGTCGGCGGAAAAATTGGAGCTCTCTCAGATAAACTCGCGAAGTATCTGTTGCGCTTGAGGCTCACTCAGACTAGACTTCCGAATATCTTCCTCGACCGGACGCACTCGGAGACTCTCACTAAAGTCTTCCGCCACTGGACTCGCTCTGGCTCCATACCCGTTCCGAGTCGGAGGGACTCGACTCATGAGTGAGTTCACCGATCTATGACACAGAGCAAGCGTGCGCACTTTATTGGGGGAGACTTGGGAATGGAAGCAAAGAGGCGTTACGCATCCACTGAATGTCATTACCATCCTCCACAGAGTGTAAACAGCGAGCTGTTCAGCAGGCAAGTATCTTGCTATAAGTAGAGCTCAGTGGTCAAAAGCGAACCACCCCCTTTTCACTTAACAGTGAGACGGTTCCTGCCATGGCATAGCATCTGCATGAGTGGGCAACAGCACCATGGATAGAATGTCGAAAAGATGAAAGGGAGGAAAAATCAGACAAGGTAACTATGAAAACATTTTCTTTTTGAGGATCATTTACGACCTTGTTCTTGACATGTGGCAGTTTGGGCTAGTTGGTATGACATGACGATAAAAAAAAAAACGACAAAGAGACGAGAAGAACACGAACGCTCGTGTCCTTCTTGTCTCTTTGTTCTAGTTCTGTTCTCGCCTGCTCTCTATCATCTTGTTCTTGACATCGAAATCAGCGAGAGTGGATTTTTGAGCAGACAACAGCATTCCAACTGACTGAAATTAGGAGTGTCATTTTGAACAATGTTTGCTGCACTTCTTTTTAGTCCTGTTCGAAAAAATAAAGCAGTTTTTGAACTGGTGTGGCTCAGTAAATTTAGTCTTCGGCATCTTGTGCACAGTGATGGAGTTAAATGTGCTTAACTATTTGAACAGTAAAAGTATCAATTCTGCTCAGTTAGGAATCTTAGGGAAAAAGGACCATCTAATATCGATTGAAATTAAATAGAAAATTTCTGGGAGTTCATTAGAGAGTGAAGCTTAATATTGATACGGGACTTTCGTTTAAGTGAGAAATAGGAAGGAAAAGTGTCTGCGTTCTGGGCCAGGAGTTTAAAAAGCAAGGCACCGTCTGATTCATGGCCTGCCCCCTGGGTGGGTTGCGCCATGCTGTTGAGCAACCAACCAACCTTCCTTCTGCGGCCATCCGTTATCCCGCCTGTACATCTCTCACCGTAACATCATTGATGGAGAGTGCTAGGTAACACCTTGGAGCACCGGACAAGTAGGGCAGAAGATGCATCTCTGGAGCTTTGCCGAAGCAGCAGACTCGCAGGATTGCCGCCGCTACCAGTCATCATGAACCCTGACGGTGAAATCCAACCAGCTGCGCCTAACGCTTTTGGACACCATTACAGGGAACAGCGCCCATTCTCTGGGAAACCTGACGAATACGTCAAGGAATGGCTCAAGCACTATCGGCGGGTGAGTCTGTATAACCACTGGGACACTACCAGCCAGCACAACTATGTACCACTTTTTCTTGAGGGAATCTCGTGATGTGGTACGAGAACCATGAGGAGAATTTGACCGCTCGTGCGAACTTCGTCGACGATTAAGAAGTGTTTTGGAGATACGACCATGACAAAGAAGAGTGCTGAGCACACCCTGAGCCAACATGCTCAAGTCCCTGGAGAAATGTTTACGATATATATTCAGGAAGTTCTCAAGCTGTGCAAGAGTGTGGACCCACTAATGACTGATGAGGATAAGGTCGGGCATTTCCTTAAGGGCATTGCGGAGAATATCTACCACTACCTTATAGGAAAGGATGACTTGCAACAGTAGGCGAATGACATCATCCAACATTGCCTATTATTTGAGGCCCTTAAAGCTCGACGCATTTCAGCAAAGTTTGGTAGCCCCCCAATGTAACTACGGTCGCGAGCGTCGATGTTGTCCCTCTACCCAGCAACCTGGCATCAACAATACGACAAATAGTGCGCGAAGAACTTGATTGGCAGGACGCTGCTGCGCAGTCTATAGCACATGGCCACAGATCTGTCAGGTCATGCGGTCACACACCTGTGCCCATCAACGCTACGAGCTTCGTCAACTCAAGGACGCCGGTACAGTCACATCGTCATGCCTATATGTCTGATCTGTGAAACTACTCCGTACAAAGGTCACCCCCTGATATGGCAGCATGGCAAGATTATCCCGCTAACCATCTTCAGCAGCGAGTGGGGCGTGAATCACCTGTGTGCTTATACTGTATTGTTTGTGGATATATAGCCAGCTTTGCTCAGAGTGGCGCCGGGCACCTCTGCCGCAGTATCAACAAACCCCAGCATCCTCACAGCGTGCAAGTACTCGGGGAGACTATCGCTAGCCACCGAACGGCTACTACAGAATTAACTTTCAACAGACCTTCTGCAGTGATTCTCTGGTTCTTGTGTGGAGTGTGACGCCGCCAGCCTCCTCCCGCCAGCATCGGTCACCACCACCAGGTCGTCGGCGTCTCACTTCTCCTCCTCCGCTGGGAAACTAGACGCCGCAGCCAATGGAGGTGAGGTCGCCGGACATTCTTCATTGTGTGCAGATATGCCTCCGCCAGTATCCATGCTACAGAATAAGGTCAGTGTTCTTATAGATGGTGTGCCCACGTCAGCTATAGTTGACATGGGAGCAACTGTTCCTGCCATGATCGGAAATTTTAGGAGTCATCTCAGTAAGTTAGTGATGTCCTCTTGGGAAACCCAGACAACGTTCCGTGCAGTGAGTGGAGAACCGTTGCACCCAGTGGAAGCGTGTACTGCAACTGTTACTTTCGGCGCTAAATTGTTTAAGGCAGATTTTGCAGTTCTTTTGAATTCTACTCACGACGTTATCCTGGGTATGGACTTTCTGAAAGAATGTGGAGCCACTGCGGATTGCTCAGCTGGTGAAATATTACTGTCTGGTGTTTGTGAGGAGCCCATGCGCTGCGAACAGGCCGTCGTAGTCGTTGATAGCATAACTTTGCTGGCCCAGTCGATAGTTCAAGTGCCTGTTGATGTTTGTGGTATCACAGCAGATAACGTTCATCTTTTAGTTTCACCCAATCTAGCTGAGCTGTGCGAAGAAGGATGTGGTTGTACCGCATTGTGTGATTTCTGCAAGTATTGGCAAAGCCTCAGTTTGGGTTAGGTGCCTAGATGAAACAAGTTTCCAAAGTAGCGTAACTGATTGTTTTCAAGCCGTCCTCCTCACTCTCTCGATTACCCCCTCTTTTTCTCTGCCATCCGCGTCTGTAATTGGTGTATTCCTTGCACGTGATCTTGCAAATGGCTGGTGGTGTTATTTATCATTATGCAAAAGGTTCAAAACGAGTGTGCATGCACATATGGCTCCAGCCGGATTCTTGCCGTGACCAAAGACGAAATCGTAGCCAGAACATAAACTGAAGAGGAGGAGCGTTTCATTGTGCGCCAAGTGGACCATGATTGTTTCGTGGTGCTCGCTCAATGCAACATACACGTTTTTCAACAATGCTGCATTGCCATAAAACAACAGAAAATGGTTTCGCTCTTTTCAACTTACTTCGTGCTTTCTGAGATGAAGCACACCGTAAAGTGCAGCTACGAAACATTTCACGCGAATGCTTTCGTGCTACTCAGTCGACGTACGTCGACGCATATCTGCGAAGGGAGTTTACTTGTCGGTTTTATTAAAATGCCAGGCATGCTTCTAATGCACGAGCAGGGCATGCCAGTTGGTACAAATACTTGTGCGTATGCACGTATACAGAGCAGCTGTAGATTGTAATCAATGCATCTTCTGAAACATTTCACGCTTGACCAGTTCACGCTTGAGCCGAAACGCGCTGCTTCGAGACACCGCACCAATAGAACTCTCACTTTTCAGGAAGTTCCAAGCACTGCATCAGAATCACCTGGCATCACGATTGTCCAAATGGGCACATTTAAAAAAAAACGGTCATCGCAGTGCTGCTAGTCAGGCGTTCGTACTAGTCTGGCCGTATTTTTTTTCTTGCGTGTGCACAAGCCGGCTGTAATCAACCGTTACAACGTCATGCCCTGTTGCCACTGACATGATCCAGCAAGAAGTGCGTTCACTGCGTCACAGCATGAACAAAACACATTCGGAGAAGTGTGAACTACCATGGCTGCGGAACTACGATGTACGAGGCCAGACGCCATGACTAGTGGTGTAAAATATAGCACTGCACAGCCTTGCCGGTTGAGTAACGCACATCCCACTTGCTCTTGTGTTGTACCATTTATGTTCATAAAGGTAACTGTTTATTTTACGACTTATTTTGTTCTATTTTGTTTCATTTACACCTATTCATTCACCGTAGCAACTGAGCCCAAACATTCGCTTTTTCATGAAAGTTTTGAACCTTCTAGGGGTCCAGGAACATAGGCGAGGAGGAAAGGGAAAGGTGTCGCTACCTTGGAAACTTGTTCCATCTAGGGACCTTAGGTATGGGTAGTGAACTCTTTTTTTTTGAGCTGATTGTACTGCTTGGTGGAATGAGGCTGGATGTGTTTGAATTCAATGCCAGGAGCAATTTTAACATTGCAGTCATTAGCGATGACAGGGAAAAGGAAAATGCATCTGATACGGCTTGTCCTAGTGGTAACATACTCATGGGTATGGTGTATAAGTTGCTATCTCCAGGGAAAAGGCACTGTAGTTCGGATCCTCTACAACCATGCATCTATTTTTGATTTCGCACTGAATAGCCACAAAATTCCTGCACCACCTTCACGTATTCGTCATGCGATTGATACTGGTTCCACCCATCCCATTCATCTGAGACCATACAGAGTATTTCCGTCTGAGTGTAAAGGTATTGCTGAGCTGGTGGAAGAAATGCATTCCAAGAAAGTTATACCCGAGTCGTCTAGCCCTCGGGCAGAACCAGTTATACCTGTAAAAACGAAGGATGGTTCCTGGAGGTTTTGTGCTGATTACCGGCGGCTCGATTCGGTCACAAACAGAGACGTATATCCCCTTCCCCAAATCGACAATATTATTGATTGTTTGCACTCCGCTTAATACTTTTCTTTTTAAGACTTGAGGTCTCGATATTGGCAAATCTCTATGCACTCTGCCGATGAAGAAAAAAAGGCGTTTATAACTCCAGATGGTTTATTTGAATTTAACGTCATGTCGTTTGGTCTATGTAACGCTCCAGCCATGTTTAAGCACTTTATGGACAGTTCTGTGTGGCCTAAAATGGGAATATATCTTTGCCATCTTGACGATGTAATTTTTGGCCACACGTTTGAAGAAAACGTCGTTCTCGCGTGCCTTGAGAAAGCAGCACATACCTTGAATTCCAAAAAGTTCTATTTTGGTGATCGTGAAACTGTAGTTCTTGGGCATCTCGTAGACAAACACTGCTTTCGGCCTGATCACCGCGGTCGGCACTTTCCCTCAACCACGCTCGCTACGAGAACTTCGAAGCTTCCTGGGCCTGTGTTCGTATTTCCAGCGTTTTGTTACTAGCTTCGCCGATTTTGCTGAGCCTCTTACTCATCTGCTCAACAAAGACGTACCCTTCAAGTCGAGGAAAGAGTACGAGTCATCGTTTTCTCAGCTAAAGGTTCTACTCACTTCTAGGCATATTCTTCATCATTTTGACACATGAGCCCCAGCTGAGGGGCACAGCCATTCCAGTGGAATCGGCATCGGCACAGTATTAGCTCAGCGTCACTGAGCCACCGAACGTGTCATTGCCTACGCGAGCCGTTCTTTGAGTGAAGCCGAGCGCAATTACACTGTTACAGAGCAAGAATGTCTGGCAGCTGTCTTCACCATGGACAAGTTTTGCCTGTACATTATGGCCGCCGATTCTCTATCGTCTCAGGCCACCACTCACTTTGTTGGCTCACTGGTCTACGAGATCCAACCGGTCGTCTTGCATGATAGGTGCTCCGTTCGCAAGAATACGACAGATGTGTGCTTCAAGAGTGGCCACCGTCACATGGATGCTGACTGCCTATCGCGACTTCTCCTTCCCATGACTAAATGCTACGCCGACAACTTAAACAACTGTCTCGCTGCTCTTGACTCCAGATTTGGAAACGTTCCGTGCATAACAACGACAAGATTGTAGTCTGGCTCCTTTTTTCTCATCTGCCGTAGATAAGCCACATCAGTCCCCATTCTTCGTGCAGGATGACATTGTTTACCAAGCGAAAAATCGCTGTAAAGGGGGCCCACCTACTTTCAGTTGTCCCCAAATCTTCGCCACCCCCAACGTGCTGCAAGCTGTGCACAACGATCCAGCATCTGGGCAGATGGCGTTTGCCTAGACCTATCACCACACACTGGAACGTTTCTGCTGGCCCTGCATGCGTCAGGCTACAGCTATACGTGACCAGCTGTGAGCATTGTCAACGGTACAAGAGTTCAACAAGTGCGCTGCAAGGATTTCTCCATCCCGTACTACCTCGATGTTTTCCTTTTGAGGTCGTCGGTATTGTTTTCATGGGACCTTTTGCACGATCGATCACTGGAAACCGCTGGACTATAGCCTGTGTTGACCACCTCACTCAGTATGCTGAAACTGCAGCAATCTCTGCCGCAATAGCCAATCACGTTTCAGACTTCCTATTACACTACATTCTCTAGCATGGGTCCCCTCGTGCCATCATCAGCGATTGTGGCCGGCAGTACATAGTCGACGTCATGGAAGAGTTGCTTCACTGGTCTGCTTCCCGGTTTTATCATGCCACTTTGTACCATCCACAGACCAACGGTCTGACTGAGAGTGTCAACAGGACACTCATTAACATGCTCATTATGTACATTGAGCATAAGAACTGTGAAACAGTTTTACCGTTTATGACCTACGGCTACAACACTGCGCTACAAGAGACCACTGGCTTTAACACGTTTTACCTTCTAGACATCCGTGAGGCATGTACTATCCTTGACACAATTCTTCCGTTTTCTGAGCAAGCAAACCCATTCCTTGCAGAGACACTCGATCGCGCTGAGGAGGCACGGCGCATCACGCATCTCCGGACTTTTGCAGCCCAAGATCGTTCCAAGGCTCGCTATGATAAGCGACTTCTAAATGTATCGTACACATCTAAATGTATCGTACAGCGAAAAACATATGGTGTGGCTGTGGACTCTATGTCACAAGCGTCGCTTGTATCAAAAGTTTCTGGCCCGCTATACAGGTTCCTTCATTGTTTTGTCGCGCCTTAGTGACGTTACGTACATGATATCACGCCTCACATTTTCTGGCCGTCGTTCCAGGAAAACTGACAACGTCGCCCAGTTGAAGCCATACCACGCGCAACACTAACTCCCCTAGTGGGCATCGTCTACGATGGGGGAATTGATACGAGACTTTCGTCGAAGTGAGAAAAAAGGAAAAAGAAGTGACTGTGTTCTGGGCCAGTTCTCCTTCTACGACCATTGATCATCCCGCCTGTACAATAAACATCTTTCATCGTAACAATATATAGTTTGACAATTCTATACCGCTTGTGACATGGTACTATGGTACATCTAGTGTGCAAGTGGTGAAATAATAAAAAACTATATATGGGTGTAATATAGGGTAGAGCACCATGCTTGTTTAGTCAAGGCTGTAGCATCATAAATCATTTTGAAGTAATCAAACAGATTTAGGTTGATTTAAATTTTGTTCCAAACTGACAAGTAATACTCTTCAGTTTGGTTTCAGTTAGACACCTTCATTTTGCTCATTCCCGTTTTACAATTTAAGTGGCATTTTATATCAGATAAGCAGTGCACCACAATACTGTTTTCTCCCCCTCTCTCTTGAGGCTCATTCTGAAGTTGTAAGAAAAGCGGAATTCAGCAATTAAGTAAGCGCTTGGGACTTGTTTTCAGTGATTGAAACACCATGCTCGGTGCATGTGGCTGATGGGGGTGAAATTGAGGGTGAGAGCTTTTGTGACCCATAGTGACTGCACTTGGTACAGACCCTTCTACTGTGTTTATGCATTGGCCGCTTCTGGCCCAAAGTCATCCACTTTGCAGAGCCTAATCTCCTGGGTGCAGGGCGGAAGAAGCCTTTGAGCATCTGTTGTATGTTTCCCAGCCCTTGAAGCACAACAAGCCTCCTGGCTTGCCGCACTCCGTCACCAGGGTCTATCCATATACAGAGGGACCTATTGTTCCCCACACCCAGGTCTTCAAGACCATTCCTCACTTCCTTAGGGACCCTGGACTGGACAGCCAACTATAAAAGCCACCTGTCACACTTTGGTCATGGACGTCGTTTCTTTTCTTCTCTCTTGGCCACTTCTTTAATGCCCTCACCCTATTCCCCTACAGGCCCCGAGTCGTGCTCCCAACTAGGGCTGCAGAAGCTGCGTATTCAACCGCTCCTTCTTCGCCAGTACACCCATTCAGGCAGTACTAGCCAAGTGCTGCTTACCATAGCTTCAAAACACAGCATTTGCATGCCATGCCTCGTGAAGCTGCTAAAGCTGGCAAGCGCATGCTACAAAGAATTTCGGCATTCCGCTGGTGCCAACGAGAACCACAGGCTGAATGACTATTTACCGGATGCAGCCACTGTGCCTCACAATTTCTCTCGCCCTCACCTCCCATGCTTACCAACCGTAGCTACATGCTCCAAGTATTGAGTTTTAATTGCTGCGCACTCTACCTTTCATGATCCACAAAAATGAGAGCCTCTGATATCGTGTCCCTTACCCTTTAGAAATCGCTCCGATTCTGGTTTCAACCATGTAGAGCCCGCTGCCAGTGAGAGCACGAGAAAGCACCTACAAGTCGATTTAGCCACTCATCAGGGCAAGTGCAGGCCCAAAAAGGAAGCAGTGAGGCACTGGCATGCGGTCTGCCACACCGCCACTGGAACTGCCGCAAAAGTACGTGACCGGAACTCTGCCAGATTTCAACCATGCTCCGAAGTTGAATGTTGGGGCACTTGACATCAATGAGCTGAGCATGCCAGGAGACTCTGTAACCATAGCCTTGCTAAGCAGACAGTTTAAAGCATTCCGTCAGGTACACTTGACGAAAGAAGCTTCCCATTCTAAATTGCATGAGGAGTGCGCTTGACAATATTGGCAGTTTTACACAAGTATTATCGTTTAGTTTCTTTACTTATTTCATTCGCTTTGAATTCATGCTTTGTTATTATTTGTTCTTTCGATAAGTTTCTGCAAGCATGCATAAATGAACAAACATCTGCGAGCTTAGCATGCTCCTTATGAAAGATTTCCTTTTCATTCCTTTTGCCTGAAAAAAGTCTAGGAGCGTGGCTGAGATCTGGCAGTGTTGCGATCGCATATCACCTGCAATTTTCGTTGTAAGTTTGTTGTCTGCTGTAGCAATCCCTTAGTTCACCTTGTTTATTTATAAAAAGGGCTGCTGGCACATTTCTTGCTGCTCATGCCAGTTAATCTGGCCTAGATCTAGTTAAAGCTCCGCGGAAGAAAACAGGGACAGCAAAAAAGACGGGGACCACTTCGATTAGCTAAGCTGCAAAGCTAGCAGTTGGGCGTGCGTTTGGGTTGGTCACACTTTATCTTCATTTAAAAGCAGGCTTTGCGTCGTTTTAAGTCCTAATTGGAGTGCGGTAAGAACCAGCCAAATCTATCATATGTACCCAACAGGTTACATAACGGTGAATTTATCATCAGCCTATTTTTGCATTCACTCCCAGAACAAAGGCCTTTCCCAGCAATCTCCAGCTACGCCCGTTCAGAACTAGCTGATTCCAAGATGTGTCTGCAAATTCTCTAGTTTCTTCACACAACTTTTTTTTTGTATTTGCCTCGCTACTCCCTCGTGTCAAACGGGACATTGGTAATTAGTCTCTTACAGTGAAATAGGATATCAACCTTCTTTTTCTTTTTATATCTCTGTCTTCCTGTCTGTTAACCCTTTGATTGTTCAATTTTTCTAGGGGAAAAAACGTTCTTAGATCGTCAAATTGCTTTTTGCAGTTTAGGAATGTATTAAATGTGTAAAGTTGTAAAAAAATGGTACAAAAAATTAGAAACAGCTCTTTTTATGTCAGCACTACTGAGAACTGCAAAATGTTGTATAAGTATGGTAAGAAATGAAGAAGGAGACCCGGACCCAATCGTTTGGCTACATCCAAGGTCAACGGAACAACTGCTCGAGCCAGCGACCCTGGCTTAAGGTCGTGCCCGCCACTCTCTTTTTCATTTTTGTAACACTCCCTCAGTCGACAAAGTTGCACACGTTTTAGAAAAGCATTGAGTGAGTCTGCAGGAGTTGTTAAACGGTGACTGAAGGGCTTTGCCAATGACGATGGGAAGCATGGAAGGAGGCGATGGCTTCTCTTGCGGGAAAAGTCGTCCATCCTCGCTGTAATGGTCATAGGACTTAGGGGTCACATTGTGAGCAATCTTGAGGTTTTCGCCATGTGACCAGATGAGTTCGCATCCCTGCTTGGCACTACTGGTTGCTTTAAAATGATGCAAAAACTCCTGCTCATGAATTTCGCACTTCTTGCATCGCTTTTCGTAGTCGGAGGTGCCTGATTTTGGCCTGCTGTCATAGACTAGCAAGGTTTCCCTATGAGTCACATACTTCTTTGTATTCATGCTCGTGAGCCATAGATGGCATTGCTTATGATGCCTCTGTAGTTGCTGCACAACCATTTCGTGCTTGACCACTTTGGGAGTCACGTAGTCGTTAGCGTGAGCTTGGTCTGCTGGTGAATCCGAGCCTAATTATTACTCTGGGATCAACAATGATTCTTTTTTCTTACTCAATGAGGCTGACGATGTCGAAGCATCCTTGTTCCGTTCAGTAGTGACCTCGCCAAGGACGGGAATTTCGGCCTTTTTCGAAGGCAGCAGAGGTTCGTCGACGTGCACTGTTGCTGGTAGCGGAGTCTCGTTGTCAGTCTGGGCCTCGCCAACAATGGCACACACAGAGCTGACGTTTTCGGATGCAGGACTCTGGGTCATGGCGGTGATTTTGGAAACATCGCTGCGGGAGCATCCCGACAACTTGTCGATCACAGTGTCCCTTTTTGCGATAGTCCTCGTTTGTACTGGCTTTCTGCATGATGTACATGGCGTAGCGCTGGAGCTATGTAGTGTAGTGATGGTACATCCAGCGCAGGTCTCTGACATGAGACGCCATCTTCTTGTATTTGGCAATGTCGTAAGTGGTCGTGGTATACATATACTTGGTTGAGTGTGGCTCGTACCAGCGCTGCTGCTCGCCGTACCGATTATCGACTCGCTTGGGCTGGGTAGAAACGCTACCGCCAGGATTGAGCTCGAGGAGCCTGTAGGGCAAGTAGTAGGGCTCCGCATGTCGTTGCTCACGAGGGCTGTTCTGCAGGTGGAAGGGGCCGCACAGCAGGCCGTCCGTGCGTTTGTCCTCTTCGTCCGGGATAAGGAACTGCCGTGGCAAACTGCAGCTCAGATGGTGGCAAACCAAGTCCTTGTAGTCGGTGCGCATGGCACAGTTGAGGCTTCTCTTGGTCATCGAACTCTCCACAGCGTGCCTTCTGGACGAATCCTCGCACTGAAACGCCGTAAATTGCATGGAAAGCAACAGATCTTGCGGCATGTACCAGAAACTTCAGCCGGTGTGTATTGATTCGAGCCAAGTTGTCTGCAGGATTGTGCGGGATGAACTGCATAGCCTGGGTTAGTGTGATGTGAGGTACTGGCATTGCAATCAGGAGGCCGTGAGAAGGTAATATCACTGCCTGCTGGGACGATGAAGCAAGAGAGGTCTTGAGGCCGGTTGTTGGTGAAGTCGCGGCTTGTTGACACGTCTAAGCGAGAGGAGTCGAGAGGCCAGTCGAAGGCGAAGTCGCAGTCTGCTATGACATTGAGGTGAGTTTGACTGTCAAGTCTCGGCCCGCTACGGCGTCGAAGCGAGAGCATTCGAGAGGCCGGTCGATTGTGTAGTTGTGGTCTGCTCCATTGTGAAAGCGAGAGGAGTCAATAGGCCGGACAAAGATGAAGTTGACGTTGAGGCGAGAGGGGTTGAAAGGCTGATTGAAGACGCCGCCGCAGCGGGCTTCGATGTGGATGCGAGAGGCTTACCGGGGGCAGTGGTAGTAACGGCAGCTGATGCTGGTGGGATTTACGACCACGGCTCGGTTGCGGGGCGAGCTCTCCCTTGAGCGCAAACGACTTTGTCCACAAAATCACTAGCTACGATCAGGTCCGCTTCTAAGTCTTCATAGTGGAGGTAAGCCTAGATCTCTCTGTCGACATTCATTAGGTGGGCGCTTTTTGCGATAATTGTGAGGAGCTCCTTGAGCCTGAGAGCGGGGACCGTTGAGTCGGCTAGAAGAGTGTCGAGCACCAAATGGCCTCCGTGGTGGCGGCCCAGTAGAAGCAGCGCTTGATGTTGAGTCGATCCATAGGTGAGAGTCTAAGGCCAGACGACCAGGCGGTTTTCGGCTCCAGAACGCAGTGTAAGAAACAGAAGGAGACCCGGACTCGATCGTCTGCCTACATCCATGGTCAACGAAACAATTGCTCAAGCCAGTGGCTCTGGCTCAAGCTCGTGCCCGCCACCACTTCTTCCTCCTTTATTTGTAACAAGTATTTCAGAATGTGGTGTTCCTTAAAAGACAGAACTATGCAAAGTGCCTTATTGCATTTTGCACACCTAACATACATCGCTGCTCTCTTCTTGAAGCCATGAGTTGTGCTGACAAACACACAGCATCTTCTCTTTATGTGGCTGCCATGGCCAGAGTAAATGCAGTAATCCAGGAGAAGGGGAATGCATCGTTTATCTTAATAAAAGAAGCAGAGCAGTTCCAATGAACATGGAAATCAACTTCCACCGCCTCTGCTAGAAAGTGCCGATAAAAATAAAATTAAGATTTCGGGGGGGGGGAGGGGGCATGCTTTTATTGCCAACTGGCTGCAAAACCTAAGCCATGAAAGGACGTAGCCCATTGGCGTTGCAGCAGATGGCACCACGTGCCGACGCTAGAAATGAGTTATATCTACCTCCAAAAGAAAATAGAATCATTTTTAATGCTTGTAAGTCCTGGGAGGTGGCAGCACTTCTCTGTGAGCATCCATTGTCATTGCGGCATGAAATTTGAATTGGTAGGTGGAAAACTTGCCTTACGGCAGTGTCTTTGTCGTAAAAGTACGTCTTCGACACTCTTGGACAGAAAACTACCGTGCATGTTCAGCAAGAACACTGAATGTGCTAATATTACAAATAATACTGTCTATTCCACCACTGGCTGCATAGCTCTTATTTTAATAAACTCTAAAACTCTGCCTTATGTAAGAACTGCTAGAAAGCAGTGATTTTACTTTCTTTTTGTTAGTGATAACACCAAGCTGCTGATCTTAATGCTCTTCACAGCATTTACATTCTTCTGTAAGCTTTCTTCTCGTCGTCCTGATTTCCTGTCGGCAGTCAGTATAAACTATTTCCCACGGTTCTTGACAAAGCTTACTCCAAACAAACAGGTATATAAGGAAGTTTTTTCTAATATGGAACACTTTCTCTTTTTTTTCCAAACAAAAGTTTTATATTTATTGTGGAAACTTGGACAGGCTGGTGAGACATAATTGAATATAAGAACAGCATAAACGACAAATATTAACGGACGCAGCAAAGCGAAAACGAGCCTTTACAGGCGCTTCAATTTAAATATGAGTTATGCAGCACTGGTGTCTGTTATCTTCATCAGTCATTGTCTGTTGCACTGTTGTTATATTTAGTGCCTTTTCATTTTTACAGAAAGTTTACATGACAAGGTGACTGCAGTGATATAAATATTTTAGACAGTGCAGCAGAAGTGAGCAGTGTAGCGATCTCGTAGCAATGCTGACACATGGGTGGTTGAGGCAGAGGGGCTAGATGCATTAATGTTGTAAGGAGGAATCGATAAAATGATTTAAATTTAAGTGCAAGCGCCTCCTGCCCCATTGTCTGAACAAGCTCAGAGGCAACACATGGATCCTGGCTACTCTTGTAAACTGGTGCGATCTGTGCGATCAGCTGACCAATTTTAGTCGGTGCGCCTTTCACCAGTCCAGATATGTGTAGCATCTTCTAACATGGCACCAGAGAAATAAACTGCTCTGTCACTTGCAGTTCCAGTAGTGCCAAGATAGGACTTAGGTTCTTTTTACAGCAGAGTTGTGGTCGAGGTTTGCGGTGTGTCATAGATTTAAAATTATCATTGGGTCATGAACCAACGCTCGCTTCCTTTGATTCTTCTTCATCGCTTTCCTCTTTTGCTTTGCTATCAGGACATGTGCGCCAATATGTGTGGCGAGAGATTATACAATCACTCTGATAGGGGAGGGAACGAGTATAGAGAAAGAAATTCTTGGTGACGAAAAAATGTTTTGGTGAGACGAGATTCGAGCCTGCATTCTCACAATTCGACATGCTAGCGTCACAACCACTGAACTATCTAGGCACACCAGCAGAACATAGCATAGCCTTGTTCGATATAGCATAGCACAGGGGTAGGAAAAGGGAGTATGGGCCAAAAGGACAGTTGCAAGTGTGAAGTGGAAAGAAGAATGAGTACAGAGAGAGAAAGAAAGCAATAGAAAAAAATTATGGACTATCTCTTCGAAGAGAACCATGGTGGGATGCGAAGAAGCAGCTGTGCACACGCCGTTGAACCGGCTGAAACGGGCATCGACGCGGGTGCTGGAAGAATGGTGTCAAGCGAAACTCAGTTCAGCCTTTACTCGAGTAAACGTTTCTTTGAAATGCAAAGACACGGGAGGTGGGTTGGATTTCGTGTAAGTTTCATTGCAGATAAACGAGCCGAAATTGTGTTTGCACTGAACATGCGGTCGAGCGTTACGGGTGGTGGAGAGGGTGAAGCGAGCGGACGGAAGAGCAACACCACCTAGGTGCATTGGAAGGAGCCAGCAGCTGCTGTGGGTGAGGGAAAGAGTGACGTCAACTTGCAGCTGCAACTTGACCTACTTGGCATCACTCCAATAACTGCGGTGGGGTAATGCGGTGCGGCGGCACGGAGACACGGAGAGACAGCGTTATTCAGGCTAGTCAGAGAGCTGCCTTGCATCTAATAAGAATGAGTTAAAAAGATAAAATTGAAGACAATGACTACAGAGAGAGGGAGAGTGAAAGACAAAGATAAGGAAGAAAGTCCGGAAAATATGGAAAAAGAGATACACAAATAGACATGGAGAGACAGAGACCTATAGAAAGACACAGACTGAAGATATAGAAAACAGCCAGCATAGCGGGTCTCTCATAATCATATGGTGGTTTTGGGACATTAAACCGCACATACCAACCAACCAACAGCCAGCATTGCCAAGTATACCGTAAAATGCAGGAAGAGCCTCTTCCATCGGCACGTGGAATGTGCCACGACACGCAGTGCTCGAAGGCAGCTTTGCACCTGCTGTGCCTGTTGTCATGTGTTTGTAGTAGGCAGTGGCAGGCTATGGTCTGGGTGGAGCCTGCGCGTTGCAACGTTGCTACAAGTGCCTCAGTATGCCGACGGCGCCTGCCGCTGTTTACAAACATGGATTACCGTACAATGCTGAGCCAGCGCCCCCACTATGGTGAAAAATAATCTGACCAGATTTGGGAGGGGTCACTTCTCAGACCGGTCATTGGCAATTATTTGTTGCTTATTTCAGATCTCATGAAAAAGGGAGGGGGGTACTTGCTCGGCATTTTAGGGTGTGTCTCTAGCAAGGGGTAGGAGAGAGACAGGTAAGTGGGTAAATGCCTAGTGAAGACGAGAGCAGCTGTATGCCCACCTGATATGTTCTGATGCAGCATTGCGTGATTTAGCGCAAGTTGCGCTAATCTTTTTTTGTTCACTTTTTACAATTAATGATGCCATACCAAAAGGCCCACGATGGCGCTGCTATAATAAACGATCCACTAGACCATTGGTGAAATTACACAATGTTGAATTGAAAATAATAATTCCGAAGACACTCAATGTCAGGGACAGCTAGAGATCAACCCCACTAGTTCACCCTCACTGGCTGTCACTTTTTGTCACTGAGCTCAAAATTTGGATTGTCTAGGTGCACTAAACACCTACAAGGGCTGAAATCACAAGCACATACATCCCATGTTTCGAAAACACATCGAAACATGGATGATGAACTTGAATTGATTTGAGGCTTTCAATTTTGTTATGCCCAGCACTCTACTGCACAGATGTTTGAAAAATGGAGTGTTATTATTCAATCATATATGAGTGGCAGGCTAAGAACATGTCTCTTCTCGGTGTCACTGAATGATACTACGGTGGCCCTCCATCTCGCAGTATTGTTGGCGAGTAAGAACTCTGTAGAGTGTGAAAACACATACCAGATTTAGGATATTACTCTCGAACATACTTTTGTGGCCACATGGAAAATTCTCGAATAAGATTTAGTTAAGCGCAGCGTATGATCCAGGTTTTATTGTATAAATGGAGGCTTCTCACGATATCTATTCAGTGAGGTGGTCTCACAACATGCGGATTTTTGGTTGCAGAACCTTCCTTCTGCAACTAATGCAAGACGTAAGAAACAAAATGTGCTAAACCTTCTCGCTTGTTACACCAACAACATTTAGTTAGCGTTGCAATATAACATCAAATAACACTGTTCCTTTGATGCTATAACTCCAGTATGGACAGGCAGTAGTTCTTGTCACGTGAAAACAACAAAACTTCACCACTTGATCTTGTGGCACAGTGTTACAAGAACAGGACAACACAATGCAGCCATCACTCGTCACCACAACCTAATCTTAACACGCTCACTATGGCATGCCTTTTGTTGGTATGGTTTTATGTTCGGAGTTACCACTGGAGTGGGGCATGCAAATATGCCTCTTATCTTTTGCTTCAATGAGGTGGTCCTGCCACCTTTGCAGCATGCATTTGGGGCATTTATTTCAAAGATGCAAAGCTGTTTTCCGCCTTCTTTGCGTGAATCGATGCTTATATACAAAATGCTTGCTTAAAAAAAGCACGTGAAGTTAGTTTCTGTGATAGAATTATTCGTGACGTAGGTAGAGTTGAAATTTAGTAGGAGCATTAACAAACGACTTGGTGCTGCCATCTTTGAAGCAGATGTTTGGCGTGTTTATTTAAGAAATACTAAACTGTTTTCTGTCTTTTTTTTTATAAATGAGTGTTCGAATACAAAGTGCTTGCCATGAAGAAACACATGAAGTTAATTTCTGTGATATGTTGGTTTGTTTCTTTCATGCTTTGCTTTCGTTCGCGTTTGTAAAAGGCACAAACCTTTATTAGGCGTGCTGTAAAGTTTGGGAGCAGTCAGGAACGCTTTTACACTAGTATTTTAAAAGCTACTGGAAAATTTTGCAAGTAATGCGATGGAGAAATGTGCCGCCACTCAACTTCTTAGAAACAATCGTATTACCTTGCATTTAATGCAATAGACAATATATATTAGTTATAATTTCAATCTTCAGACAGTTGCACAAGATCGAGAGCTTTGGCGCGTGGGTCATCGTTGGGTCATGCCACAGATAGCACAAAAATATTTTTATCGAGTGTGTCGTGGGTCACTGGTGGGTCATAGCCTGTAACATCAGAAGAGTATTATTCTGGGCATGTTTATCCTTCTGCAGCAAAAATTATAGCTCTTCATTCAAGAGTCATAAAGTTACCGCAGCCACGAGCAGATAAATACACAAACATTCTCAGCCGCTTACGGGGAGCTCAGGCCATGACCCAACGATGACCCACAATGCAGTAAACACGTTAATTCAATGTTAACCACCAAATACAACATGCTTCTCGGTGGCCACATAGTCACCTTTGGTGAACAGAGGCACTGAAAATTCTATAACAAAGCCATGACACGGACACTGCAGACTTTATTAAAAGGCCCACAAATTCATTCAGATGCAAGCATTTATTGATGCCGACTGGAACCTGTATGTAAAAAGCAATTATTCATGGCTGTAATGATCCAGGAACCTTAGCAATCTTACAAGTAGGCTGGAAAGACATTATTCTCGCTATGGACTTCCTGAGCCAACACAGTCCAGTCGGCAACCGAAGGTCTGTTTGATTTATAAAGCTATGTGCATTAGTGCCACGTTAAATGCCCATAATCCTTAATCAATATATAAAATTTAGTGCAAAAGCAGTGCTGCTGGTTATATACTGATTTCGGTTTACAAAAATGGCTTCTTGACAATGCGATCGAGGTGGCAGGCACTGGGATGCCTGAAAGTGAGATGAGAGCAGGGCTATGACCCTGGTGACTGAAACTGAATATGAAAGTGTTGTTTTTTCAATATATGATTACAGTGGTGTAAAACCTTTTTCTGCAGTTGATGTGCATAGATAATGTGTGAGAAGCTTTCTGTATATATTCCCCTTGTTGTAGTTCGGGTTGCTGGTTAATGTGGGGGTTGGTAATATGCGAGAAAGTACAGTACCTTCTAGTTCTAGAATCGGCACAGCCGTCAGACGTTTTGCATGTCATGCTTGATAATCCAACAGCTGAGCTCTTCTGGTTTTCCCATGTGCTTGCTAGGATTCCAGAGGAATACTACTGGCAGTGCCTGAACACCAACACCGCCCATTACGTCAAGATATTTTCTTGATTTTCGAAAATTTATGAGGTCATTGAGGTGGGCTGGTGAGTTTTTGTAGGTTGTTGAACCACTTTGTTGAGCATTTCAACATATCAGAATGAAGTTGTTAAGGCCCTTTTCATTGTTGTCGTAAGTGGATTGTTGTGGCTACCTGTTGCCCCACTATATCGAAAGCCCGTTCCTAAGTAGAGCAACTAGTCTCAAAATTCTTTGTAAAGAACACCTTACCATAATTGGTCACCTGGAGGTCTTAATTATTGACAGGGAAACGGTATTTACAACTCAGCTTACTTAAGTGATCCTGCACTACAGCCAAGCCAACACCTGAGAATAACCACCATTATTAACAGACAAATCGTTTTACTAAACCTCTAAAGAAGACTTTCACCAACATGTCAGCCAGGTGCAATAACATTGAGCAAGATAGGGGTGTCAGGAGCGACAGTCATGAAATTGGAATATGAAGACGGCGAGCATTCAAAGTAGCACAGGCGCGTGCTTGGAATGTTCGAGAGAACTCAAGGCACGAGAACTTATTCGAAGAACGAGGAGGTGGTGCGCTGGCATTGTTGGGGTGAACTCCGAGGCGGAAGGTCGCATCGCTGGCACGCACCGACGACAGTAACAGGCGTTGGAATTCATTGCCTGAGACGCGGGCGTTCTAAGGTGGCTGGCAAAATCGACGGTGGTTGAAAGGAGTCTCCTCGATGACACAGCAGACACGTCCTGCAAGGACGAGCATTGCTGGCGCAAGCCCCCCTCGTAAGTTAGTCACTCAAGGCAATCCCCAAAATGCCACGTCAACAATGAAACGTCTCGGCAGGGGAAGCAGTTGACAGTGACGGTAGACCGAAAGGGACCTATTAGCATCAGTGATGACGGCTTTTCTTCATAAATGGGCTGTTTGGACACTCTAGTTTTTGAACGAGTTCATCACGCGGGGCCGCATGTAATCCGTGACAAAGGAACACTGTCCTCTCATGTGTAACCTGTGCTTACAACTCGGCTGAGTGAGAGAACAGTGTGACTTTGCTATTGGTTTACAGAAGGAACACTGCAATGACTTGCTGCCATGCTATCAAACATCACCAACAAAAAAAAAAGTACATCTGCAAGATGCTGAGGAAACTGCATAGCTCACCCGCTTTCGTATCAACCAGCATAGGACCGACATCCATTCAGATGACTTTAGACAAAATTTATTGGAATACCAACCCCGACCCAGCAATTGTGTTTGGGTCTTAGTGATATATCGTAGATTATCAGGTGCACGCGCCGAAGAACATACCGATAACACGTGCCTCCACCCCTCGCCACGGCGCATGCTCCGGCCTCGGGCCAGGGTATTAAAACCAAGACAGCCGCCTCGTGAATAAACATTGTTCCTTCTTGTTCTGGCCATGCATCGTCTTATTCTTCGCCCTTACGATACTACAGTGGCGACGAGGATGGGATCCGGTTAATTGCACTCCGACGCTGAGACCAGAAGAATGGGATCCCGACCCCCTGCCTTCGACGACGCCGTGAGTAGCTGGAGCACGTATCGTGTCCGGTTGGAAGCCTACTTTGAGGGCAACGATATTACCGACGTAGCGAAACGCCGGGCCCTACTGGTTTCATCGTTGAGCGACAGTGTCGTCCGGATATTGCAAGGGCACCAGCCGGGGGTCGCCATCAACTCCTTGACGTACGATGACGTTGTGAAATGCTTGGAAGAACATTTCAACCCTCAGGCAAACGAAATAGCAGCAAGCTATTCTTTCTTTATGCGAAAACAAGATGAGCAAGAAAGCGTCCGGGACTACATTGCTGAACTGAGAAGACTGGTCGTAAATTGTAATTTCGGGGCGACACTGGACCGTATGTTGCGGGACCGAATCGTTTGTGGGATTCGGGATGAGGAAACGCGCCGGTGCCTGCTGGGCCGCAAGAACTTGACTCGTGAAGAAGCCAAAGAATTCGCCTTAGCTTCTGAGAAAGCGAACGAAGACGCTCGGGGCATGCGTACTTCATACGCCCGGACCGAAGGTGGCGGCGTCAACGTGGTACAGCAACAAGGCAGACAGTGGAGGAAGAATTGCAGCCTTTCATGCGACAGATGCAAAGGGGCGCATGCAACGGCGTCCTGTCGACATCGCAGTTCCATATGCCATCAATGTGGTAAAAGAGGGCATCTTGCTAGGGCTTGCAAAAGACCCCACACCCCCAGGTCAGGAACGTTCGCTGTCGACGGAACCGAAAGTGAAAGCGAAGAAGAGAGGTTGTATGCTCTCGTTGCACACAGTTCCGCCAATAAGCACTTGGTGCAGCCAATCGAGCACACCTTAACGTGGGAAGGCCGTAGGCTGCGAATGATTGTCGATACTGGATCACCAGTAAGCGTGATTCCCAAAAGCTTGTACAAGAAGCATCGCAAGTGGTGGCCGGCTCTGCAAAAAACTCCACTACGCCTTTCATGTTTCCTGGGACCGTTGCCGGTCGTTGGCAAGGTAGACATGCAGGTACAGCTTGGACCAGTAACGGTGAGCAGTTCGCTGATAGTGGTGGACCATCGAGGGCCCCTTTTGTGCGGAAGGGACACGATAGAGGAATTTCGCAAAGCAGGCATGTTGCTAGTAGAAGGCACGTCGTCTTCGGTGAATGTTGTTCATGCCGACAGCCAGCTAACCGCACTCCTTGACGAGTTTCCGGACCTCTTTGAGAACCTCGGATGCTGTAAGGGACCACCGGTGAAGCTGTACCTCAAGGAAAGTGCGCAACCTCGATTTCTGAAGGCTCGGACAGTTCCGTATGCCATGAGAGCGCAAGTCTCCGCCGAAATTGACCGACTGGTGGAAGTGGGCGTGCTGTCCCCAGTGAGCGTGGCTGAATGGGCAACACCGGTCGTGCCCGTAGCAAAGAAGAACGGAGACATCCGGCTGTGTGGGGACTTTAAGCTAACAGTTAATCCAGCGACAAGAACAGAGCAGTACCCGCTTCCGAAAATTGACGACATCTTTGCGGCGCTATCAGGAGGCGAAGTGTTCAGCACACTCGACTTACGAAACGCATACAACCAGCTTCCCCTGGATGATGATGCTAAGAAGATAACTGTGTTGAATACACACAAAGGCCTCTTCTGCTACAACCGCTTGGCTTTTGGCATTGCCTCAGCACCTGCGCTGTTTCAGCGGCGCATAGAAGCCGTGCTGCAGGGTATACCAGGGGTGAAAGTTTACCTGGACGACATTATTGTAGCAGAAAAAGAGTATGACACAACGATACTGCGGCAAGTGTTCGAACGACTTCGGGCGAACGGCCTAACACTGAACAAGGAGAAGTGCCACTTCCGGGAGAAAGAAGTGGTACTTCTAGGGCACCGAATCGATGCAAAAGGCCTCCACCCACTGCAGGACAATTTGGAAGCAGTGCTAGCGGCACCACCACCGACTTCGGTAAGCCAGCTTAAATCATTCTTAGGACTGGTCACATACTATTCCAAATTTCTACCGAACTTGTCGTCCACTTTGGCCCCGTTACACCGACTCTTGTCTAAAGGAGCACTGTGGTGTTGGGGGCCCGCACAGAGAACAGCATTCCAAGAAACCAAGCGCGCCATGAGAAGGGCGAACTTTCTTGTGCATTACGACCCCCAAAGACCCTTGCGGCTTGAGTGTGATGCGTCGGCCGAGGGTATAGGCGCAGTTTTGTCGCACCGCATACAAGGAGTGGATCATCCCATAGCGTTCCGCTCGAGAACTCTAACGTCGGCGGAACGTAATTATTCACAATTGGAAAAGGAGGCACTAGCGCTTGTCTTCGGCGTTGTAAAATTTCGAGATTATTTGTTTGGCAACAAGTTCACTCTGGTGACCGATCACAAGCCTCTGACTGGTTTGCTAAGTCCAGATAAACCCATTCCGCAAATGGCAGCGGCCCGCATTCAACGTTGGGCGCTGCTCTTAGCAGCTTATCAATACGACTTGGAATACAGAAAAGGAGAGCTAAATGCAAATGCCGACGCTCTAAGCCGGTTGCCATTACCGGTTCGCGATAATGGCTGGGAAAATGAACTAGCCGAATATGTCCTGCATGCGCAGGCTATGGATGATTTTGTTTTGTCTGCGCAGAGTATTTCAGACCACACCAGCAAAGATGACGTACTTCAGCAAGTGAAGACTTGGATCTTGCAAGGCTGGCCAAGGCGTCTCGGTTCAGAGGAACAGCAGTACCAACCGTATTTTGCACGGAGGCATGAATTGGCCGTGAGTAACGGGATATTCTACTGGGGCCACCGTGTGGTTCTGCCTAAAGCTGCCCGGCAATTTGTTTTGAAAGAGTTGCACGATACGCACCCAGGCATGACGGCAATGAAGAACCTCGCGCGCTCAATTTTCTGGTACCCAGGGCTAGACGGTAAAATTGAAATGCTTGCAAAACAGTGTCCCCAATGCGTGCAGTGTTTGCCCATGCCCCCAGCGCAGGTCCCGGCAAACTGGCCAAAGAACAACAGACGTTGGTAATGCCTACACGTGGATTTTGCTGGTCCCGTGGAAGGGCATATGATCTTCGTTCTCGTCGACGCCGAGACTAAGTGGATCGAAGCAGTGCCCTTGAAGACGGCGACAGCAGCGACTACGGTAGACACACTTAGGTGCATTTTCGCGCGATTTGGCATACCACGGACTGTCGTGTCGGATAATGGTCCGCAATTCACCAGTGCAGAGACAGCGCGGTTCTTCCGGGAAAATGGGGTGCGCCACGTAACGACGGCCCCATACTACCCGCAATCCATTGGTTTGGCGGAACGGGCAACACGCACCTTCAAGGAGGGCCTGAAGAAAAATCGGGTGGGAACGCTGCAAAGTCGGCTTGCCAAATTTTTGTTGCGTTACAGGACCACACCGACCCGAGAGGAGCAGTCGCCCGCGGAAAGGCTTTTTGGATTCCAACCACGGACCCGCCTGAGCACCTACCTGGCAGAGGAAGACGGGGTGAAGAGGGAGGCTACCGTCAACGGAGTTCCGAACTCTGGAAAGAAAGAGTTTGCACCAGGAAGGGAGGTGTGGAGTCGACAGTACAGTCAGCTAGGTCAAAGGTGGCTACCCGGAACCGTGACAACAGTCGAAGGCAAGCGATTGTTAACCGTTAACACGCCAAGGGGGGTGCAACGTAGACACGTCGATCAAGTACGACCACGCGACTCGTCGACACCGGTTAAGAAAGAACCGTGCGAAACGCCAATTGCCATGGAGCAATTGCCACTCTCATCCAGCGGCATCCAGTCAACTAGCAGCGAAGCCCTTCAGGCCGGTCTGTCCGAGCCTGGTGAGGAAGCGTCTGGCGGTGGCATCGAGCCAGCAAGTCCAAGGTCCACGGCAGAACCACTCCCACTCCGACCAGCAAGTCCAAGGTCCACGGCAGAACCACTCCCACTCCGACGCTCCACCCGTGCCCGCAAGCCACCGGATAGGTTCTAGCTCAGAGGGGAGGAAGTGATATATCGTAGATTATCAGGTGCACGCGCCGAAGAACATACCGATAACACGTGCCTCCACCCCTCGCCACGGCGCATGCTCCGGCCTCGGGCCAGGGTATTAAAACCAAGACAGCCGCCTCGTGAATAAACATTGTTCCTTCTTGTTCTGGCCATGCATCGTCTTATTCTTCGCCCTTACGATACTACACTTAGTGTCAGTATGTCAATGTGTTTTTGTCAGAAACTTTTGCAACAATACTTTAGGCAGTGCAAGACACTCCTTCGTTTTTTGCTCGCTCGAAATCTTGTACCTGATAGCATTACACAATTGCAGGAGCGCTGAAAATGGCTTGATATTGCCCGTCTAGTGCTCCTTGAACCTTTCTATTTGCGGCAACGGATTCTGGGACTTGATTTTTGTCTTCTTGCATTGATTACATTTAATGCATATATTAACGGCCATATGTTCTGTATGCTACATTGAAATATTGCTTTAATTAAAGGCGGCATTGACATGCATCTTCTTTTAACAGCTAAGCTGTCAAAGCTTGAGGTAAACCGGATGACCAGAATAAACTGTCATCATTATGAACAGGTATTTGCACCTCACATTGCCTAGCAACGAGCCAATTAACATCTGGACAACACCTGGCATATCTGCGCATGAACAAAGCCATGCCGCCCTTACTGATGACGTCACCACGTGAAATCGAGTTGCGCCTTGTCTACGCTGGTCTTAAGCAGGTCACACCAGGACAGAGCGAAATTTCGCTGTGCCTAGGAACCGGCTGCCACGCAGCTAGCCTTGTATAATGGCGAACGTGCAGAGCTAGGGGAGACAAGGACGGCGGTCTCAAGGACAGCATTTTAATGCATTCAGAGTGGCAAGCTTTCCATATATTCTGGACATGCTCACTCCCGTCTTTTGGTTGCTGCTTCTTCTGGCTAGCACGCTGGACCCAATTGTCGCTGGCATTGTGATTTCTGTGTGTCAACATGACAAGCAGGTGACGACTAGCTTTGCTGTGCCAAATTTTGCACGACTTGGTGCAAACTTACCACAGTTGAACTTCTTTTTTACTGTTTTCATTGTGTCTGAGTTTGACTGGTGAAAGCTGTCACGTGTTATTACTTCGTGTCAGCCTTACAAAATGTATCAGCATCATCTCATGTGATTTGGTTGATCTAATAAGATGGCATGCCCAGTCCAAATAGTTTAGTACATTTTAAAACTTTCACGAAACCAGCAATAGCACTGAAATGTTCAGCGAAGCATATGTGAAAGTAATTTACCCTATGGTAAATTTATATATGTGTGACGATTGTGGTTGGAACCATCTTTGCACTGTGAGCTTCTTGTATTTCTAGGCTCAACTTTGCCCCACGGTCATCATCTTTAAAGGAGCCCTGAAACACTTTTTTGAGTAACCATGGAATTAATTCACTGGGAGGCGTATTACCTCACAAATTGAACGCCGCAACAGTTTTAAAAATCTGTCCAGTACGAGCAGAATTGCAAAGATTTGTCGCAGGCTTTAATCACACTCTCTCCTCTTGTCCCTACGGAATTGCTGGAAGATGAGCAGGGAGGGATGGGACGGGCAAACGAAAAACAGTACTCGTGCCTCGTGACCTTGAGCATTTTTTTCTTTTTTTTCTTAAAAAACGTGGCTTTTTCAGTGCAATCGCACGCACATGTGTGGACAAGTGACGGCCTCTTGCAGCGGCTTCTGTTACAACCGAGTGCGCCATGTTCAAATCAGTCAATGGCGAATAGATGGGCTTATTGGGCTTAATTTTATGATTTGTTGAGAGAAAAGAAAGCTATTTTTCGCTGACTTTGATAATTTATTGTGAATTCCAGGCCGCGTGCTGTGCTATAATGTTTGGCTCGCGTGTGGTCGGAAGCCTCTACTACCGATTGGCAGCATTTTCTCACCATGCTCAAAAAGTGTTGCAGGGCCCCTTTAACATTTCGGCTACTGCATTTTTTAACTGTTACATCTATATAGCAGTACGCTAAAACAGTGGCTGTACCAGCCACCACAAAGCAGTGTTGCCTCCTTTCTTCTCTGGAGCTTCACCTTCCGTCTTCATATTGTTGCGATAGCAGTTATATGGACACTCTCAGCTGGATTTTTCCGCCGGCATTGACATCGGCGTCACTCACCGTATATGTATACGTATTTATATATATATTAATATTCAAGAAAGAAAAATAATCCAGAAAAATACTGCGGCGCACGGAATCAAACTTGTCACCTCTGAAGTGTGAGTGCGAGGCGTTAACCACTGATCTACGAAAAAGCACTTCCTTCAACGTTCAAACGGCAAGCTATTCATATCTACCCCTTGCCACTGGTGACAGCCATTTCAGGGGAACTGTTATGTTTTCAGCATTACCAGCAAGATGGCGCAATGAGTGCGTGATGCCACATTGTCACGACGCAGCGGCGCGCGCTCTCATCTCCCACGCGCACTTTGTCCTGCGGAGAGAAGGAGGGTGGACGCTCACTCGCACGCCCTTATCTCGCGGTGGGGAGGATCGTACGTCTTGGCTGGCTTTGGGCTTTCACTAGAACGATTCTGTTGTAATTATCGGGCGCATAAATGTCACTGCCATTGTTACACATTCTTCGTTTGCGAAAAGGTTTCAGACAGAGCGAAGTAACAACTAAGACGCTTATTTACGTTCATCTGTACCTGTGAGTACGTTTGGTGCGTCATTTGTGCGTGAGAAACACTGGGCACATTTCGGTCTGCTTGCCAATCTGTGCATGGCCTTCCAATTTGTCGCTATCACGTTCATTTCTTCGTCTTTGCGGCAAAGCTGTGACTTACTTTAGTATTTCACCTTCTCCGAAACTTCATCTTACCTTAATATTACGCTTGCCAATTGGGTCTTCTCTAGCCTTCGCTGCCAAACAGAATGCAGATTCCACACAAGATTACATTTCAGTCACAGGGGATGTGTTTGTGCTGAATTGACCATGTTCTGGAGCATCGTATGACATTCGCTGGGTGAGCGCATTTCGCACCACGTGACATTCTCCTTGTAGTCGCGACAGAAACATTTGCCATGGGCTTAGTACTTAGGCAGATCAGGAGGAGCTTCAGGCACATTGGAGAGGGATTCCCTGGTACCCAATATGAACAGGACAGACTTAAGCGACAATCGGCTGTAACCATATTGTCATAACGTATTTATCGGCACTTCTGTCACTGGGTCGATAGTTGCCTGCTAGTGAACTGTGTTTGTTAAATACAAAATTGCACTCCCAATTTTTTCATGATAAGTTTGTCATTTGCGGAATTCTTTTCTCAAAGCCCTAAGTTTTGACATTGCTTTCAGCATCGTGCCTATCGATATACTTTCTACTGCAGGCTTACGCACAGTTTGTTGTGTAGCCGGGTTGTACGAGCAGTTCAGTTTTACTGCACAAATATTTGTGCAGACCTGTTGCGGATTCTTGATATGTCACTAAATTGTGAACTCCTGTAGGGGCTGATCTTACCTTTGTAAATGGTTAGTTTATCAGCAAAGGGAAATACTTTAGGTGGTGGACACACTCATGTTATAGCAATACTCAATGCAGTTTTACCAGATTGAGGAGCATTTGTCTGGAAGATGCAATCTGTATATGGTGGTGCTTTTAAAGATGACTTACTAAAGCCAAGTGCCTAAGAAATTCTTTTTTTTTTTTTGCATCTGTGTGACCTTTGTTTGAAACTGGCTTACATAGTCCGTCTCTGTTGTCATTTGTACTTGACCATTTTTTTTTTACCTGTTAAAGTGACCAGCTTCTCCGTGTCATAATATTGCCAAGACTGTACTTGACCTCATTTTTTGCAAAAATACAGCATTAATGCCTACAATGGTTATCAACTTTGTCCAAAGGCCAAAGAGAATAAGTGACTTCAGAGACCACTGTTATGCAGAGTGTCTGCTCTAGAAAGCTAAAATTTGTAAGCTTTCATTGGTAAAAAAAATACGGCCACGATTCAATGATAGCACAATGTCTAATGTTACAATTTTGCTTGATATAAGTGCATAAAAAATGGTTTAAAGCAAGAAACAAATGCTAACCAACTCATCTGCTTCCAAGTGTTGATGAACAATTTGAGTATTGCCAGCACTAAAACTTTATTCTGTGAGCAAAGATCTTTCAAACTTCACAAGTCCTGGCTTACTAACATAGCGGTGGCACTATCAGGGAATTTAGATCCTAGTAGAACAATTTGAAAATGTACTTTTGATATTTTATGTGGCTGAGATGATTGTGTAAACAATATATTTAATTCATTATTTCATAAAATGCCATGGCTCAGTGTGTTCTGTGATCAGCATACGTAGCATGGAAGTTTTGCAGTAATACTTTTATTTTTTTATTCTGTCAAGGTTTGCTCTTCGAGGAGCTCGACAATCACGCGGTCTCTCAAAAGGCGAGGAATCGGGACGAATCACCACAGCAAGTTGCCTCACATCTGACAGAGCCCGATCATGCGAATGGGGATGGTGAAAAAACGAAGTCGCTGAGGTCCATGAAGTCTCCAGTGAAGTGCAAGTCATCATTGGCAGATGGCTCGAAGCCATCATTGTCTGACAGGGTGCAAAAGTCAGCCTCTTTTTCGAAGCTGTGCACGAGGTTAAGGTCCTCCCGCATTTTTAGAGAAACAACTCACGATTACATGTACGAGTCACCACAAGCAGGTGATCGAAAAGAGTCGCACAAAGATGCAGCATTCACAACGGTCAGCCCGAAGCCTTCTTGGAGTGACCAACCACAAGAATCATCGGTGTTTTCAAAATTGTGCGAGAGGTTCAAATCTTACGGCATCCTCAAGGACGCGGGCGGTGAACAAGATCAGGTTGTTCCTGAAAGTCGTTCGACCTTCAGGAATGTTTATGAAGGACTGCAGGCTGAACGCCGAAGGCGTGCTTTAGGTGGCAGCACACAAGAACATCTTGGCTGCGTAAAAACTGTCGGTGCTTTGTCGTCGGGTGGAGGTCAGGCATTCAACGTAAAGCAGGAGTACGATCATCCCAAAGCTGTCACAACAACTTGTTGTGGCGATGAAGACATGATAAACAGGCTTACAGCAACCATCGCAGGATGTAAAGATTCAAGAGGCGATGTTTTGTGCGAACCAGACGAGCCACATGCGGAGGAGGGCACCCCGTCTGCAGACGAGACAATCTTGGGAGATGATAAGACAAGTAGTGCACGTGACAAGGCACCTCTTTTAGCTAAGAACAACAAACATCCGCACAGCTCGGGGAAGAGTGGAAACTCCACCAATTCGCCAAGGCGCGGAAGAAAAAATGCTGCTCTCAAAAGGCATTCAAGCGAAGAGCCCGAAGACAAAAAACCACTGGGTGAGGACGCTGTAGCCACAAGCGAACAGATCGAGAGAAAAAAAGCAAAATTGAGTAAGAGCCCCTACTTCAAGGCAGCAGGCCATTCTTTAGGTATCAGGATTGGATCTAGGCCCTGGGTGCCCCCACGGTCACCGTACAACCTCGTGCAAGAAAAGCTGTATCAGGATCCCTGGAAAGTACTGATAGCAACTATATTCCTCAATCGCACTACAGGTAAAGTGTTAACATTATTCAGTGCATTATGTAACTGCTCTAAATGCTTATTTGAGAAAGTACACTGACACCTCATTATAGTAAAGTCGCATTTTACATGAAAGTATGTTCATTATACAGTCAAGCCTGCTTATAATGAACCTGAGCGTGACGCGGCATCCATTCGCTGTATCCCGAAAATCGTAGTAAATGAAACACAGCTTTTAAAAAAAGTTGCGAGTGAAAACACTAACTTTTTGCCCCCTACAGTCCGTGATGCACGTGTTTCGAAGAGCAGAAGCGATAAGGGTGGTCTCGAGTTCGTTTAAAATGGCAGGGTGCTCGTTTGCCGAGGCCCGTGGCATAAGCTGCATGAAGCACTGGCTCCAAAGTATCGTCGTTCTAGCAATCGGATTCCTCCAAAGCGCTCTCGTTATGTACTTTATTCACAATGCCCTAATCCATGCACGATTCCGCAGTGTTGGCATCATCATCGGCCGTAATGAAACCATCCCAACAGATGTCCCACTCGCTCTCCCAGGTCGGAGTCGACGGCGCGCTGCCACAAATTACCGCCGCAGTTCGGAAGCTTCCGGCTCGGCATCGGGCCCGACGTCGACAAAGTCGGCGTCGCAAGAACAGTTTCGTGCGTATGTAGCCGTCACCGCCGTGCACGAAATATTCACCATCTTTACAGCTGAATACCGGGACACCCGAAGCGGCAAGTTGGCTGCCAGGTGGTCGAGAACTATGAGCAAGCGCTTCAAAACGCGGCATTTAACGCACGGATTTTGCTCAAGCCAAGCGGTCACACTTCCGACGTTTTTTTGAGCGTCAGGAAAAAGCGTGCTAGTCCTCCCGTCGGCCATCATGACCATACACGCACACCAAGTGCGAGTAAGACGGGCACACACGACACACATGTCAGAACGCGTGGAACAGCTGTGGGCTCGTTTCCAGTCAGCAAACGAAACTAATTCGAGCCAGCGTGGTGGGCGTCCCGGAGCGGCGGAGACGGGCAAAGGGGTTGCGATCAAGAGAGGAGAGCAGACTTGCGAGAGAACGGCAAGGAGTTGCGATAAAAAGAAGGGAGGATGCGGCGGGAGGGCAACCTTGAAAACCAAAACACACAGGAAGAAGGCAGGTTGGGTAGCTTGCTTGAAAGGTCCGCGAAACTCGCACGTAGAAAAACTTGGAAAGAGTGCCTGCGCGCGGAGAAGTCAAAGCATGTCCACCTGGAATCGGTGCGCGCGGCCGTATTAGAAAAATCGGCGGCTGTGGTTAAAAAATTTATTTGTTGCGCCAGCAAGTTTGTGTGGCCTCACGAACTTCGGTATTTCGCGATTTGTTCCGGGCAAATTAACAGCCGTTTTCGCGCTTTCGCATGCACGCGGAAAGCATGCTGAGCCGAGTGCGAAGTGAGCGAAAACAAGTCTTAAACAGGAAACGAATCACAAATTATCAGAGTCGGTGGGGTAGCGTACGCGCGTGCACTAGACGCAGACTATCGGATACAGTCGGTGGCTGACAATGTTGGCAAATGGTCTGTTCACTCCATGCCGGTGGCGCCAACGACACTACCAGCGATCAAACACAGGGTAGATGGCCGACCGGTCTTCGAAAGATCGGTGAAAGTGTGAAAACTCGAGCCTTGTCTGGCAATGCGGGGTGCTCAGAGTTGCGGGGGGACAAAGGACGTAGGGGTGCTTAACAAAAAGCAGTCGGGGCATGGTGGAAGGAAACAGCTTTCCTTCCTCCATGAGTTGGGGAGAGCGGCAACTAGAGGGTCGCGGAGGCAGGGTCGGTGTTCAACAATAAGAATATATGGGCACCTCGCCGATGCCTGATCGGTAGCCGATATTGGTTTCCCGGGAATTCGGCAGACCGCTGACTTCGTTCACTGTAACCGATCAGCGGCGCTCGGAGACGTTCGTTGTAAGTGCAATTTTGTGTCATTGAACCAATGTATATTTTCACGGTCACGTGGATATTATTGGTTTTAAGTGAAAATTCGTTTTAAGTGGGGCCGTTATATGTGGACTCGACTGTAATAGAAAATTTGTTATAAATGTATATTCATAACACTGTATCTATTGCAAAACCAGTCTTCCTTTGCTTCGTTGGAACCAATATTTTGTTATATCCGAGTTTGTTACATAAAGGTCTGAGTGTATTAGGATAACAGAGAGCTGAGCTAGTGGGTAAGTATTCATACTAAAAGACTTGGCGTAAAAAAAAAGACTTTACTTTACTGTAACTTCTTTCTTGTGTCTGTGTTTGCAGGCACAGCTTTTTGAAATTCCGAGAGAACCACTGCACAGCTGCGATTCGGACTCTCAAGTCTTCCAACAAAAATCTGCACTGTGCTTAGCTAAGTCTGTGGATCTGTAGAAGCTGTAACACAAATATAAAATTCATATGTTCAACTAATTGCCACACTGCTTGCACATGACAGTGGTTTGTTCGTGGTAGATACCATGCACTAGCCATTGATCTAGCTGAACTGTTTTATGGAAAAATCTCTGCCAAGTTTAGAGATATGTATGTGTAGGATTGGAATTTGTGTATACAGACCCTGATTGCTTGAAACAGCCTGAAAAATTCTGTATTATGTGGGGTATGGTTATGCAAGTAATGATTTCATGTCCTCCACTTATTTTTTGCACCACCCTAGTTGTTTCTTACATAACCTTAATGAAACCCAAATGACAATGAAGCCGAAGGAGGTATTGCAGCAATTATGGTGTAATTGTAAAGCAGTTAAAGTGGGCGAAGGGTGACTTGCTGCCAGTAGCAGCCAAGCCTACAACCTTTGGATAATGCATCCAGTGCTCTGCCAATTTAGCCACAGTTGTAATCGTGGACGTACACCTGGGAGTGTTAGCCAGTGCTACTTGTAGCCATGACAGCAAGTGCGGAACGCTCTTTCTTTCCAGCTGGCATCACATAGCAGGTGAATTTTTTCAAGCTGGCAGCTAACCAATACATCCTTGCATACTTGTCTTGGCTTCTTGGCTTCATTGGCACTTGGTTTTCGTGAAGGTTGTATCTAACAAAAACAAAAACAAGTCTTCTGTAAAAAAAAAATTCTCCTCTTGCTCTTTTTTTTACATAAAAGTATTGGCAACCTACTCTCATATGAATTTTCGTTAGATTGTACTGACAGTGCAGCGTTATATGCTGACATGTTTCTGTAGCCTGAAGAGCACAGCAGTGTAACTGCAAGTCGCCGTCACTTGCTAGAGATTCGTATGACGCGAGCAAAAGCTTAGTCTGACATCATAACACCTTTGCATAGATGTCACTATTTTGCCAGTGCCAGTGTGCTTGACGTGTGCCTCTGTGTAGTCAATAACTTATGTCATGCCGCTTTGTGGTTCTCTCCATTGTACCAGCAGTATCAGTACGGTGAGAACCAGAGCCAAACAGCAACGCGCCACTATACCAGTGACGAAAAAGCCTTGGAGTAGAAGTGTACAGTGTCGCTGAAGTAGATGTTTTTACCTGCCAGTATATAACACAGCCACTGACGTTACGCATGATCTTCGTGCTCAGGTCACATGACTCTTGCGTGTGACGCCAGCTTAAAGGTCTACTGCTGTGGTCCTTAGGATTAAAAAGAAAAACATGTGTCACGTCCTGCTATACAAACATCAACGAAAGAGAGCTTTAAAGAATATATAGAGGCTTAATGTCATCAGCAGTGACCAAACATAATTCAATTTGAATGTCAGTTGTATTTTGTTTTTTTTTTAATATGTTGGAATGTATGCAAATCATCTTTGAATGGATCGAAATATTTGTAACATGATCTGGCCCAGCCAAAGCCTAGTCCACAGAACTGCTGCTTGCAAAAATGTACTACTGAGTGCTGAGGGAAACTTAATGTTAGGAAATGTTTTACAGACTTATTTGCGCCTCAAAGAGACCTGGCTAGGATGTATTACATGAGGCCCGGGTCACACCCTCTGGCTTATACCCTTTATTTTTAAATACCTTTGTTAGGTGGTACTGAAAACAAGTAATAAGTGCAGAGCCGAACCACGAGATGGAAGTAACTAGAAGAATAAGAATGGGGTTAAGCACATTTGGCAAGCACTCTCAAATCATGACTGGTGGATTGCCACTATCCCTCAAGAAGAAGCTATATAACAGCTGCATCTTGCCAGTACTTACCTACGGAGCAGAAGCCTGGAGGCTTACAAAGAGGGTTCAGCTTAAATTGAAGACAACGCAGCCAGCAATGAAGAGAGAAATAATAGGTGTAACCTTAAGAGAGAAGAGAAGAGCCGAGTTGATCCGGGAACAAACGGGGGTTAAGGATATCATAGCTGAAACCAAGAAGAGGAAATGGAAATGAGCCGGGCATGTAACGCATAGACAGGATAACCGCTGGTCATTAAGGATCACAGACTGGATTCTCAGAGAAGGCAAGCGGGTTAGGGTGAGACAGAAGGTTAGGTGGGCAGATGAGATTAAGAAGTTAGCGGGTATAAATTGGCAGCGGAAAGCACAGGACCGAGTTGACTAGCGGAACACGGGAGAGGCATTTGTCCTGCAGTGGACGTAGTCAGGATGATGATGATGATGATTACTGTTGGCCAGTGTGAACATAGGAACTCTCACAACTCAAAGAGAATCAGAGCCACATTCAGTCTCATCACAGAAAGGTGAGCCACATCACAGAAAGGTGATGCAACGTAATCAAGCACCAACAATTTACTAAAACGTTGAATCGACATGTGACAAGCTACAGTTGGGCTGTTGTTGGCACACGGTGCTGACTGCCAGAGCTTACCAATGTTTGACAGAACTCCCAATGCTCCTTCCTTAAGCTTAACATTGCGAACAGCGCCGTCACAAAATTGACAAGAAATTCTACACAAAATATTTTTAAATGACTGCATCACTAAGCCATTAACTAGTGCTAATGACAATTGACAAGCTTGCTTATTTGTTTGTTTCATGAAATGTGCATTTTGGTGTTGTACTTTTATTGCTGTGTATGTAATCCTCTGATTGCCTCAATTATAGCGCATCATATGACCTAACTGTCACCACTTTTTATGGTGCTCTACCTCTCCGTGTAATGTTGTTTTTGCTAGCTCAACAGATTTTTGTATTGACATTACAGGCAAGGCAGCCATTCCTGTATTGTGGCAGTTCCTCGATCTCTATCCAACTGCGCACGCTGTCGTCAATGCGAACTCCGAAGACATCGCAAACCTGCTGCAGCCACTTGGTTTGCACAGGAAGCGTGCAGACATTATACAGAAGTTCTCCGGTCAGTTCAACCACTCTTTTTGTTATTTCATGCATGCACAGCCGTATCAGTTTGCAAGATGGCTGTTAATACATCACACCCATTTGTCACCGCTATCTAGACATGTGCGGGTACCTTTATTAGTGGCCACTGCTAGCCTTGAAGAATTACCATGAGCTTTCCGCAGAAAGAGGGAAAAAAAAAATTCCGCCATATCCACGAAGTGAATGATGATGAGTGGGCGAAGCTCCGGAGGTAAACCTGGTAAACCATGAATGCTCTGTACATTTTGTCCACTCGATTTTATTACATCGCTCCCCCTAGCGTACGTCGCCGCACTAAATCGAACGATTGCCTTCAACCAATGACACGCGCCATATGTGACATCATTCCTATTTTACAAGATCTCGCGTCTTTCATCAACTGCAAGTACCGCTTTCTAGTTTATAACATCTTGCATCGTTTCATCATCAGCTACAAGTACCACCATCTAGTAAACACTACAAGAACTAAACGAGAGGTGGCTACATACAGGAGACCGTACCGCCATCTAGTGAACACTGCAAGAACTAAACTAGAGGTGGCTACATACAGGGGACGGTACCGCCATCTAGTGAACACTGCAAGAACTAAACTAGAGGTGGCTACATACAGGCTACAGGGGACGCACAGCCCACGCCCTAAGGAGCTTCGCCCCTAAAAAAATCTTTGGCAGCAAGTGACACTCCATAATACTTGAATGCAAATTTTGTTCCACACTTGGTAATACATTAAGTTATAGCATTGTGGACCAAAATTTTTGGAAGACAGTGTGAGTTACAGTGTGGGAAACAGAAACATGCATTGAACTGCCGTGACAGTCATTCTAATGCACAGTTCATCCCTACCTGAAGCTGTCTGCACCTCATGTGGTGTTGCATCACCTCTGAAAACAGTTACTTTTGACAGAGGGACGATTCCATGTGATGGTGTAATCATATGGCATCACGATGCCTTAATAATGACATCACCTATTCCTGCAATCTGTTGCATCATTGTGGCATTACATGTCATCATTTATGGTCATGCGGGTCTTTGTACCACTTCAGTCACATGCTGTGCTTTGTTGAAGAGACTGCTCAACGACAAACCTAATGAGGTTGCGGCGATGAGCAACCTCGCAGACTCGTGAAGTCTCGGTTTTCCCAGAGAGAGAGAGAGTGATTTGGACACGACCGCCACGATCAGAAGTATTTTAATAACTGAATCGAACGGCAGCGCGCGCTGGCTCATCGCTGAAGCCTTGTGCAAGAGCAAGCGGCTCGCCTTCTTTGCAATTGTGATGCAGCTGCCGCTACTGAGGCCTCTCTTCCCTAGAAAGGAGGAAAATCTGACAAACGATCAGAACTCCAGGAGGCACGATATGTCCTGGGTGTGGCATAGAAAGGCAGTGATCCAGAATGCGGTAATGTTACATCGGTTTGCATTGCGTGACGGCGGGGCCGATGGCAACGTTTCTTTGAAGAATGCAGGCTTGAGTTGTTCAAGAGCGATTGTGTTAGACTGGCTGTTGAAGTTGATGTCAAATGTTGACGAACGATGCTCCAAAACTCCATATGAGCCGGAGTAGCGCGGTTGTTGTAGCACAGTTGCACACGAAAACGTTTGTAGCTGAGGTAAGCTGCAGAGACATGTAAGAACCTCTCGCTTCATGCGGGTGTGTAGACACAGCGCGTATCTGCTGAAAGATGTTTAGCAGTTTCGAAACGTTGCGTCCGAAGAGTGGCACAAGTTCTTTTGGCTGGGGGATAAAAAAAAAGTTGCATGGCAGGCGTAGTGAACTGCCGTAGACCAGCTCTGGGACATGAGCAGCCCAGGTCGTTTTTGATGGCAGCTTTGATGCCAAGCAAGATGAGTGGTAGTTGGACGATCCTCTTCTGTGGTGATTTATGTGCCATGAGGGAGGACTTCAGATGCTTTCAGATGCCAGGGAGGACTTCAGAAGACTAGCCCATTTGTTTGTTGGTAGTAAAAGGCCGTGCGGAGGCATGTCTCGCGAAACTTGAGGAGTTCGTTGAAGAGCGCCGAATCAAACTATCGGCCGCGATCGGTGACTATAATAGATAGGCAGCTGAACCTTGAGCGCCATGTCGACATGAAGGTTGCCACAACTGTAGCACTGATATGTCGGCGATGGGTATAGCTTTTGGTAACCCTGTACAGCGGTTCATGCATGTCAGCATATAGCTGTAGCTCTTGGAAGGTAGGAGAGGGCCACTGGAAATTTTCGGCGCTTCTTGCTTCACTTGTGCCGCTTGCCGCCCGCTGCAGTGGACCCACTCTGCCGTTCTAGTACACTCTAGTTACAGGAACTCCTGCAGAAACAGAAGGATGACAGCTTTCACAAATCATAAAGAAGAATTGCGGCATTGCTATCAATTTTCAGTGTTGCTGCAAGAAAGGTACATCTGTGTTTAGAGCTTTCCAGATGCTCGTGTGCTTAAATTTAGGTGCACTTAGGAAAGACCAGGTGGTTAAAATTGGTCTGGAGCTCTCTATTATGTTTTTCTGCAACATTATATTGTGATTAAAATAAAAAAAGCTCCCCAATTATTTGAAGAGTAATAATAGCTGCAGCAAGGCACCCATTGGATGATAAACTTCAAAGATTTCAACGCTCTCAAGTGCGAATGTACATTTCTTTGTCATTTGGAGAAGCAGGCGAGGTACACCAGGTAAGCTGTATCCTCCAGCTCTGTTTGTAAAGGGAGCAGTTCTCCATTAGTATTGTGGTTCAATAAAACAGATCATGTCTTCTTTTTTACTTCAATTCCCTGCGTAAAAAGCAACATTTTTATTGCAAGAAAGCTCACAAGATGGAGGAAGTTTCATGTGACCTCATCGGTCTCAGTGTGCTTTGGATTGTCAATTAATCTGTCCTCACACTGCAATCTGTTGACCTCCTGGATAGCTCGGACAACAGAACAAGAAGCCCAAAAGAACATTAGCTATTGGCTCATGTTTTGGACCAACATGAATTCTTATTCATTATGGAAGTTTTTTTTTTTTCTGTGAAATTGATCAAGACCTTCTTGTAGCCTTGCACTTGGAATGGGTGGTAACCATCTTTTTTCTCTTTCACGAACGTTGTTTGATGAATTTGCACGGCGCCTTATTGACTCAGCACATGCACGTCTTATGCCAGAAGCATTTTGCAACTGACAATGATCTAACTATGAGGGCACGGTTTCTTTGCAGAGGAGTATCTCACCAAAGAATGGCGCTACCCGGATGAGCTCCATGGCATTGGGAAGTATGGAAACGACTCGTACCGCATCTTCTGCGTCAACGAATGGAGGAAGGTGAGGCAATATCATATCTGTTGTGATCTAGTGTATTAAAACACCTTGCGTGCAGTTGTGGCCTTTATTTTAACATTCAAGGTCTCTTTTATGGAAGTAACAGTGTTGCAGTGGCATGATGGTTACAATGCTTGATGGCCGATCAGAAAGTCATGAGTTTGATTCTGGTTGCATTGGTAGTATTCGTCACATTGGTTGCATTACAGTGGGGGCAAAAAACTAGAGACATGCACTGTGTGATATTGCGTGCATTAAAAAAGAACGATGGATCATCTTCTTGAAGGGAACCCTGATGGGATGCGAAGCAGCAGTGGTGCGCACAGCGCTGACCCGGTTGAAACGGGCATCGACTCAGGTGCTGTAAGAATGATTTAAAGCAAAACCCGGTGTAGCGTTTACTCGAGTGAACGTTTGTTTGAAACGCATGGAAGCCAAAGGCGGGACGCGTTAAAGACGCTTGCGCTCGGCTTTCTTGGCTGCAACTATTGATGGTACCCGCACGCCACCTGCGTTCTCGAATGTGATCGGAGTTTTTGACTCGTACCTCATCGGTCTCCCTGGTCTTCCATTGCCGACGCTTGTGTTCAGCTTTCCTGGCTCACGCCTCGTCAGTGTTGACATTGCCATTCGCGAATGCGATTAGCTTGGCTAACCCTCGCAACACCGGCGACAGCTGGGAAAGGTACGCGCACATTAGCGGGAAGCATGCCGCGACCGCGTCCCGCTTGTCGGCGTGATCACGCAGCAAGCAGCGGCGCACTGTCCACATTGTCAACGCAGCGAGATTCTCGAGGGGCACGTGCACCCGCCGGCTCACGGCTTCTTCTCTCCGACAGATGGAGAGAGGTGGCACGGTTGAGATGATGCCCACGTGAGAAATGGGCTCGAGCATTGCGAGCGGTGGAGAGGGTAAAGCGAGAGAAAGCTGACACATGGCGAGCGTGCGACAGGGGAGGAAGAAAGACGTCACCGCGCACAGCTAGGAGGGCGCGAGCTACTTGGCACCACTCCAACACCTGCTGCGAGCGGAGCAGTGCGGACGGAGGAACAGCGTTACACAAGCTAGTCGAAAAGCTGCTTCGCATCTAAAAACCTCAGGTGTCCAAAATTGTTCGAACTCCTCCACTGCAGCGTCTGTTCCAGCCTGAATTGCTCTGTTGTGTTAAACACCATACACCAATCATCTATCATTAACCAGCTCTCCCAGCTTTCGAAATTGGGAAAGAACAACAATAAATATTATCATTATTCGTTATTATTAGTATAATTTGTTTTAGCCAGAGTGATGGGTAAGAGGTAACGAGGCCTGCCACTCTCAAAATGGTAAGGGTTGGGTTAGAGTAGGGTAGGCTGCAGAAAAGTGCCTAGAGGAACTCAAAGAACTTACAATTAATAGATCTCAATGGAGGTGATATGCTCATGTCACCGGCGGTCGTCAGTGACTTAACAGTACTTGAAAAAACTAGACGAACAAGGATAGTTATTCACTTAACTGTCACTATCTTTGTCTCACTTTAGCATCTCTCCTAATCATGTGGTGGTTTTGGGAAGTTAAACCCCACATATCAATGAATCACATTATATAAAATAGACCAATCCTACTTCAGACAATGTTTAGTGAATTTAAAGCTGAACCGTTGTGGTTCCCTGCAATTTCTGCTTTTTTATATCACTACTTCTTGTTTGACAGCCTGTGGTATACCAGCAAGTGACCAGTATTTCTTTTTCTCGTAGCAAAGTGTTTTTCTCGTAGCGTACCGACTTCAAGAGGAGCGTGAATGCAGTCACGCTCATTATCTTCTTAGACATCTAGGTTGCAGAAACCATCTTCACTCACCATATCAAGTTTCTTCTCTTTTTTATGTCCTTTTATACAACTTTATTGGCACGGCATTTGTATGTCCTGCTTCTTTGATACTGCCCTATTTTATTTTCAAGCTTTGTCTTAGACACAAATCACTCCTCTTTTTAAAATCTTTTCCTTCCTCCTTCCTGATCGGTGGGCAGGCACTGCACCACTCTTGATGGAAGTTGTCTGTCTGCCTCTTTTTCTTGGTTGGTTATGTCTAATTGTATCTAACGCTCCACATTGTACCTAATGAAGCAAAACGGAGAGGCAGGCGAGTTGGTACTGATTCATAACAACGTGAATGTAGCACAAAAAAACACAAGCAAGAAAGGGTACACCACAAGCACTTGTGGTGTATCCTTTCCTGTCCATGTCTTTTCGTGCTAGATTTACGTTGTTTCATTTTCATTTCATTTCATTTTATTTATTTTACCCTCAATCGCTGTAGCTTTACAGAGGGCATCGGGGTACAAAAAATAATAAACGATAAACAAGAGCAAACATAGTAACATCAATATAATAAAGATTACAAGACATGAAAATTCGATGTTAGGCAATACACTGAATGTATGTGTAAGTATCATCAGAAACATGGGAGAAACAGAGTACAATAATATATATGTACAATATACACTTCACGCGTCATCACATAAGTACTTCAGTATTGTAGAAGAAAACAAGTCATGATTTGAAATGGAAACCATGTCCAAGGGATGGTGGTTCCAGTCGTTGGATGTGCGTGGGACGAAGGAATGATGGAAAGTGTTAGTGCGGCATCTAATGACGTGTACCTTTTGTTGATGATCTAAACGGGCTGAGTAATAGGATGGAGTGGTAATGAACTGAGCTTTTAAAAGTGGATTATTGAATATCTTGTGAAAAAATATGAGACGAGATGCTTTGCGACGTGATTCAAGTGACTATAGCGAAAGGATGTGTTTCATGGATGCAAACACTGCTAGTGCGATGGTAGTTAGATAGAATGAAATGTGCTGCGTTATTCTGTACCATTTCAAGCGAGTGAGTTAAGTTCAGTTGAAAAGGGTCCCAAATGAAGCATGCATATTCGAGTTTTGGATGAACTAGTGTTTTATACATTGTTAGTTTCACGGCTTGAGGGGCACAACTAAAGTTGCGTCGTAGGTACCCTATCATACGGTTGCTATTGTTAATAACATAGTTACTATGATGCTTCCAGTTCAAGTCAGATGTTATATGAATCCCCAACTATTTATACGAAGTTACAGACTCTAGATCAGCGTCATTTAAGATGTAGTTAGCTGGAGGTCCGGTAGTTCGTGAGATACGTAAAACTTTACATTTGTTAGTGTTGAGGTCCATGTGGCAAGTTCTACACCAGCTGCCAATATTAATAATGTCACTTTGCAAAGAACTAGCGTCAGAGTTAGATGAAATTTCTTGGTAAACAATGCAATCGTCTGCGAAAATGTGAATCGAAGAAGTTACAACATCAGGTAAATCGTTAATATAAATAAGGAATAGTAAAGGGCCCAACACAGAACCCTGGGGCACACCAGAAGTAACGGGAGAAGAGGGTGAGCTGTAGTTGTTAGCAACATCGAATCGTGAGCGATTAAGAAAAACTCGATCCAAGCAAGGATGCTGCCATCAATATTAAGGGTCCTAAGCTTATATAGTAGTAGGTGATAATTAAACTTGTCAAAAGCCTTCGAAAAATCTAAAAAAATGCAGTCGACCAGTGAACTCCTATCTAGAATGATATGTAACCAATGGGTAAAACAAAGCAACTGCGTTTCACATGAAAATGACTTCCTAAATCCATGCTGTGACGTGCTAAAGAACGAATTTGATTCTATAAAGGTGACCAAGTTAGAGAAGATTATGTGCTCCAAAAGTTTGCATGGTAAAGAAGTAAGTGAAATAGGTCGGTAATTAGTGACAGAATGCTTGTTTCCTGACTTGTGTAGCGGAACCACCTTTGCCTCTTTCCAAACGCAAGGCACCACACCTTCATTCAAAGACCGTTGGAATATTTTACACAGGAACATAGATTAGGCATGTTTAGTTTCTTTAAGGATTCTTGTGTTTATATTGTCAACACAACAAACAGAGGACACTCTGAGGGATTCAATTACTTTTACAATTTTGTGGGCCTCAGTCACTATAACAGATATTGATGAATAGTTGCGCGCTGGTAAAGAGACGGTAGAAGAAGTGGACGATACTGAAAAGTTCCGGACAAAAGTTTCGTTCAGACGTGCTGCACACATCTCGGAAGACACGGGAAGGCCGTCTGAGTCAACAAGTACGATTTCACTGTCGTTGGTATTTGTAATAGTTTTCCAAAACTTTCTGGGGTTGCTAACAAGCATTAATGGCAAAGTGTTAGATATAAAGTTAGCCTTAGCATCCGAAACTGCTGACGAGTAAACTCGCGCAGCACTCTCGTAGGTGCACCAGCGTTCCTCCGTACTCTGGAGTTTCGCAGCATGAGACAAGCGTTTCTTTTTGTTAGAAAGTCGCTTTAAGTATGTATTGTACCAGGGTGAGCAAGAGCTCACTGGTATAGACTTTAAGGGAACAAAGGTGCGAGTAAGTTTGTAGATTTTGTTAACAAACAGATCCCAGTTTTTTTGCACGGTTCTATCAACAAAGTTATGTAGATAAGCGCCGTAAAATAGAGAGAGTTCGTGGTTCATTGCCTCAAAGTTTGCAGCATTGTAGTTATAGATAACCTTGTGTTTCTTAGTAGCTGTTCGCATGCTGTTGCGTATGTAAAAGTGTAGCAGACAGTGATCGCTGAGACCAGGAAGTGAGTTTAGTGCATGAATGTTCTTGGGCATTGTTGTAAGAATCAAGTCAAGAATGTGCGATGAAAAACAGGTGACGCGAGTTGGGTTGTTCACCATCTGCGTAAAATTAAACAGGATGCAAGTATCACAAGAAAGCATTGGCCATTTGAAGAAAATGGTACGACTTCTGGTAACGATGACGCCCACATTATGGTAGGATAGTTGAAGTCGCCGAGAATAGTTATCGAAGATGGGTAGCGCATTGTAATTTCATTAAAGTTATCGTTAAACTCCTGAACAAAGCTGATGTTTGTATCTGGAGGGCGGTAACAGACGCCAAGGACAAGCGTTTTATTATTCATAACCACCCCGCATCATATCACTTCCAATGTAAACCTCACGTTTATAAGAAAGGACTTAAAACGCTTTGAAATTGCAAGCAAAGTACCATCACCTTGTCTTCCATTTCATCTCTATCGCGGCAGTAAATGTTCAACGATTTGGAAATAGTAAAAATTTCGTTATCGCAAACATGAGTATTCAACCAAGTCTCGGTCACAGCAATCACGTTGGCTTCACAAGAATCGATAATAGCGTCAAAAGTGTCACGCTTTTTCATTATACTACGGATTTTCGTGTAGAGAACCGAAATAGGACGTGATACGATACTGCCACTTCCCCTTGCTGATTGTTATGAGGAGGCATTAGATGTCCACTCACATGACAAAAGTGCGGTATCAGGCAATGACCGTGCGTGAAGGTCATGGCTGTGATTGGAAGTCGGGTGCGCCCCATTTTCGATGCGGAATCCGCTACCATTACTGCGAGAATGAGCAGTAGTCTCGCGAACAATGCCCGCGAAAGCATCATAAGAATAGCTTGTGTGGTTAACAACGAGCGTGTCGTAACGAAGCTGAAAAGTTGGTCGGCCAGGCAATGATTTTGCAAAATTGTGCAGCATCTTGCGCGCTGTTTTTGTAGCCAGACAGTAGTCCTCCGATACAGAGACGTTATGACTTCTCAACTTAGATTGACGTGCCAGCACAAGTTCTTTTGTTTTAAGGCTTGCAAATTTTACTATCACTAGTCTAGTTTTCTAGCGTATGTATGGACCACCTAAATGATGGGCCTTTTCTACTGCATTCGAGTCAAACTCGGCGCCTAGGCTACTAGAGAGCAAGTTGGTTAGTGCCTCTTCAGTAGCTTGCCAGGTCTCATTTTTATCGGGCATACCAAAAAACACTAAGTTGCACCTTCGGGCTCTGTCCTCGAGGTCGTTTAGATGGGACACCAACGCGTCATTTGTTTGAGTGATGTTGCCGATAGCTTCATTCGTGAAGTGCGAGCGCGTCGGTAAAGTTGTCTGTCTCCTAATATATATGTGTGTGTGTGTGTGTGTGTGTGTGTGCGTGTGTATATTATATATATATATATATATATATATATATACCGGCTGACAAGTATGGTACTAATATGTACCATACTGGTATGTTTCACTCCATGAGCACTTTACAAAGCTGATTGCTTCAGTCATTTGTCGTGCGCTCTTCTCTTGCACCTATACATTATAAGAGGCCAAAGACAAAGCTGGTCTCTGTGTGTGTTGTGTGTTTTTTTTTTCAATCAAGTGATCTCTCAGTCTTGTGCACAGTTAAGCTCAATCTTACGAAAATGGATTTTAGGAATTGCCCTGTTTAGCAAAGAGATTTTCTTTGCTCAAAAGTCACCCATTGGGTTCAACGTTGTTACAATGACACACATTGATACCAGCGTCTCCCCCTCACGCATTTGCCTTCCTTATCAGTCGTGGGTTAGGTCCGTGCTAGTCTATATAAAATGCAGGGGTCGCTTGCGGATGTCGTTACGTTACAGTTTGAGATTTCGGAGAACTGAATCTCGATTTATTAACTGAATAATCTAAGTGCTGCCATCAGTTAATTAAATCAAGTTTCAACTTTGTACATTTTCTGAACATATACAATCCTCATGGTGCGCTGTTTAGCATTACATTTTAATTGTGGCAATCTTATTGCTTCTAATCACTTGCACTGTTGTGATCACCTGTCCCATCAATTTTCTCCCAGGTTAAGCCCAACGACCACATGCTCAACAAGTACCATGCCTGGTTGAAAACACAAAACCTGCAAGTATAACCAGGTCGGTCCTGAACAACCCAGGAGGGGTTCGCATATTCAAGAGAGACACGATAACAATAGCGTGATGGGAGTGGAGAATACTTCTACACTGGCATACTTTGTTCATATATCATTGTCATTCCAACCTTCATCACAGGTTTATTTTATGCTGTGCTTTACTGATAAATTATGCTCAGCTTTACTGAAAGCAGCCAGCAAGTTGCAATGTACTTTCAGAAAGTAGCAACGCTGAGAAGCATTCTTTGTGCGAGGGACTGAGTTGGTGCCCGTGCTCACAATGCCTGTTGCATTAGTTGGCATTATTACAATGTTCGTTGTGTCACACTACAGAAGCATTCATGCAAATAGGTCCAAAGGTTTCTTATTACTCCTTTTAGAGCATTCTTAGCTTCCATGTTATGTGTTAATGTAACAGCTTGCTACTCTACACAAGCTTTGAAGTCGCTGAACTTACTCTTTTGTGTGCTCTGCTTTTGGTACAGTGGTAAACAAACAGCATGTCAAATTATCTCAATTCCACGCTGTCGTGCAAAAGGCACTTGCCCACTGCTCAAGTCCTGTTATGCATTGAACTCTTCTTGTATTTGTGAGCAGGTTACAAGTGGGACATTGTTCTCAGTATTTTTGCCTTTCCTGTCTTACAAATTCTTTGTGGTTATGGTTGCTCGACAGGCATCTCAGTATGTTGCCAGCCATCGACAAACGAGTGTCTGCTTTACTATCGCGTTTTCTCACGTGTAACCCACACTTGCATAAAAACCGCACCCCTAGCTATAAACTGCAGGAAAATAATGCTTTTTTAAATCGCCACTTACATTGTTGTGAAAACTTCCTAGCAATACTGTGAAGCAGTATGACAAAGCCAGTTTTCACAACTCTCAGTTCTATTTCAGTTTCAAATTTTTTGTATTTGTCATGTGGGTTATACGTAAGAAAATATGGTAAGTTGGCACTCAACTTTAAAGCAGGCTTGGTGGAGATCTAACAGTAGCCAATCACGTACCTAGATCGGTTTACTGGCAAACACAGTTTGGTTGTGCATATGTGAACAAGATGGCACCTTTGGCACCCTTATGTGAGAGCCGAAACATGTTGAGAACTGTGGGCTAGTTACTGTTGAGGTTACATGTGCAGAGATACCCAGAGAAAGTGGGCTAAAAAATGGCTGCTGCCACCATGCACCTTGGGTTCGTTCCCTGCTGGCCACAAGTTGCTTGGCATTCGCTTTTCTTTTTTTTACTCATAATTGCCATGCAACTAACGACTACAAATAATATCTCGTATGCTTTCCTGGCACGTTGAGTTTCAGAGATACTATTTCTTCAATTCCTGGAAACAAAAAAAAAAGAGAGAGAGAAAAAAAACTGAGAAAGCTTGGCTTAGCCTTTACAACCCTAACCCTTTGTAAGATCTATTTAAAAGCATCACTTGCATCAATAATGATCACGTGTGACACAATGTACACTAGTTTTGGTATTTGTTAACTATGACTGTAGTATACAAGGACACCAGATGTGGGTTACGTATGTGTGCATCCCCATTCATTGCAGTATTGTATTCACATATTCATTACTTTAAGCTGCTTCAAGAAAGTTTATACTATGTACCTTCTGTTCGTAGCATTCGTTGATAGCTAGCACTATTCACAGTTGTTGTAATTTGTGCCACTTACCAAACAATATCTACCAGGCTATTGTGTATAACATACCGTCGTCGTCGTGTACAGCTGTTCTGATAGCCTCACAAGAGCGTGCGTTTGGCAATGTGATGTATATATTAAATCACGTGAGTCCATCGCGTGATTTAAAGATGCTTGATTGAACAGTCTTCTAAAGTCAGCAATTGAATGTTTCATCGTCACCTTGTTACGTGAAACAAAACGGGTCTTACTGTAATTAAACTTCATTCTACTAATTTTTTAGGTGGCACATTGTACTCCTTTAGAATGTTTTATTGCATGTTTTTTTTTATTTTATGGTTATTTAACAGTGTCATATACATAGAGTTTCTCAAAATTAACTAGAGGGGACTCTAACGCTGTGTTCGATCAGCGACCATGGGAATGATGGGCAGTACACACATTTGCCTAGTCTTCGTACTTGCGGGCGGCGAATCATACTTGCGGCTTCGTTTATTGCTGTGTTTCGATCTTGTTTTGAAAGAAAGATTCAACTCTTTTGAACTTCGTGACCCAATTTGGAAAGGTAATTCGAAAGAAATAGGGTGGTGAAGCGCAATCGCTGAACATTTGCTGATTTTTGTTCCGTGAGAAAACAGCTTCAAGCCACTCGAACACACACGGAGCCAAAAGCAGGCCAGAAGTACGAAGTTTAGACAAATGTGTGTACTACCCATCATTCTCATGCTCATTGAAGCACCGTGCATTGTAGCTCCCATAAACACTAGCACCAGAGTTCCCTCTAGTGTATATTAGGAAACTCTATGGTCATATATTGTAAACACTAGCGCTGTTTTCAGCCATATTTTGTTAATGTTTACTTTTTCACAATAAATGTTTTGTCTTTTTTTTTTCTTGCACTCGTCTTGGCAAGTCTTCATTTATTCTTAAATATTGCAGCCCTATGCAGGGATGTTGCAGGGGTGGAGTATATTTTCATAAACAAATGTACAGTTCACAAGATCGACATAATAGGTCACATGTCAGTGAACTCACTCACAAGTAGACTTACACCGGCTCGCTCAGTTCAAGCTGCGAGACCGGGTTAGTAATATTTGGGCGAGACCCACAGATGGAAACTGGATTGAAACCTCTTTTGCATGATGAGACTGTGTGATACAGCAATGCAACATAAAAAATTTGCAATAGTGTAGTTATGTTAACTCATGCAATGTAAGTTATCCAAAATAGCAGCATGAATACTACAACGATCGAACATGCAATGCCTTATGCAGCAGGAGGCACATGATTAGTTACGACTGCCTGGGATTCTCTGATGTTTAAGGTACAGCTGGTGTTCTCGCATTCCATTGCCACTGAAATGCTGTAATCACAACCTGAAATCAAACAGGTCGCCTTGTGCCCAGCAACAGAATCCAGGCACTGGGTACTGGAAAAGATACAGATCCAGAGATGCCATTACTATAGAGGGTTTCTACGCAACATTCAAAATAAGTACATATGTCCTCTGAAAACAGCGTCGAGGCACTGGGTTACTAGAAGAGATACAGATTCAGAGGTGCCATTACTGTAGAGGGTTTCTACGCAACATTCAAAATAAAGTACGTATGTCCTATCAAAACACTAACTGTTATACGTCTTTAATATCCAACTCCCCTCAAAAGCAAACTAGACTGCTAAAAAAAAGTGCTGGATTAAAAGGGGTCCTGCAAGGCTTTGTACAAAAATGATGCTGGCCATCAATGTGGATTCACATTCAACTGAAATGGGGGCCAACGTTTCGGCCACTTTAACTCTTTTCAATTTAAGTGAGGATTGTTACAATACAGTTAAGAAACTGCATATAATGTCTCCTATGCTGTGCTTGGCATAATTGTTAGTCGGCTTCGTTACTTTTATTTATTAAATGCAAAGCATTTCTTAGTGAACTTCTACGACTTTGAGCATATCTATCTATCTATCCATCTATCTGTCTATATCTATCCGCCTACGACTTTTAGCTCTCCTGGCCGTTTGTATAATGGTATCCATAGCAAAACTGGTATGGCGTAACATGATTGTATGAAGAACATGTCCGACTAGTCATAACATGAAAATCATGACATGTATGTCATGAATGTCTTGATTCACATTTCATGGTCCTGCAGCTCTTGCGGTGGTTTCATTCACATGACATGTTGGAAAACTGGTATGGTATGACAAGATTGCATGGCGAACACAAGCGACAGACCCTTACATGAAAATCATGACATCCATGTCATGTAACAGCATGACTACATGCCACGCTCATGATGCACTCGCGGCCGTCTCGCTAGCGTCACATATACCAAATTTTGTATTACAGTACATAAATGGATGATGAAGGTATGTGACTGGTGTAAACATGATAATCATGAGATGCATGTCATGTAACAACATGACTACATGCATCGCTCACGATGCACTGGCATCCGTTTTGCTAGCTACACTTATACCAAATTTCGTATTACGGGACGTGAATGGATGACGAAGGTATGGTACTATTGCAAACATGATAAACATGATATGCATGTCATGTAACTACATGAATGCATGCTATGCTCATGATGCTTTTGCAGCCACTTCGCTAACTTTAGATGTACTAAACTCGGTATTATGCGACGCGAGAGAACGACATATAACAGACACATCTAAACATGATAATCACGACAAGCATGTTATGTAACAACATGACGACATGCCACACTAATGATGCACTCGCGGCGGTTTTGCTAGCTTCACATATGCCAAATTTCGTATTACGTGACGCCAATGGATGACGAAGGTATGTGACTAGTGCAAACATGATAATTATGAGATGCATGTCATGTGACAACATGACTCATGCCACAGTCAAGGCGGCAATACATTTCAACGTGACGCGGTGCGCATGCTTGCTGGCGTTCATTTCGTCGCGTAGCGCCGGCACTGCCACGCCAGGCGCCGGTTTTGCCATATACTTGCATGCACGCGTGCGCTGTGCTGCGTTGCTTTGACGCATGCGTGTTTCAGCGCGTCTGGCGTTCCTTCGTCACAAAAAGAGGGAAACGCAGGTGTTGTCTGCGTAACGCATCGGCGCGAAATGCAGCATGTCGCATTTCGCGCCGGTTCCCATCGAGCCGCGCCGACGGACCCTGGTCGCGCCTGGCGTCAGATTATAGAGTGCTCGCGTTTTGCTAACGTTGCGTCGCTGTGCCCAGCGTGCGCGCACGCCAACGCTACATTGAGTATATTGAGCCCTTCATAATGCGCTCGCGGCCGTTTTGCAAGCTCCACATATACCAAATTGGGCGTTACATGACGTCAATGGATGACGAAATATATGACTGGTGCAAACAGGATAATTCTGACATGCATGTCATGTAAGAACATGACAACATACCACGCTCATAGCGTGCTCGCGGCCTTTTCGCTAGCTCCACATATACTATATTTGGTATTATGTGATGTGAATAGATGACGATGGCAAACGACACATCCAAACATGATAATCATTACACGGAAGTCATTTGCAGCATCATTTACCTCCATCTCGTAACATTGTGCTGATTTTAAAGTGACATATCAACATTTCTCATTCGTGCTTCGCATAGCATCGATTGCCACTGTACGTGAGATCTGCTAATTTTTTGTTTATTTATTTATTTTCAAATACTCTAGCCCTATATGGGGCTATTGCAGGAGTGGGGTACATTTACATGAACAAAGTGCACTGATTACATGGTTGAACAAACATGACAAAGAAGAAAAAAAACAATGAATTACTTATAACAGTGCATCTACAAAATCTGACGACAATTCACGAATACTACCGGGCAATTCGTTCCATCTTTCAACAACTTTAGGAAAATAACTGTTCTCAAAAATGTTTGTGTGCAAAAGAAAGCCTTTGAGTTGAGGCTGTGGTAACATCTAGTTGAAAGAGTATTAGCACATGACATGTAATCATCAGAAGGTAGTCCACAAGGTGAGTGAAGAAATGAATGCAATAACTTTAAGGAATCGGTATCCTGTCTGGCGGATAGGAGAATGAATTTCAAAGAATTCATTGCTGAAGAAGGTGAAAAGTTAGAATGATCGTAGCGATGGCAAATGAAGCGAACCGCCTTGCTTTATACAGATTAAACTTTGTTGACATCACATGTTTTATACAGGTTCGAGACATACGGAGCATACTCCAGTATAGGGCGTATAAATTTATTACCTGCCCTAAGTAGACAGTCTTTTTTAACTTGAAGTGCACTATTACCTATCTCCAAGCGCTGCTCATTGCCGAGGTTGTTGTACATTACTTTTGTTTTCTGCAGATTAATTTTAAGGCACACCTTTCTGCTCTCCTTGTCTAACTCCGTAATCATGAAATCATGAGTTGCAATTCATCCTCGAAGTTACTCAGCTAACTAACTGGATTCCCAGAGAAGGTAAGTTGGTTAGGGGGAGAGAGAAGGTTAGGTGGGCAGATGAGATTAAGAAGTATGCGAGTATAAATTGGCAGCAGCAAGTACAGGACCGGGTTAACTGGCGAAACATGGAAGAGGCCTTTGTCCTGCAGTGGACGCAGTCAGGCTGATGATGATGATTTTTACTTTTGTGTCCGGGGAATAATTGTGTTCTTGGAAGTGTACACATGCGGCAACGGGAAGTGGCTGTTAGTGAATGATCATCATCATCCTCATCAGCCTGGATGATGATGATACCACTACTGTAATCTGAAAGTTAATGCGTATCTGCCAATGCCTACACCATGTGCAAAAGCTGGTGAAGGAATCCTGAAATATGGTACAATCGCTAGGAGATGAAAATACTTCATATAAGACGCAGTTGTCGGCATAATGACGGACTTTTTACTTCATATTGTTCGGAAGGTCATTTATAAATATTAAAAATAATAAAGGTCCTAGAACGGATCCCTGTGGAACACCCAAAGTTGCATCGACAGTTGAGGACGAAATGGAGTTGAAAGACATATTGAGATCGAGATTTAAGAAAGCTAGCTATCCCATTGGTTAATTCAGAGTTGTTTAGGGTAGCGTTAATTTTACTTAGCAGCTTATTGTGTATAACGGTGTCAAAAGCCTTGGAGAAGTCTATGAATAATGCATCAATTTGATTGCAACTGTCAAAGTTGCTGGAAATGTCATGTACAAATTCAACCAGTTGTGTTAGTGTGCTGAAACCACGATGAAAACCATGTTCGAGAGTAGGTTATTCGAGAGTATGTTCGAGAGTACATACTCTCAATGTTCGAGAGTAGGTTATTCGACTAAAGGTATTCAGTTTTATGATTGTGAATGATATGCTCAAGTAGTTTACCGGAATTTGAAGTTAGTGATATCAGTCTGTAGTTGGACAGGAGTTGTTTGTTGCTTGATTCATGCAAGGGGAAGACTTTGGCTAGTTTCCAGGACTTGGGGACAGTGCTTGAAATTTTAGATTTTCGAAAAATGATGGACAAATATTGTGCACACCAGAATGAATATCGCTCCAGAAAGCTGTTTGGATTGTTGTCGAGACCAGTGCACTTTTTTGTGTCTAACTTGAGTATCACGTTCAAGATGCCGCCCTCGTTAATCAATACATCGTCAATAGCGAGCTCAGGATTAGGGCTTCTGAATACCGGCAGAGAACTGTTAACATGCGTGAACACAGGCTAAAAGTAGACATTGAAGGCGTTGGCTATTTCAAGTGGGTCTGAAATAACCTTACCATCTAGTATAAACGATATGGTATTACTTTTAGTTGGTGCTATAGAAGCCTAAAAATTGCGTGGGTAGGATTGAAGTAATCCTGGAAGTTCAACTAGATTATAGAAATCTTTAGCTTTTTGCAATTCGGTACGTAGTTGCAGCAAGGCACTATTAAAGCGAAAGATACTGTCAGAATCTAGCGTATTTTTTTGGCGGCAAAGACAACGAACCCGATGTGATGTATGCAGTAGAGTGCGATTCATCGAAGTAACCTTGGTATAATATTGAGGGGAACGAAGCTATTAATGCATAGTTTAACTATGTGCTCAAATTCTTCAACTAATTTATCAACGTTTTCGCTAACACCAAGGTCTCGAAAAGAATCAAACTCAAATGCAAGAGTGTCCGTTATTGACGCCTCATCAGCACGAGAAAAAATCAAGGAAATGAGCAATATTGGGCTGCGCCTCACTCAGTGAAGGGGGGAATCGAAACTAACACAGCTTTGTGGTCGTAAATACCATCGATCACATTGCACTGAAAGCCGGTTTCAACTAGATGAGAACTTAAGAAAACCAGATCAAGGACAGATGTGTTTCGGGCAGGTGTATGTACGATTTGAGTAAGACCAAAGGATAATGAGAGATAAAAGTTCTCTACAAGGGGCCAGATCATGCCAGGTGCAATTCAGGGTTCGCCAATCAATACCCGGAGCATTAAAATCTCCCATGAACACAATCTACGAGGTGCCGAAGTCTTGTTCGTGCATGAACAAGCTAAGTTTTCTAAAGTTTCTAACGGAGAACCAGGAGCTCTATAGCACACACCAAAAATCATATATAGACCATTTAAACATAGCTTACAGCAAGTAACTTCGACATTAGGCATGGTAGGGAGTACAGAAAATTTTATGTTCTAACGAAGAAAAAGAGCGTTTTACATATTATCGAGAACGAGCCCGTCAAACGATACCTCAGGCATCTTTCGAATCGACTAGTATAGTGTTTTCTGGGCAATGTGGCCTTTCCATCCCTGTAATTGCGAAGGCTACTCGTAATCAACACCATTCCCGTAACCAGTGATCGTCGACTCTCCAGATGCTGCAGACAGCTCCCTTCCAGTTTCATAGCACATTCAGTCACTTTGCTGAAGACATAAACTCTGGAAGCTCTGTCTGTGGTGCGGATAATTGTACACTAGGTCACATGCTCTGGTGGTGCCTGGCGTTACGTAGCACGAAGTTCGGCACAGAAGAGGACTGGGAAAGGGCCCTTAAAGGCCAACTTCGGCAATTTTTTTGAAGTCAATAGATCTCAATTAAATTCACTAGGTACGTTTATTTGCACGTTCGCACCATTAATGCTAAATTGCAGGCTTGAGAGTTTTACAGATTCTTTTTAAGTGAATTTCATAGCTTGCCTCCAAATGCTTGCCTTACTTGCCAAAATTAATGGCGACGCGTTGTGTGTGTGACGTTGATATTTGCTAAGCGAAAGTGACACAACTGATGTGCACTTAGCATCTACTTGTCTGCTATGCACTGTGTGGGTATGGCCAGCGCTTTCTTGGTTGAGTATGCGATTTCCTTTTCTGTGTGTGTGTGGTAAGCGAAGGGTGCAAGCGGCCTTGCGTTGTCGGGCACACATGATTCGCTATATATTCACCATAACAGCCCAAGCATTTCAGCCAATTGCCACAGGCACCGACATGGATGGCCTAGGCAAGTAGAGCCATCCGGCGGCGTTATGCACAGCCAGGCAGGTTCTGGCAAAGTATTACATCATACATAGAAGCGCACTCTGTTGGGTTTCGGTATTGCGTTTTTTTGCTAATTAAAAATTATTTTCGAATTTGTTGTGCATTTCAGCTGTCGGGCACGCGACAAGAGTGTCTCAGGAACACAAAAGCACCATTACTCCGACATGGTAAAAAAATCGTCGGAGTTGGCCTTTAAAAGCTCAGAGCTTTCAATCAACCTCTCGGCAGTCCAAGAGGCCTGTGGACAGTGGAGGGCCATGGTCTTCCAGAACCGGTGTGGGCGCGGCCAGCAACTGCAGCGGACCTCCCCTGGGGGGGTGTCTGATCGAGGTTTCCCAGGACCAAATAAAGTTTATTTCACCTCACTGAAAAACCACCCTGCAGTTTGTGTGCCGCCTCTGTCATGTCACGAAATGAACCCTGAAGCTCACATACATTAAGCAACACTCACCTCAGTGCCTTCAATCTTTTCTTTGCTTCTTGCTACTAAGTCCTGCTATACAGACGTAACCTTAATAAGTTCTATCATTACGTCTAGACGTAACGGTAGACTTTCTATATTTTATAACTACCACACACTTATGTGGATTCAGAAGGACAGTAAAGTGAAACAAAGAACCATCTTTAATAAAGTGAACTCAGAGAAGCCGAATTTGCTGATTTCCCCATAATATTTATTAACAGATAACGAAGTCAAAGGTTCCAATGTTTGATTTTGCAGCAAAATCGGCACACATGACGTCACAGATTTCAAAGTGTATTTGCAGTATTTTGATAGCATTGGCTCAACCAAGTTTCCTGAAACTTGGTATATTAATTCTGTATCCTCCTCAGAGGTAAAGTGCACCATATTTACCAGTTAGGAACCACGCAGGACCTGGTAGATGCCATCAAGATCTAGGATATTGCGACATTTAGTGCAGAAATTTCACGGTGGCGTCGCCACCTCCAATTCTTTTTCTGCGTTTTCTCGTCCACCAAGTGCATTCTCGTGCCATGCATGGCGATTATGGAACTGAATTGTGAAAAAGTAATTTATAATAAAATAAAACTTTTCTCTTTAGCCTCCCCTCAAGCTCCAGAGAACTTGAAGCAATCAAATGCAGTCATTTGAACACCGTTTTATTTAGGCGTCCAGCCTCTTGAACGCACCTAAAACGTATCGCCATCACTTATTAAATACACAACCTCAGTCTCGCCACAGCACAGCAACTGATCTCTCAGCTACTGTTGAAAAATGCCGTTAAGACGTCTCTCGTGGCAGACCCGTCCACGGAAATGTTTCCGCATGACGAAGGGAAGCCGAAGAATAGCTCCGTGGTGTTGCTGCTGCTGCTTGCCTTGGCACTGGCACCCGCAGGAGAAGGCCCGCTGTTGCCCAAGAAGTTGTGCAGCACACAGGCTGCATTCACAATGGCGGCGACTCTCTCGGGTTTCTCTTGGATGACGGTTCGGAGGCACCCAAAACGACTTTCCATCGCCCCGAAGGCGTCGTTCATAACCTCGTGGACTCTAGATAACCTGTAAAGTGACACAAGAGGTGATGCTACTAAGCATCACACTCGGCAGTGAACGTTACTCGCAAGTAGTGCAGTCATAGAAGTCGCCTTCTGCACCCTCGCACTACAGCAAAGAGTCTATAGTTAGCAATACAGTCAAAACCCTTTATAAGAGGCACTGATACAAAAGACAAATGGGTATAACAGACACCAGTGTGCTTACTAGACTGATATATGGGTTGATAGTAATTCGCATGATTTTCTTTATATTCTTTACTTTTTAACCTACTTGTGTTGAGATGCAGCAACTGCGTAAAATAGCATTACTTGTTGTTCTAGGCATCTTCTAGTACAGAGTTCTGTTGTCGATACGATGGCTGCTTTTGTGAATATGTATTTTTCTTATAATAACTCTGTTTTTCGATTGTGTGTGCAATGTTCTTTTCAGTTGCGAATGTCTATTTAGCACTACTGCTGGTACGCCCAGCGCGAGAAGGACCTCGTCAGAAGGCAAACCACCTCCTTTTGTCCTGACTGCGGGCAGTGCAATTGTACTGTCCAAAAAGAAATAAATAAAAATAAATAAATAGGAGGATGCATGTGTGGTACCCCGCTTATAAGAGACATCTCATATAAAAGACAAGAATTGCTGCCCAGAGCATGGGTTTGACTGTGCTCCGTAATGACCATAAAAACAATAATAAATGAGTCTAGGGGTATTGGAAATACTATTAAATTTAAATACAACCAAGTCGATAAAATTAGCAACTATTTTATGACATTGAAACTATAATAAACTTATTCCCTTTTCGAGCAAGTAATTACAAAAGGCCTCTTCCTTGCTTTGGGAATACCAGAAGAATGCTTGATCAATACAACAGCAGAATAAACTAATTTCAATAAGGCAAACTAAACAATATTCATGACTCTTAAGATACAGTGGGCACAGCTCGACGCTGCGCCGGCAAAGACCTTTTCACAGTGTCCGAACACATTGGCATGACGAGTGCAGCTGAAGTGGTTGCTTGGGCATGTTGGTACAACACATTGGAAGGAAACGGCGCGAAAAACAAGAAACCAGACAAAGAACGACACATACAGAGACAAAGAAGGACACATGAAGAGCGCTGCATGTGTCATTCTTTGTCTGATTTCTCATTTTTCGAGCTGTTTACTCCCAATATATTGAGTGTATCGCTTTGTGCTTTCATGAGGCCAGCTGCATTCACAGACAAACCGTGCTCTCTCGACACATTCCAAACTGCGACTGGGCGCTTCAAAGACACCCCCAAATAATGAACCATCACGGGCTCAAGCAAACAAGGTTTCCAGCCGTGATAAATACATCCATTAGCTAAACATTACTGCAGTAAGAACAGTATGAAAAATGTTCTACCCCTTTCGTAGATAAGTAAATTACGTAATGTTACGTGCTGAACCCGCATTAAAATAGTGAGTTACACCACAGTGGGATACTGAATAATTTTTGACCATGTGGGGTTCTTTAATGTGCACTGAAATGAAACTACATGAGTGTTCTTACTTTGGCCCCCATTGAAATATGGCTGCTGTGAATGTCAATCGACCCCTCAAACTTGTAGCTGACAGGACTGCACCTTCCACAATGGCTGTCAAAGCAACATCAACATGCTCGACTCTCTTTTTACATTATGCAAGACTTTGTTATACTTGCAATTCTGCACAAGTTCAATGGGTACTTTGTTATGATGGTAATTACCTGTGATTGAACCATCTTTTCTCTGTTGTGAGATTGGATCCTATGAAGGGCTTCATCACGTGTTTTTCGAGGGGCAACGTGTCGTCTGCTATGAACACTGGTGGCAGAAGGATGTCAGGAGAGTTTTCCACCTTGATGGCTTCTGGTAGCTGGGCCTTGTTGCTGCATATGGCTCTTTGTAGGGCTGTCATCTGCCACACGTCATTGCCACCCTTCGCTCCGGCTGCACCCACATCCGTGTAGATGAACTTGCCGTTGGCATCGACGACAGCGAAGAGAATCAGGCTAAACGAGTTCTTGTAGTTCGTGTAGGCTGCCCGGCACTTCGCCGGCGCCTTCATGACCACGTGCCTTCCACCGAGCGCACCAATGCAGTTTGGAATGCTACACTTGTCTTTGAAAACTCTCGCTACTTCCTTCCAGTCATCTTCGCTCTTCGGTGCTCTCATGAAGTCGTCCTTCAGTTCCTTGTAAATTACGTTGCACGTCTTTTGGATGAGGGCGCTCACGTCTGCACTTCCCAGCTTGAACTGATTCCTCAGCGACTCGGGCAACTCTCCTGCAAAGCGTACGTAGAAATGGTGAATGATTAACCCCATATGGCAACACAGGAAAGCGCGTAGCAGCTATCACAGTAAACACGAGCACAGTGTCATTCGTCACAAGTGCCATCACTAATGAGATCAAAGAAGCATAAGTGTAGGCGTACAGTATGTATGTTGAAACGCTCGATGCTCATATAACTGCTCGCACAGTAACTAACATGCAAGAACAATTCCTGAAATTTCAATTATTTTATTTACCACTTCAGGAAGTGGGGTTATGGGAAGAAAAGGCTCTAGTGAGCTTGACTAAGCAAACAAATTTCAAATACCAGTTCACAAACTTTGAATATATATTAAGGGCATTTTTTAGAGTGCAGCAGTAGTAGTCGTAGAGCCAAAAGGCATGCTAAGCTCGGTTAGTACGAAAAGCAGTAATCAAGCCCAAAAGTGGCTAAGACATGCAAGTGATGGCAAGGCTAAAAGCTGCTAAATATTGTTTATCTGACATATAGCAAGAAATGATCAAGCCTAAAGGCGGCAAAATTTTGTATCAAGCCAAACAGCGGCTAAAATTTGTTTGTCTGGCATACGACAGACCAGGCACAAAGGCAACTAAAACGCTCATGCATGTACGACAAGCAGTAATCAGGCCCAGAGGCCATCAAGTGTTTATGGCATACCACAAGCAGTAATAAGGCCCAAATGCGGCTAAATTTAGTTCATGGTGAGCATGACAAACAGTGACGAGGCCAAAAAAAAGCTAAATTTTGTACATCTCACGTACAGCAAGCAGTGATCAGGCCAATAAGCAGCTAAATTTTGTTCATATGTGGTACAGCAAGTAGCGACCAGGCACAAAGGCAGTTTGGTGTTCATGCAACATATGACAAGCAGTGATCAGACCAACAAGCAGCTAGATTTTGTTCATAAGCAGTACCGCGAGTAGTGACGAGGCACAAATGCGTCTAAATTTTGTACGTCTGACGTATAGCAAGCACTGATTCAGGCACAAAGGCGCGTAAGCTTGTTAACCTGACCTACAGCATGCAACGATAGAGCCAAAAAGAAAGCGTAGTTTATCTGGCATAAAAGACTGTCGATGGTTCGGTTAGCAGGTGTGCAAAGAGGGAAAAAGGGGCACGCAGAAGCACAGTGGCGATCGCGCAGCTAAAGACAAGCGTTTTCGGGGGAGCAAAGAAACAACGAGCACGTGGAGATGTTTACCAGACGTCAGATAACGGAGCGTCACTTGCAGCCTCGTCTGCGTCGATACGTGACGGTTGGCGACAGTCTTGTCCCTGATGATGCCCATACGCACACGGGACATGAGGTGCAAGAACTGCTCTCTGCTCACGGAGAGCAGGTCTCTGTAGTCCTGCGGACCAGCGTTCAGCCGAGTGACAAGGAGCAGCTTGCTCGGTGTGCCGGGCTCCTTCTTGGCCGCGCTCTCCTTCTTGTGCCGCTTCGCAGCTTGGTGCAAAATATCGTCATCATCCGCGTTCGCCAAGAGTACCGCCGCCAATGCTAGGAACTGGCGCTTGTGCGAATTCATTGGGGGAAGCAACAGGCAAGTGGCGATGAAAGCTTGCTCGAAGCTGACCGTGCTTCGGGCGATGCAAGTAGAGTTGCACGTGCGTGCGCTAAGGATTACACTTGGCAAACCTGCAATCGGTAAAACCGCCGGAACGCTCGCAGAGATCTACCGGAAAAGCAAAGATCGGAATCCACGGGAGCTGGCTATCACCGCCAGTAGTTCAAATGGGCGAGCGCCTCGGAAACTTTTCGTAGCGAAACAACAGATGACGGCTAGCTGAGTTGATCCGCTGATGGCGCTACTGTTATTTTGTCTCCTTCTGTTCTTTCTCTTTGCCTTTGTTTGTTAGATAACATTCGTTATCTAACCCTGCTATGATTTCCGCGACCGAAATGCAAATGTTTCCTAAATTAGTTAAAAAAAAGAAACCACATTTATCACTTATCATCATCATGTAGAATTACAAATGGTCTAGTTGATTCTCCGGGTCAGGATCGTTCCCTGTGGACGGCCTCGCTACACAATAATGACTTACCTCTTGACTTGTTTCTCCGCAGTGGCGTGAGCTATATTCCCGTCGCTCTGGTACCTTTGGGTAGAAATTTCATTAAGCTGAAAAACCCTAAGGCAACACAAGAACATCTCCATGCCGTGAACCCAAACTACCAGAGCATAACCGACGTGCGGCAGTTTGGTCGCGGTGGCATTGTATGTCGAACACCGGATCAGCAATGTGTAAAAAGATCTTCTTAAGTGTTCTTCCTTTGCCTCGATCCCGGGAAGTGCGTATATACCGCAACATCTCGCATGCACTTAAGGCATTGTGCGTGGGGTTGACGCGCAAGTAACCCCTGTGGAGACGCTCGAGAAGCTGTCGGTGACAGGTGTGGTTGCAGTTTACCGGTGCAATCGACCGGCTGACAACAAACAACATCCCACAGAGTCAGTGATTGCTACTTTTGCAGGTATGTCGTGCCCTTCAGAAATCGAAGCATGACCATTAGTATTTAGAGTAGATTAGTTAGCGTCCCGCCCATTGCAATGTCACAACTGCTGAAGGTCTGGACACAGCTCTCGTGGCTGTAAATCGGAGGGTCGATGTGGTAGGTGTGGCAAACGCCACTCAGGTCAAGAATGTAAGGCTCAAGATGACTTGTGTTGCTTGTGCGGTGGATATCACGCAGCTGATTTCGCAGAGTGCCCAATGCGCCATAAAGAGGTACAAATTCTTGAAATTCTGGACAAAAGGAGATGCTCTAGGAAGGAAGCCATTTCAGCTGTTATCCCATAGCTATGCTGACGTTTCAGCTCGTCATTCATGTCGGGATACTAATGTCGCGCAGGCAGTTGAGGTAGCGGTAGGAAGAGCTATGGCTACAGTTATGGACCAATTGGTAGCTAGCATCTCCGAATGCATAGCACAAGTTTTAAGTAATCAAATTACTAAGCTGTTGATTCCAACTGCTTTCGGTAGTCCTGAACCCAGTAAAATACCGACCGCCAGTGATGCTACTGCAGTATGTAATGATGAGATGAGTAATGATGAACATCCAGCGCACCTCACAGTGCATGACATACGTTGAACAAGAACAAGTGTTAGACTTAAATGTGTCTACTGATGTCGAGCTGGATGCTCGGGCACAGAAACGCAGCCGGTCCCCGTTGAACCATGACGTTTCAAGTTCCCTTCCGTCAAATCCCAAAAAGACTCCGTCTAGTAAAATACTTGAAAAGTATTTTAGAGAAAGTTATCTCAGTAACAATTCTTACACCAAAATAGCGTCCCTGAGTGTTCTGCAGTGGAATTGCCATTCTCTATTTGCTGCTCTTACTGATTTACATTTCTTGTGTGATAAACTAAATCCCCATTTAATCTTACTTCAAGATTCTTGGATTGCTCCTGACACTACTATTCATTTTAAGTATTACCGTTTGTTCAGACTAGACAGCCCTACGAGAGGTGGTGGAATAGTGACAATGATTTCGAACAAACTTAAAACGCTGGCGTAGGCAAAGATACAATCGCAAGCTTAAACTTCGCGTTGCTCAACTCACTTTGCAAGCCGAACAATACGCCACAGAGCTCACGAGGAACAATTGGCACAACTTTTGTAAGTCACTTAATGGAACACTAAGCACTGCACGCACATGGGCCATACTAAGAGTCCTTGTTAACCCGAAAAGTACCAAGTCCTGTACATGCAGTACCATCCAAACACTTCTTCACTAACAGGATGGGGACGACAACAGCATCTTACAGACTCTTCAAGACAAGTACATCGCTGCAGGCCCTCAGCCAAAATATAAAAACTACCCGTATACAGAGTCAACACCACTGGATGCTGATATCACTGCACAAAGTTCGAGCTGCCCTTCTGAATATCAAGCGCAACACAGCGCCAGGGAAAGACAACATCCAATACTCTCTCATACGAAACCTCTACGACGAAGATCTAGAACAGCTCACAGATTTTTACAACACTCACTGGAAATCCGGAACGTTACCTCAGGAATGGAGACATTCCGAAATAACACTAATTCCTAAGTCCGGCAAACCCCTAGAGCTTGGAAACCTGCGACCAATCTCGTTGACATCTTGCCTCGGTAAATTAATGGAGCATGTCGTCCTCCAGAGACTGCAACCATATCTGGAGGCCGAGGGATTTTTTTTCCGGACTCACTGTTTGGGTACCGGGCCCATCTTTCCACGCAAGACATACTTCTCCCTCTAAAAGAGGAGGTAATGGACAGGCTCAGTTCTACGCAAACTAGAGCTCTGCTTGCCTTGGACATCCGCGGTGCATTTGACAACGTCTCGCATGACCTAATACTGGGGAATCTCGCGTCAATACGCTGCGGACGACAAGTTTACGACTATGTGAAAGCATTCCTAACAAACAGAACGGCAACCATAGGATTAGGTTCTCTTTGCAGTGACATCATTAAGCTCATGGGTAAAGGCACGCCACAAGGATTGGTGTTATCCCCGACACTCTTTAATATCGCCATGGCTAAGTTACCGCCTCTACTCGCCACCATTCCAAGTCCGCGACATGCTTAATACGCGGACGATGTCACTATATGGGTGACCAAAGGCTCAGACGGACAAATACAAGTTGCCCTCCAAGAAGCAGTAAATACAGTTCAAGCATACGCACGAGCAGGTGGTCTAACGTGCTCTGCAAATAATTCGGAATTTCTACTCATTCGTCGTCCCCAGCGAAAGCCCGACTACAGCCCGCAAACCACAGTGACATTAGAGGACCATGTAATTCCCTGCGTACAGAAACTCCGCGTCCTTGGCCTTCATATACAAGCTGATCTCAAAGCAACGCACACCATGAAAATATTAGAACAGCAAGTTTCTCAAATCACGCATATGATCCGCCGCATGATCAACCGAAGGCATGGACTTCAGGAACAAGACATTCTACGTATAGTTAATGCTTGCATAGTAAGTCGCATCACCTACCACGTGCCTTATCAAACCCTAACGCTTGCACAAGAGAGAAGACTGGACATTCTTCTCCGTAGAGCCGTCAAGGCGGCGCTTGGACTACCTACGTACGCATCCACCAACCGTCTCCTAGCCATGGGTGTACACAACAACCTGAGGGAACTAACCGAGGCACAATGTAATAGTCAGCTACGAAGACTCCGCAGCACTCAAGTGGGAAAGCGACTACTCGTCAGCCTAGGGTACGCTCCGAATCGATGTGGATACAGCACACAAGGGAAGCAGCTACCCACTGGCTTCCGAGCGAGTCGCGCCACTTCCACGCAATATGCACCCTGAGCGCAACGCTCAGCGCCGGCAGACAAGGGTGAAAAACCTCACACGCCTCGTCAATCAGTCTCCTCCAAACACTCTCTTATACTGCGCCGCCGCGAGACACCACTCCCGCAGTTTTACAGTTGGAGCAGTGGTGAACAATGATCACGACGAAGTAGCCTACAAAGAACATATATGAAGGCGAAGGGTGTGCCGTCGCTCTGGCGATTTCCCACGCTGCCATACACCTTTCTCACGCAGATGTTATTCTAATCTTTACGGACTCAATGTATACCTGCCGTGCCTTAACACGAAGTATTGTCTCACAGCATATACACCAAATTTTGAACACCACGTTCCACACGCCTCACAAGTTCCGACTCGTCTGGACCCCTGGGCACGCCTCTCTCCCCAGTCATGACTGGGCTCATGCAACTACCCGAGCACTCACTAACCGAGATCTGGAGGAAGAGCTGTCTAACCCAGATTAGGAGAACACAAACATTGAGACACTCTCGAATATCGAGACACTCTCGATTACTTAGACGAGAACGCAATCGGTACCCTCCACCACACCACACGCTCACACGAGAAAATGCAACTGTAGTGCGTCAACTGCAGGCGAACACGTTTCGGAACCTCTATTGCCTCCACATCCACCATCCCACTTTTTACCCTGACAAATGCCCTGGCTGTGTAACGGTACCGAGGTTATTTCACGTAACGCTGAAATGTCAGCGTCCGCCAGCCAGGCGTTCTGCCAACTCCTCTCCTATTCCTACCCTACAAGACTGGGAGGCCATGCTGCGTGATGAAAGCCCGAGTGGCCAGCGGGCGCGGGACGCAGCAGCGGCTGTTGGAACTCTGGACTGAGAGCCCCACCCGACATTTTTCTATGCATGAAATAAAAAAGTTTCTCTCTCTCTCTCGAACAAACTTGGCCGCAAAGCCAAACTGATGTTAAAGTTCCTCTCCCCGGCATACGAAATATTAGTTGTAGGCTTAAGTCTCCAGACCGGGCAGGTTTTGTCAGTAGTAAATGCTTACTTTCCTTCGGGCGTACATGACACGCGGTCATTAGATACATCAATAACCACGTGTAAAGGAAATATTTTACTAGCAGACAACTACCACCATGTTACATGGGGAGTAAAAACTGATACGTGTGGCAGCCGGTTGTGGCATTGGGCCCAAGATAACAATTTTTCATGTCAGAATTCGGGAAGCCCAACACACGTGTGCAGTCAATACTTCTGCGCTAGATTTAACTTTTGCAAGCTCCAGCCTTAATGTTTCATCTTGGTCAGTCGTTGATTGTGCAATAAACAGCGACCACTTACCGATAACTTTTGAAATAGAAATTCAGATAGCCTCTTCGATCTCCATTACTGGTGCGTGTATAAACTACTTGAAATTTAAGGATTCCTTCTTTTTTTCACTGTCTTCTTTGTCAGATAATAGCACAATGCCAAAGGCTCGGAGCTTATATTTTTTATTAAAGGAATTCCCGGGAAAAATCTGAATTCGTGGTGTCGTCCGCTAATCATAACTCGAGTTCTTCTTGGTGGACTGACGATTGCTCGAGAGACTATAGTCGCAAAAAGGCAGCATGGAAAAAAGCTTTTGTACAATCAGTGCCCTCAAAATCGGAAAGACTACCGATTCGTTGCAGGTCTTTTTAAACGTCAGGTTGCCGATTCCGCCGCGGTGGTCTAGTGGCTAAGGTACTCGGCTGCTGACCCGCAGGCTGTGGGATCGAATCCTGGCTGCGGCGGCTGGGTTTCGATGGAGGTGGTAATGTTGTAAACCCGTGTGCTCAGATTTGGGTGGAAGTTAAAGAACCCCAGGTGGTCTAAATTTCCAGAGCCCTCCACTACGGCATCTCTCATTATGATATGGTGGTTTTGGGACGTTAAACTCCACATATCAACGTCACGTTGCCAAGTCAAAAGAAGATTATGAAAGGCGGAAATTCAATTATCTTTCTAAATCCAAGAACAAAAAAGCATTATTCAGATTCCTACGTAAAAAGAAAATGATTCCGCAATTAATAAATGCAGACTCTATCATTTTGTCGGCCGAAGAAATGAAAGCTTCATTAGAAATGATTGGTAAGGGATTGGAGCAATGTTTTTCCAGCCAACTATCACCACCTTCTTCACATGCGCTAAGGGACCAGGGCTTCACAGAAGTTTTCAGGTATGAATTGTCGCAGGTGTTAGCTAACTTGCCACCAGCTGCTCCGGGCCCTGACGGAGTTACGTGGTTCATGTTGAAAATGATGCATAAAGAGTGCCAAGAGTACCTATTGGATATAATCAACTATTTTTTAAGGACGGCGTGGCTCCCATTGGAGTGGAAAATAACAAAGGTAATACCAATACTGAAAGTTCCGGGTAAAGGATATGTTTGGGTAACATTAGGCCCATTGTATTAACCTCAAATTTTGTAAAAGTAATTGAGAGAATCCTAAACATTCGAACACCAAATTTCATCAATGAGAGAGAAATTCTGAATCTATCCCAAATTGGCTTCAGATCCGGATGCTCCATATGGCAGGCCCATATAGACCTTGAAAGTCGCATAAAATTAGCTAAGCGTGAAGGAAAATAGGCTGCGCTCATCACTCTTGATATAGCAAAAGCGTCCGACAGCGTTGAGCATATAGTCTTAAATCAACCAGCTGCACAACCTTAACTTCCCAAACTACATACAGTCATGGATAGCAGAATTTTACGCACTAGAACGTTTTACTGTTACAAAAGCGGCATCGCGTCTTATAGGTATGTGCAAACAAGAGGTGTCCTGCAAGGGGCCGTTCTTTCTTCGGTGTTCAATATCTTGATGAGCTCTGTGCCACGGCATTAGGACATCCACACTTATGTATATACGGACGACATTGCATTTTTTTCAGCAGCAGAGGACATTGATAAGCTACTTCAAACATTACAGACATACCTATCTGCCGTAAAAATGTGGCTTGATAACTTGCATCTGTATTTAAATGTCAAGAAATGTTCTGTTTTAACATTTCCACTCAAAGACCCTTTAGACATTTCGCTCTCCTATATCATCTGGATCCTGTCCCTCAATAGTGTGTGTGAAATATCTGGGAGTAATCTATGACCAATCAATGTCTTGGAAGACACACATCGAGTACATTGCAGCAAAGTGAGGCCGTGCAGTGGAAATATTAAGCAAAATCAATAATAGTCGCTTAGGTATGCGGAGAAATACTCTTATCTCAGTGTATTATATGTATATTCGCCCGGTGCTTGAGTTTGGGTGCGTGTTATACGCGGCGGCACCGGCCTACTAGATACATCCTCTGGTAGTCGTAGAGAGACAAGCCTTGAGATGCTTAGGTCTCCCTAAGTTTGTTTCAATCAAGATCTTGTATCTGAAAGCTAGGCTTCCCTCACTTGCGACCCGTTTTAAATTGTTAGCTACACAGGCATTTTTCGGACTATGAATCGCCGGTAAGGTGTTTAGAAACAGTTTTTATTGACCGTCCTGACTTGTTTTTTGGACAATACTGGTCGAGATTTTGTATACCCCAAATTCTGGTTATACAGCGCTTTTTAGATGATTTAGACATAAAATAATGCTGTTTTTTTAATGAGTACCATTAACAATGCTATTAAATTACAGTTTGATGATATATTTCCGAAAAAAAATTCGAAATTGATGCCGCTCAGTTTTTAGAAGCTATATCAAGCGATTACTTGGCACATACATCAATACAAGCAGTCATAGCAACTGATGCGTCACAAAGGGAAGAAAAATGTGGAATTGGTATTTTTCACCTACCCTAGACTGGTCCTTTTTGCTTCCCCTTCCAGATTTTGTGCCCATATTTGAAGCAGAATTTTTTGCAATAATTCTAGCTCTCCGTAAAATAACTGCTTCACTAAGGCCCACAGTTATTTTAACAGATTCACTATCAGTATGTGCGTCCCTCACTGTAGATGAGAACTCGTATGCTCGGAATGCTTTCAAAGCATTAGTTCCCTCGCATTTAAATCTGATCAAATTGGTCTGGATTCCAGGACATAAAGGCATTTATATGAATGAAATGGCAGATGCGCCGACAAAGTCATCTTTAAATATGCCTGTTATTGAGGTATTACCAGCATCATCTAAGGTATTTTATGCTAGAACGAATTGTTTTGTATCTGATGGCGGAATGCACGAAGTGCATGCAACAGCTCTCGCTTCGTTCTTTTTCTTCTGGGTGGCATAAGCTCTATCTTCAATTATTTTGTTTATTTGGTGTGTAAGCGTGTGTCTCTCATAATCAAATGGTAGTTTTGGGACGTTAAACCCCACAAATCAATCAATCAATTGGTGTGTACGCACCCATGAGGTGGCACATGACACGTTACTTAGTCCTGAAGTACATTTTTTTGTTCCAAGGTCGTCGCTTCTGTGGCATATGGAGAATTGGTGACATACACAGAAGTATGCATCAATGTTGCATTTTAGATAATTTAACTATGCAACCATTTATGGGTTGCTATTTAAAGCTGGAAAATGAAAACAATTTGCATTTGCTTGCCAGTTTGATAATTCCGGCTCTAAAAGGTTAAATGGTGTTGCAGAGCCCCTTTAAAGTGGGCTGAATTGTTGCCTTTTATATAATTTTCTTTTGAACTTAAATTGGCTGTGAACACTTACATTCCTGAAGGTTAGCAAATTCTGTTGCTCTTGAAATTGAGCTGAGGCACTTATTGGCTACCTCATGACATCGGTTGACGTTGACAGTGTGACGTGCATGTGCTGCGGGGTAACTACATGAAAGTGCCATGGAGCCTGCCCATCCTGCCAGGCTCATGAAGGCAGTGGCATACTATGGCTCATTCCACTTGTAACTGAACTAAATGGCTGTACCATAATCATGCACCTCTTACGAACCTGTTTCGCTGTTGAAGAACTGTCTTTAGCAGTTGTAGGTTCATTATGAATATCATAAAATTTTATTACAAAGAAGCAAGAAGGTTGGTATCACATAATGAGCCTTTGTGAGTGTTGTACAGCAAAAGCTGTCATGAGATTACAACTTGGGTCTCGCGCAGCGCAGTAGTTGTCTGCCGCCGCTGCCGCCAGTGTAACCACATCGCGCAAAATTAGCAAAAAAACTTAGTACCAATGACACAGTGGGACTCCATAGAGTTTCACACAATAATACCTAAAGGGGAATCTGGCGCTAGTGTCTTCGCAGGATCCTTCAGTGGCGCTTGTACCCCTATGGGAATTATGGGAAGTACAGGTTTCGGATCTGCTTCGGATGGATTACATTCTTGAAATTCGCGACGCTTCTTTTCCAAGTGTAAAACAAAGTGATATTCACTTATATTTCATTAAAACTTACTTGATTTACTTGATTTTTTTGTATGCAAACTTTATTGTAAAAGGTTTTCGTTACGAGGCGACAAAAGTGAAACCGGGCAAATTTGACCACCAATCGCTTTGCCATTGCGTTCCAGATTTGGAATCAAGATTTAATGAATTATTCTTTACAACACTTGAAACCAAGCATGCTTGTTTTTCTCTTGAAAGTACGCATTATCTATCAATGGAAATAACAGTACAGTATTAAGTGAGAAACAGTTAACGTTTCGTCTTCTGTGATGCTAGGTGCGTCTGTCCAAGTGGTCTGCCCCCAACACAGCTCTGGTTCTGTTATGAAGCCAAGTCAGCGGAGCGTGACGGTGTGTCTACTTAGCTTTGTCACCATTTTGCAGTCGATTTAAAGGAGTTTAGGCAAGACGCTCTCATTAAAAAACATGAACTTGATGCGATATCCTGCACCGGCATGAAATGCTACATTTATACGCAGCGGTGAGTTCACGACACCTCGTTTAAACTGTCAAATATGACCCCTAAAGCTCGAAAATCTCAGCTATACAAGAGACCTAGTGGTCTTCAGCCTCTTCAAACTACAAAGGCACTGCTTCACTGCTTTTCAGCGCACCCCACTACCTGTGCTGCGCGAAGAACGAAACTGAAACTGTGGAAAAAGGTTTGTAGACAGTTCGCTAGCTAACCCTATCCAATCCGAAGCCTGTACTTTTCATAATTTCCATGGGGTACACGATCGCAGCGACAGATTCCTCTCTAGGTATTATTGTATTAAACTCTATGGTGGGGCTCGAACCTGGGTCCTCTGTGTGCCAGCCCAGTATACTACCACTGAGCTGCGCCGGTGCTTGGGACTTGTTGGCAAACATGCCCTAGGCAGGCTTGATGATGAGAAAGGAATCGCGTTACCGTAAGTGTAAACGGGGTTATTGAAGGAACTGAGCAAGCGGGTAATAGCTCGAAAGGAATGCAGGCGGACCCAGATGACGGTGCTTAATCGCCGATCTCGTGCCTTTTTCTTGTGTTGATGGTTGTTGAGCCGATGGTATTGTCTTTCTTATTCACTATAATTACCCCCGGTGAAAAAGTTGAAGCCATCCTGGCAATCTAACACGGGGGGACAAGCGGGTCGAAGTAGGGCTTGAGACGGTTTACGTGAACAATATCACACCCACGCTGATGACGGTCGCTTGGTGGTGTGAGGGGTTCAATGGCGTAGTTCACGGTTAAGGTATGCTTGACGATGCGGTAGGGACCATGATAATTAGAGAGTAGCTTGGTTAATACACCAGGGGCGCAGGGCGGTACATGCAGCCATACAAGTGCTCCAGGAATGAACGTTGGTGCAGAACGATTGTCGACGTCACGGGTCTCCTTCTGGCGCTGTTGGTCGGCTGTAGTAAGCCGCGTGGCTAGCTTGCGGCACTCTTCTGCGTAACGAGCGGCTTCCGAGACAGGCGTGCATTCGGAGGGATCTGGCGAGTATGGCAGTAAAGTGTCGATGGTGTGCGATGGTTGGCGACCGTACAGGAGAAAACCTGGTAGTGACTTGAGTAGCGGTATTATACGCGTATGTCACAAATGGACGAACGAGGTCCCAGTTTGTTTGATCAGAAGCGACATGCGTCGCGAGCATGTCCACCAGAGTATGATTAAACCGCTCAGTCAAACCGTTCATCTGTGGGTGGTAGGCTGTACTCTTCCGGTGTACAATATGACACTGTTGAAGAAGTGCTTGGATTACATCGGAGAGGCAAGCACGCCATCGGTCACTGAGGAGTTCGCGAGGAGGACCATGACGAGGCACAAAACGATTGAGTATGAAAGTTGCGACGTCTTGTGCTGCAGCTGTAGGGAGAGCAGCAGTTTCAGCGTACCGTGTAAGATGATCCACAGCCACGATAGCCCATCGGTTGCCTGCCGTTGTCATTGGTAGTGGTCCGTAGAGGTCAATTCCTACGCGGCCGAATGGGTGGTCTGGGCATGAAAGTGGCTGCAATGAACCTGTTGCAGGATGGGGCGGGTTTTTCCACTGCTGACATTCGTGGCAGCCGCGAATGAACTGACAGATGAGGGTAAACATTCCACGCCAGTAATACTTTTATCGTAGGCGCTCGTAGGTCTTGAAAACACTGGTATGAGCACATTGCGGGTCGGAATGAAACGACGCGCAGATAGTAGAGCGCAGCGTTCGGGGACTCACTAGTAGCCATTTCCTACCATCTGCTGAATAGTTGCGCCAGTACAAAAGGCCGTTCCGAATACTGGAGTGCGAGCCTGGCGGCGCCGGGTTCGAGTGTTTGAAATTGTCTCTGCCTCGAATAACGCGTCAAGAAGCGAAACGATCCACGGGTCATTGCGTTGTGCAGAAGAGATAGGTGTATTTGTCAAGGGCTGACAAGGTGTTGTCCGAGGAAACAGATGCGATGTCCGGGGACAGGGGAGATCGCAACGGCGCATCAGCATCGGCCTGCTTGTGGCCGGAACGATATACAACGCGAATGTCATATTCTTGAAGCCGAAGAGCTTAACGTGCAAGACGACCCGACGGATCCTTGAGTCAACGAAGACAACCAGCATAATGCGTGGTGGTCTGTTACTACGTCAAAAGTACGGCCATAAAGGTATGGGCGGAACATTACAAGCTCCCAAACGATCCCCAAGCCGGAACGATATACAACGCGAATGTCATATTTTTGAAGTTGAAGAGCCCAACGGGCAAGACGACCCGATGGATCCTTGAGCGAAGACAACCAGCATAATGCGTGGTGGTCCATTACTACATCAAAAGTACAGCCATAGAGGTATGGGCGGAACTTGACAAGCGCCCAAACAATCGCCAAGCATTCTTTCTCAATGACGCTGTAGTTCGATTCAGCCTTGGTGAGAGTTCTGCTGGCGTAGGCGACGAGATACTTGGCGAATCCAGGCTTGCGCTGCGCGAGAACCGCACCGAGGCCGACACCACTGGCGTGGGTGTGAACCTCAGTTGCTGCCGTAGGATCGTAGTGACACAGCATTGGTGGTGAAGTGAGGAGACAACGAAGGGTACAGAAAGCTTGGTCGCACTCAGAAGACCATGACGAAATATCACTGGCGCTGCCTAGAAGTTCGGTCAAAGGTGCAATGATAGAGGTGAAGCTGCGCACGAACCGGCGAAAGTAGGAGCATAACCCCATGAAGCTCCGTAACTGCTTCATAGTCGTTAATTTGACCGGGTCTGGAAGTATACCGTCCTTTGATACGACGTGCCCAAGAATCGTTAGTTGCTGAGCAGCGAAGTGGCACTTCTTGAGGTTGAGTTGGAGCTGAGCATTCTTCAGGCACGTGAGGACGTGTTTCAGGCGCTCGAGATATGTTGCAAAGTCTGGTGCAAAGATGACAATATCGTCGAGATAGCAGAGACAAATTTGCCACTTCAAACACCAAAGAACCCAGTCCATCATGTGCTCCAAGGTGGCAGGCGCATTGCAGAGGCCGAAGGGCATGACATTATACTCATATAGATCGTCAGGTGTCACGAAGGCTATTTTTGGTCGATCGGCATCTGCAAGGGGGACCTGCCAGTACCCTGAGTGCTAATCTAATGATGAAATAAACTCGGCACCTTGTAAAGTATCAAGGGTATCGTCAATCCTGGGTGAAGGATAGACGTATTTTCGAGTGATCTTATTTAGGTGCCGGTAATCTACGCAGAAGTGAACGGAACCATCGTTTTTTTTAACGAGCACTACAGGTGAGGACCATGGACTTTGTGAAGGTTGAATGACGCCGCGTTGCAGTATATCGTCCACCTGTTTGGTAATAACTTGGCATTCTGCCGCAGAAACACGGTATGGTCGTTGCCATAGTGGCGCATGGGAGCCGGTGTCGATGTAATATAGAGTGGTAGAAGTGCGGCCAAGTGAAGGTTGAACAACATCGAAAGATTCGTGGTACTGGTACAGCAGTTGGAGGAGTTCAGATCGTTCAGATGGTGACAGTCCGTATGCGATCGCCGAATTGAACACTTTTGAAGCCTGTAGATCAGAGTGGTTAAGAGCACTGACGGCGGCGAGGTCACTTTGGGATGATTCTTGCGGCACGGTAAAAATTTGTCCGTTATCAATGGGCTGTACATTTGCCTTTAAACAGTTTGATGGTATGCGGAAAGGGATTGGTAAGGCAGAGAGCACTGGCTCCTTAAGAAATGGAGAGGGCTGAATAAGGGAGCAGAAGTGGTTTTCGATTTATAAAGAGGCTTCATGGCTCAAAAAATGCTATCTCATTACGCATGCCGTCGGAGACCACAGGGAGCAAAACAGCTGTTGTCGGTGGAATGTAAGTGTCGTCTTTTACAACTAGCTTGTGCGCGACTTGATTCGTGTGGTCGTAGGGCTGGTTAAACAACGGAAGCAGTTCAAGTTCGGAACGGGCACAATCTATAACGGCACGATTACGCGATAGGGAATCCCAGCAAAGTATGATGTGAGAGCAGGAGGAAAGGTCGATGAACTCAACAATGTAGTGGTCCTCCGCAATTGTGAGTCGGGCAGTGCAAGCGGCTATAGGTCAAAGAGGTTCTCCATTCGCTGCACGTAAGGACATCATATCAAGCGGCATGGCCACCTTTCGGAGCTTGTGGCAAAGTTTGGCGTCTATAACAGACACAGCGGCACCGGTATCTACAAAAGAGTATGCATAGGCGCCGTCCACAAAAACTTCGACGATATTTGACGGCAAAGTGCGATGACTTGAACGTTACGACAGCACAGTTCTTGCCCCCTGAACTGTGACGGCTAGTTTCCCTTGTTTTGAGGGGCTGGTCGTGGACGCATGAGTGACAAGGAGTGACGATTGGGTGAAGGTGAGTGACGAGACGAAGTTGCCGGATAGTCACGGGAAGGCCTGCTTGACTGATGATCCGATCTTTCATAACCAAAAAAGATCCATGTAGTTGCTCCGTGATCGGACGTCTGTGTAGCCGGGCACGCGACGACGGCAGTATCGGGAGATATGGCCAGGACCGCCGCACGCAAAACAGATCGGCCGGTTATCGCGCGTTTGCCAGGCATTCGCAGCAAGGGGCGCCATCCACGCGGCATATGGCTGAGTCCAGACTGTTGTAGCGAAGGGAGGAGCCCATGCGATGGAAGACTGAGTAGGAGCGGTGACCTGCGGCAGTCCATTGAACGGTGAAGGCTGGCGTGGCTGCTGCCTCTTACTGCGTCAGCATAAGTAAGAAACGCGGCGACAACTTGCTGCTGAAAGGGCACTGGCATGGCCTCGGCAATCTGGTCCTGAAGCACAAGTCGGAGCATGAGAGCTAACGGGGTCGGTGGTCGCTCTTGCTGCTGCTGCGGGAGCTCTTGGTGCTGACCAAACGACAGGAGGGAAAACAGAAGTGCGACCTCCTCGCGCACAGTCTTTCATTTGTGCTAGAAGGCAAGAGTGGTCAGGCACGACGTCTAGTGCAGCGAGTGGTTGGTTAGGCTGAAATGGACGACGGGTGAGAGCTCATTGCCGTCGCAATTTGTCGTAGCTCCGGCACAGAGTTACCACTTAAGACACCGTGCCAGGAGACTTCGCAAGGGGCATTTGAAATGCGTCGTCATCGACACCTTTCATGATGTGCTGGATTTTGGCACTTTCGCTCATTGTGGCATCGACGTGCCTGCAGAGATCGAGTACGTCTTCAATATAGGCGGTAAACGTTTCGCCAGGGGTTCTTGTGCCCATGTACGCAAGTGTTGTTCGGCGCGCAACTTCCGCACGGCAGGTCGACCGAAAACCGCGGATATTGCCTGCTTGAAAATGGCCCAGTTTTCTTACTTGGATTAGTGGTTTGTGTACCACAGCTTCGTCACATTCTCCAAGTAAAATTTGACGGTGCTCAACTTAGCAGCGTCATCCCATGTGTTTGGTCCACTGACTTTTTTGTAGGACGACAGCCAATATAGGCGGTAAACGTTTCGCCAGGTTCTTGTGCCCATGTACGCAAGTGTTGTTCGGCGCGCAACTTCCGCACGGCAGGTCGACCGAAAACCGCGGATATTGCCTGCTTGAAAATGGCCCAGTTTTCTTACTTGGATTAGTGGTTTGTGTACCACAGCTTCGTCACATTCTCCAAGTAAAAGTTGACGGTGCTCAACTTAGCAGCGTCATCCCATGTGTTTGGTCCACTGACTTTTTTGTAGGACGACAGCCAATATAGGCGGTAAACGTTTCGCCAGGTTCTTGTGCCCATGTACGCAAGTGTTGTTCGGCGCGCAACTTCCGCACGGCAGGTCGACCGAAAACCGCGGATATTGCCTGATTGAAAGTGGCCCAGTTTTCTTACTTGGATTAGTGGTTTGTGTATCACAGCTTCGTCACATTCTCCAAGTAAAAGTTGACGGCGCTCAACTTAGCAGCGTCATCCCATAAGTTTGGTCCACTGACATTTTTGTAGGACGACAGCCAATATAGGCGGTAAACGTTTCGCCAGGTTCTTGTGCCCATGTACGCAAGTGTTGTTCGGCGCGCAACTTCCGCACGGCAGGTCGACCGAAAACCGCGGATATTGCCTGCTTGAAACTGGCCCAGTTTTCTTACTTGGATTAGTGGTTTGTGTACCACAGCTTCGTCACATTCTCCAAGTAAAAGTTGACGGTGCTCAACTTAGCAGCGTCATCCCATGTGTTTGGTCCACTGACTTTTTTGTAGGACGACAGCCAATATAGGCGGTAGACGTTTCGCCAGGTTCTTGTGCCCATGTACGCAAGTGTTGTTCGGCGCGCAACTTCCGCACGGCAGGTCGACCGAAAACCGCGGATATTGCCTGATTGAAAGTGGCCCAGTTTTCTTACTTGGATTAGTGGTTTGTGTATCACAGCTTCGTCACATTCTCCAAGTAAAAGTTGACGGCGCTCAACTTAGCAGCGTCATCCCATAAGTTTGGTCCACTGACATTTTTGTAGGACGACAGCCAGTCGTCGACGTCGTGGTCTTCGGTGCCTGAAAAGATTGGGGTGGTCTCGCTGATGAACTGGGCCGGGACAAGTAGTGGCCGCGAGAGGGGCTGTCTGTTGGGCTGCGTCAACTTGCATGGTCGACGGCAGGATGCGGGATCGGACTTCCAGGATGTAGGTGATGTAGTTACCCAGCACGATTCACCAAATGAAAAGGGGGTTTATTGAAGGAACGGAGCAAGTGGGTGGTAGCTCGAAAGGAACGCAGGCGGACCCAGATGACAGTGCTCGATCGCCAATCTCGTGCCTTTTTCTTGTGTTGATGATTGTTGAGCCGATGGTATCGTCTTTCTTATTTACTATATAAGTAGCAAAGTATTTTAGAACAGCAAACAAACAACCAGGCATCACACAATGCGAATAGTGTAACGAGTGGGTCATCCAGTGCTCCAACCCACTACAAAAGCTTGTTCTTGATCACCTATTAACTGTGGCGTATACCCACTTCAGGCATAATTCCTCATCGTCGTCAGCCACTGCATGAACAATTGGCATTAGTGGATACCACGCTTCTCAGAAGAAAGATGAAGAATAACATAGCGAATGCTGGCCTACTACCCTAAAATTTTTATTAATAATGCCGTAGTTGGTACCCAGCAAGTTTGCTTGCAAGAGTTACCCAATGAGTGTTTAGAAAAAGCTCTGAAAGGCTGCTCATCTAAGCTTTCGCTGTGACTGTGCTGTGCCTTCTGCGCACGCCTGGCGTTTTTTTTTTTTTTAATTGGAAAGTGGTGTAATGGTTACATTTGTGATGTGTCCTTTAACTTTAAGGGTGAGAAGTGAGGGGAGGCTCAAAACTCTGATAAGGTGTGTGTTGAGCTATGTTCATGAGTTTCCTTGGGGTTGATGGTCACCTGCAAAAGTAAGGTTGCTGCCCCGCCGCGGTGGTCTAGTGGCTAAGGTACTCGGCTGCTGACCCGCAGGGCGCGGGTTCGAATCCCGGCTGCGGCGGCTGCATTTCCGTTGGAGGCGGAAATGTTGTAGGCCCGTGTGCTCAGATTTGGGTGCACGTTAAAGAACCCCAGGTGGTCTAAATTTCCGGAGCCCTCCACTACGGCGTCTCTCATAATCATATAGTGGTTTTGGGACGTTAAACCCCACATATCAATCAAAAGTAAGGTTGCTGCTTGTGAGGGGGGCACTTGCGCTACGCCTGCACGTCAGGTGGGTTCTCTGTTCTCTCGGGACCAGCTTTCGCTTTTTACATCTCGTGTGTTCATGTTGCATAACCGAGATACCGTGTGTCCTGTCACGACATTTTCTATGTCTGCACTGTTTCAGCTGCCAAACTGTACGCCTTTTCTGCTCATGTTTTAACTTCAACTATTCGTTTCGATATTTACAGTTACAAAGCATGCGTGCCATTCCATTGGCAACGTTTCTTGAGTCAACCATATACTGCTTTCTTGTGCTTACAGACACTATCAAATCAATGCTACTGTTTTCTATTTACAGGTAATATGGGACCCTCAAGCCGTGCTTCCTCATGGTTAGCAAGCTCTTGGGATAGTATGGCCCTGTCCAGATACTCGGCTGCTTCATTCACGGTTTTATGCTTTGATCATCTCCTCACTGTGTGAGCACATTGCAAAGCAATGGCAGCATACTGGTATCCTTTTTTGGTGGTGGTGGGACTTGGGCATTGCACCGCTCTGCATGTGTACAAGGGTTCTATTCCATTCGCACTGGGTGCATTAAGTTGGCACTCTTTCAACTCCTAATAAACATGCTTGAATGCGCTCGAGTGTGACGCTTTTGTAGTTTAGCTTAAAGTGAGCGGCGTCCTCATTGGCATTGCAAACTTTTTTTGGTGTCCCCAAGTCTTTGTGTAGTGCCGTCGCCATGTGCTGGCTTTATACAGAACAACAACGGAACGCATGCCTCATTGACCGTGATGTCACATTTGGCACGACCAAATGGTTGTGTACAGTTTCCAGGCTGGTGGGCTAGTGGCGGAGCAGTGTGTGGGCCAGTGAAGGAGGCACATAGCTGTGCAACCATTTGCTATGCAACGCAAATGGTTGTTGTAGTGCCCTTTTTTGTTTGTTTGTTTCTTTTTGTTTAACATAATACAGCTAGCTTAAGCTTCTGCACTTGGGTAACCGCAATGTCACTCATTTCACCATTGTAGCTTTAATAACAAGAGAAATGAAAGTCAAATTTCCATTTTTAAATGTGTGCTGAAATCTCGAAGCAGATTTCTAAGTGAATTCATTATATTTTGTCTGCATTGGTTCAACGACATTTTTTGAAGCTTGATCTGTTAAATTCTCTGGCCATCTCAGACTACCACAAACTTCATTTTTAACTACCAGAAACTACATCAGCCCAAGTAGACACCATCAAAATATATGACATCTTGGTCATTGGTATGGGAATTTGAAGGTGGCATCACCACCTGCATTTTATTTTTTTGCGCCTTTTCTTGCTTCCTTCGTGTGTTTTCACTGCAAGCATGGTGATTTTGGTAGTGTGGAAGCATAATTTAACGCATAATTTACTAATATGAGAAGGATATGCTTTCTTTTTGGAGTCTGTCTAAAGCCGTGTCTCAAATCTGCGGCCTGCCAACATCTCGCTTGCGGCCCACAGCGTGCACGTGGCCGTGGTTATACCATGCTTTTTTTAATTTTTTATAAAAAGCATATGCATGAGCTACACTGACACGACTGGTCTAAATCGTTGTTTTCCCGAGGCACACAATGTCGTCACCATGTGCCGAAGTGTAACCAAGAAACAAAAACAGTATTTCAGAATCGGTGTCCTGATTTTACTCATTTTGGAGATCAGCATCGACATGTTGAATGGAATCCTGGATTCAAATCTTGCTCAGAAATGACCGGTATATAATGTATGAGAAAAGATTTCTTTTCATTGGTAACGATTGCTGACGATATGTATGAACTACCTCACTGCCTCCCTTGCCACCACTTGTATACCTTTCTTTCTGACATGGTTCTCGCGAGACTAAATTCTCTGGCTACGGCCAGCTACCTGATATGAGTTTGAGACCCCTACTCTGAAGTTATTATGGTAAACTGAAATACTATTAGATTTTCCTTTGCTAACAGTTAACATTTGTGAATGGGCAAATGAGTCTATCATAATTATGTTGGAGGCCTTATTTTTCTCCAAAGAAAATAAAAACACAGTGTCAATGCTGCTTTAGATTTGCTACTCTGATGTTCCTTTGTTACTTTAGATTATATGGCTAATAGTAATTATGTTACACATAATTTACTGTTGAATGTTGCGAAGTCGCAACATACCGAAAAACTTTCAGCAAGCAAGTCACGAAATGCATGCCGCCTTTAATGTCGGCTGTCAAGCACTCGCGGGGAGCGTAGTTTTCAGCTTGAAAAATAAATATAGCGTCGTCTCGTGTGAGACATTTTATGCTAGAACCAATACTTTTGTAGCTGATAATGGAAAGCACGAAGCATGTGCAGCATGTCTCTCTTCTGGCCTAGGCGACGTAAGTTCTATCTTCAGTCATTCTTTTTATTTGGTGTGTATACACCCAAGAGGTGCCACAGAACATGTTACACAGTCTCGAAGCTTTTCTTGTTAAAGGTCCTCGATTCGGTGGCGTATGGAGAATTCGCAACACACATATATAGCGTCCACATTCATGTACATATATAGCGTACACATTCAAGTTGTATTTTGTTTAATTTACATGTGGAATCATTTAAAGTTTGCTATTTAAAGTTGGCACCTGACAAGATTATTTGTTTTGTTCAGCAGTTTCATAATATGGGCATTAAAGGTTATAAGCCTACACAAAGCCACTTAAGCGTATAACCTCTCAGTCTACGTTGTTTTACATTTTCTTGTTGGAGTTTATTTTAAATGCTTCTAAGCAAATCTGTTTTTGGAAGTGATCCTTACAGCACAATTGTTTGGTAGGTCTTAACTTTTGAAACGAGGTGTTTAGCAGGAAGTCAAGGCAGACAGAATTTTACCTCTTGATGGCTACTTTCTCACCTGGCTGCAAGAATGGGAGGTTGGAGTAGCAAGAAAATGAGGCACAGAAGGCATTGCATGCCACACTCGTTCGCTCGGCAGTGTAAAAGCCCACTGCATAAATGGCTCGTAATTCTATGAACGCTACAGTGACTACTCGCCACTTGCAAGTGGAAACATGATTGTAGCTAGTAAGATGTGAACAGAAAAAAGTTCATTAGTCTTGTGTTTGATGTACCGTTAAGCACAGTACATACGTGGTTTATAAAAAGTTTTGATAAAATTCATTCTTCGGTTAGGTTTTTGTCATCAGCGCTACCACTGCTCAAGTGTGGTAGCTGTTTGGATATGGCAAAAATATTAAACATTAGTAAGGATCGGTTAAATGTGATGGTTATGAACCTTGTGTATATTATGAGAAGCAATGTGGTATTTAGGATGGATAGGAAGAACCAGGGGCTTGGGTAAAAATTTGTATTTCAGGAAGGGGGGGGGGGCAGTGCAGGGGATAGCACTTTAATGATGTGAAGTGGGGGCCGGGCTGGCAGATGTGGAGAGTGTCAGTTCGTGCTCTGCACTCTGTGGTAAAAAAAAAAAAAATTATGGTGGTTTGGGCATCAAGAGAGTGTGCAAGGCTGCCCAGCTTCCTTGGAAATACGGGGGATATTTTTCTGTGCTGTAGCCATAAACTGCACAGCTTGTTCGGCACACTCAGGTCCTAGTTTTCAAATTTCTCATTCAATTTCACATGTTTCACACTGTTCATTAACTTGGTTATCATGTCATGGCAGCGAAAGAAAGATTACCAGTGCTGGATGATACCTTCTTTCTTGGGCATGGACCCCCCCTAGAAAAAGTTCTGAGGACATCCTTGATGTGTTCCGTGTGCCATCCCTGGGCCATGCCACTTACAGAGCACTCTTTGTGTGAGCGGTGCTTTGAAAAAGGACTCCTCTCTTGTACTTCCCCCTTCAACAGGTTGCGCCATCTAGATGCACATGTGCAAACGCCACGCCTGTCTAGCGGTCGTGGCATTCAGCTGTTAACCCAAAAGTTGCGCAATCGAATACCAGCTGCACTTGGATTGATACAAAGATGCTTGAGGCCTGTGTACTTGGAATCGGGTGCAGGTTAAAGAACACCAGGGAGTCGTCATTTCTTGAGCCCTCCATTACACGACATCCCTCGTAATCACATTGGGGTCTTGGTGGGTTAAACCTGAATACTGTTGTATCCCTATATAAGATACATGCACCAGGGAGCACTTCTTTTATATGTGGTGTCTCCTATAAGCAGGGTACCGTGCATGCATTTTCTCGTCAACCTGTTGTTTGCGCTCTGGTGTTCATTATACGCATTTATCTGTTTTATCAGTGCCCCCTGTAAAGGCATCTAACTGTACTGATTATTAGTAACCATTAAAATAAACACCCTGTAGATTTCGTGTCTAGGCTGAAAAAGGTCTTCATGGGGACACAAGATAAGTACCATTGCATAAAGTGAATCATGTTTAGAGATCTGCTTTAATGATTGGCAGCCTGATCACTGAAGGTCAGGTGTGTTACAAGCTAGGGCAGCTGCAGTGCTAGATAAGCTGGCTGGTGTACTTGTTCACCTATCTGTGCTTGAGGCACATGCTGTTTCACTCATGGATCTGAGCTTATAGGTGGGATTCACACTCACGGTCGCTCCACTATGATCCGTGTTACTAAATCAACTTTATGTTCCTTTAGCTCAAAGCCATTGGCAGTGTATTATTCGGTCAATGTAGGTTCTACAGGGTTTGGATAGAAAGGCGGTTGAGTAGGAAACGGTGCATACTCGAAAAATCGGCGTGAACATGCCAGGCGCACAAGACTAGAAGGACAGTGCTCGTATAGTGTCCTTCTCTTATTGGGTCTCTATTGTGTTCATTCTGATTTTTTCAGTATTTTTTGTACCATCTTGCATGCTATGCTATTTGGACCAGTAGCCTTCTCAGCTGTTCCAATATACTAAAAAAAAGGCATTTTAGGACAACCACGTGCGTGTTAGAAGATATACAGTTTAATAAATGCAACCTCTTCATTTTTTTTATCCTTCTGTGGACGTAACAATGAGCTGATTATAAAAGCACCTAAAATAACGACTGGTGCAGTGGCAAGCAAGAGCATGTTAACGGCACCAGGCTGGCTGGTAATCGAGATACAAGTGTTCACATACAAAACTAAATTTTCTCATGGCTACTTCAATAAGCACATCATTACAGTTATTACAGCATTATAAAACTAACAAGTTACGTTTCAGTGAAGCGCCTGTTGGCAGTGATGGATTGAATTCTTGTACGATGTTGCCCTCTCTGTGAGATCGCCAGGGAGAATTCCGTGAAGAATGAGTGCTCGTTTTACTCTTAATGCCTGTACAATGTATAGATCAAGCTTTTGCTGCCTCCTGCACCTAATTTGGCGCCTGTTTATTGTAGCTTTTTGGCTTGTTTGCAGCTGCAAGAGGAGACATTGATTCTGAGCGGACTACGTGGCGTCATAGTGCCGGAAAGGCAAACACACAAATGCTTTGAAATGTTGTAGCCATTGAGTGACCATCGAAGACTGCGGCTTTAAAAATAGAGTGCTGTTTTTTTGCATGGTATCTAAACCCAAATTGCACAAAACTTTCTCCTTTATCTTCACAAAATGTTGCAGCGAAATTTCATTTTACTTGCTTCAACATGTTCACTTTGGCATGCTTTTTTGTGATCTTGTTTGTGGTGTGGAGCGACCCGCCAGTGGGCTATTGGATATATCCCCCGGGTGCAGTGTAGCCAAGAACGTTTTGAAAAAAAGAATTATGGAGTGGAAGTTCTCACTGTCTTGGAAGCAAAAGTGAAGCCAGACTTTGCCTGGAGTCTACCTCAACACGTGGCTTTTTCACGTGATACCGAATGCGAGATAAAGTGCCTATGTTCTGCTAACATGAATCCTAGTCTAAATACTGAATAACAGATCACTGCTCCTGACAAAATTAATAAATATTGATTAGTATAAGCAGCTTGCTCCATACTAATTTTTTCCGAGACTTCTAGGCTTCTTAAGAAAACCAGTAACACTAGGACACATGTTCAACATTATCTATCCAAGAAAATTACCGCTATTAAACTTGTACAGAGTGTAAGGCATGTGTGCTCTTTGCTAATGTATTATTGTGCCTGGAGTGAGATGGTGGTGGTGTGACTTCACCATCGAAACGTAATTTTCACTTCAGCAGTTTTTTTTTTTTTAACCTCCGTGGTCGTTACCCACTGGTAAGACATGCACCTATGCCTCTTTTGTTTTCCTCCTGCGATATGGCGCCGCAAGCTGTGCAGCGGGTGTTTCGCGTACTTATTTGAAAGACGCGCAGCTATTTTCCGCCTTCTTGGCGTGAATTTATGTTTATGTGCAAAGTGCTTGGCTCAAGAAAACGCACGAAGTCCGTTTCTGCGATGTGTGGGTTTCTTTCCTCCATGCTGCACTTTCTTTGCGCCTGTCGAGGGTGTGAGCCTCCATTCGGTACTTTGAAAAGTTTTGGATGGCACATGTTTCAAGAACTGCAGGAGAAGGATTTACAAGCAACTCAATAAAGGAACGTGCCCCCACTCGGAGAAACGATCGTGCCATCTCACGTCCAATGCCATAGGCAATATATATTAGTTGCAGTTTTGAACTTCAGGCAGCATCAAAAGATGTAGAGCTTTCACACGTCAGTCACCGGTGGGTCACGCTGCACACAGTACAAAAATATTAATTATTTAAGTGCGTCATGGGTCACCAGTGGGTCTCAGCCTTTGACATCAGGCAAGTATTTTCCTGTTCATGTGTATTCTCCTGCAGCATAAATCGCATCTCTTTGTTTAAATGTCATAAAGTTATCGCAGCCACAAGCAGATAAATGCACGTAATTTGGCAGCCGCATGCGGCGAGCACAGGCTGTAACCCACTAGTGACCCGCAATGCAGTGAATGTGTTAATGACTGTTATTGTGTATTCCAAAGCACTATTTCTTGATACAGTATCAATTATCATTACATTAAAGTATTTTTCCTAAATGTTTTACAATTTTTATGGTCCTTTATAATTTGAACCAAAAGTGCAATTTTTTTTACTTATCTGAAAAAAAAATTGATTGCATTTTAACTACCTGTGCTTTGTTCTGAATGGTCGAGATTCACATGCATATCACGTCATATCATCATCTTCTATAAAGTGTTTTTCTTTTTTTTTTCACCTGTTTCTTGCGAATTAAACTCTGTATAGCTTTTTCTCTTACCTCTGGGGGTTTCTATAACTGCTGATCATTGCACAGAATAATGATTTCTTTGCGTATGTCAGCATTGCAGCATACCCTTTTAAAGCATTCTTCTTCTTTCCCGAAGCGTGACGGTTGTTTCATAGACATTGACATCATAAAGTAGAAATGCTGTGTTAGAGAGACACAGTCTTAGATCATTTAAGTGCACTCAAACCTCATTATAACAAGGTTGCATCTTACATAAAAGTAAGTTTGTTATAGTATTCAAAAACTCGTTATAAATGTATATTTCTAACACTATTATCTATTGCATGACTGTTCTTAATTTACTTTGTTTAACGGATATTTTGTTATATCCAGATTCGTTATATCGAGGTTTGAGTTTAATGTGCAGCTTTGCATGCATGTTAAAAGTTTTTGGCTTGTAAAATAACACTGCATTATCTCAAATGATATCACCAGATGTGCTGTGTAATTGATCGCGCGATGGCCATTGCGATTTGCTTCGTAACTACTTCTTACCATTTCTTGTATGATTATCTTTGTTGACATTGTTTTAGTGGATAACACCTACACTTCAGCTTGAGCAGAGTAGACCATAGTTAAGATTCGCTCCAACGAAATCTTTCCTGATTTCTTGTACTCTTCACTTGTACGAAATCGCTGATGAGAGCTAATGATTGCAATAATGTGGATGTCCGGCAGTTAATTTTTTACCCTGTGTGCAATCTGCCAATGTGCACATTGATTGGATCCTCTTGATATCCTCGTTACATTGTCTTACCTTTTGCCAATTTTATGAGATGGCGTTTGCATTCGATATCAACAACTACAATTGCACTTCGAGTGGTTGAAAAGTAATTCAAATATGTTTCGACGCATATATGTTCTTCATGAAGAAGTTATATCAAGAAAGCAATACGAAAATAAAAGAAGTGAGCAATGTATTGCGAACTTTGGTTCATAAACTAAGTTATTGTTCTTAAGGGAGCAGGTACTGTGCAGTCTTCATGGCACAGCAAAGCGTTTACATCTCTTTGTCGTGCTCCGAGTCCTCAAAGTTTGCTTGGACCACATTTGTACTTAGTATGAATGATCGTCACTATGACAATATATGTAACTTTGACATGAATACAGTATAAGTAAAAATACTTTCTATAAAATAATTTCATAGAAAGCACTTAGAATGGCACATTCAATAACTTTTATTTCTTTTTTGGCAAGAAATTGCTTATGCGTAGTTAAAATTTTGCTACTACAGCACTACATGAAGCATTATTTGATGATGCATAAAATGTTATTTTACTGAAGTGTCGCGACTTTTTAATGATTCAGCTATTGAAATTTGTGATATGCTGCACTATCTCTGCTTTGTGCACCATCAGGTTCAATACACTTGACCGCAGCAGCCTCATGTAAGGAATGCTTTGCTTGTCGACAGCACTTTTTTTCCAAGGCGAGTTTACTCTGCCATACAAATATCCTACATACGGAGACGGCTGTGGGCAAGTGTTAAGCTCTGCAAATGCTGATAAGATATTTCATTTTTGATATTAAAGTCAATTTTTTTCGTGGTGCACCTTACTGACAGCTACCTTCACGTCAAGCTACAGTGCTAGTTCTGGTGACTTCATGCAGCAATCTGGCTAGTTGTAATGACAACTGAAACTTTTCGTATCAGTTTTTCTTTAGTTTCTAAGAACTACCAACTAGCCATTCTCCCCCATTAGACTGACACTTGTACAACACCTGTTTTTTTTTATTCATCATGACATGTTGAGCTAGCATTCTTGTGAGTCATACAAAATGATGTGAACTTCTTTGCAGCAATCTTTCTAACATCTACAGTGGACCAGCAGTACTTTTGAAGTAAATCAACTTCATGTGCAAAACCTTTTGTCTTTTCATCTGGCCGCAGCATCCGAGGCTAATTCTTGGAGCTTGGACCAGTCCCGTATGTTCCTCAGTGCAATCCCAAGTACAGGCTTCAGTGATCACGTGCCTGGAGCGGTGCAGAGCACGTTACGGGAGTTCAACGACAGTGGACCACCAACTTCAGAGACGAGATTGGACCACCAACTAATCGAGTCACAGCCGGAGGCCCCGGCAACAGACAAAATGTACAAGTGCCATGTGTGTTCACTCGAATTCCAGCAATGGGTCGAGCTGAGGGCCCATCGGCAGATCCACAATGCCGAGAAGCCCTATAGGTGCAACGTGTGCCCTTACAGGGCGGCCGAGAAGAGTGACCTGATGACCCACGTTTGCACGGGTGAGAAGCCCTTCATGTGCAAACACTGCCTGTACAGGTTCAAGAAGAGGTGCCAACTGGAGTTGCACATGCGGACGCACACTGGCGAGAAGCCCTTCAAGTGCGAACACTGCTCGTACAAGTGCGCGAGGAAGAGCATGCTGGATTCGCACATGCTCACACACTGGCAAGAAGCCCTTCATGTGTGAACTCTGCCCATACGCATCTGCATGGAAGATAAACGTGACGCGCCACATGCAGTTGTGCTGCAACAGGGTGGGGCAGATGCAACCACAAGACGAGTTGGGTGAGCAGAAAGCGAATGCACAGAGCTGAAAAAAAAAAAAGCTAGTGAAGTAGGTATTTGTGAAGTGACACTTTTTGAAACTGAAATGGGAAAATTTTGGATTCTGCTCATACCTGAAGAGTACAGGGCTCATACGCCATTAGGGTGCAGAGATTTGCGTTTAGATTTCCATTCATCGCTCATTGTTAAAATCACTCAAGCAAAGTCACCACCTTGAAAAAAGAATCACGCACTGTTCAACGCACTCACAGCAACGTAGTAGACAGTCCCTCATACGGCAGCTTCATTACCTCATCCCACCTTGCCACCAAATTTATTGAATGCGAAGCAGCTTAGGGTCGAGCTCAATCCGGTGTACGGCTTGACTACTCTTACTGCACATACATGTCCGCTTCCACTCTCTCCTTTCCTGTGCTCTTTTTCTGTCGCGTTGCAATGCCGATGCAGGGAGCGTCTGCTAACCAACGCTTGCTCTCCCCTTTCTTCCTCGAGGCATTGCGCCCAGCAGTGCTTGCACCACCATTGTGCATGCACGTCCTCTTCTCCTCTCTGTTCTCTCCTACGCTCTCACTTGTCAATGCCGGCGCAGGAGCGTTTGCTAGCGAGTTTCCTGATTGAAAAAACTGACTGCTCGTGCTACAGAACCGTTCGTGGGCCACCCCGTATATATAGGCACTGGATCTTGACCACCAATGTACGGCCGGTGAGAGCTTCTTCCAGTGCGTTGTTCAACAATGAAAATTTCCAATGTGCACATTAACTAAAAGCGGTCTGTGGGTCTCTGTGTCCAATCCAAGTTTTCTGTTGCCCATTAGCAGCAATTGGCATGTTACAGTAGGAAATACCAGTCCACCACTGCGTGCTTTGTGTCTCTCTAGATTTCTCTCCTGCGCAACGCCGCGATAAGCGCCTGCGTCAACGCCGCCTCCTGTGTAAGTGTTACCGCCCACTGCTTTGCATCTGAACTTGGTTCCCTTTAGCGGGAGGTGGTTCAATTTTTTTTATTACAGAAGTTGTTCTCACTGATTCAGTTGAAAGGCTTACGGATGAGAACTTTGTTATTTTTTGCACTCACCATTGCCTTCATGCTGTAACTATCAGCCTCAAATGAACCACAAACAGTGGCAAGCATTATAAGATATAGTGCAGGCCATCCCATCGTTGCTAGTGGAAAGCTATTTAATGTTGTACACCTGTAGTGCAATGTTATATATCTGTGCTAATCGAGCTGCATCGATGTCGCCATCGGTGACATATCCAATAGACATAAAAAAATAAAACCGATAAAAAAAATACCTTGAATCTAATGTGGTTTGAACCCAGGCACACTGCATGGCAGTCGAATATTCTACCACAGATCTATTTTGGCGCTGTACATCTGCAAAAAGACTCTACGCAGGTATTGTGCCAGCTACGGAATCTCGTTAAGTTCGTGTGGCAGAGCAGTAAATACTCACAATGCTAATTACACAGTGTGGTTTAATGCTTCCCGCCCACTGCACAGTGCTCGACTATTAGGGGTTCGAGGCTGAGGCTAGCCCGAGAGCCTCTCAAGAAAGAGGCGGAGTCCGACAGGAACCATGTTTATTGATCGGAACCCGGCCCGTAAGTGCCCGCAGCCAGCAGCTGCCACGTGCCACGAATGCACCCGGAATCCTTGTCTTCCTCTTCTACCTCCGATCGGCTCAGTCACGGTTGCTGCTCTCATAACCTTCATCATTAGCTTCGTGAAGCATCAACAAAGTGCACAGTACCATACATATGTGTGGCAGCTACCTTGCTTATCCACAGAAAGATAAATTGCGTTGTGTGTTCTGTCCGTCTTCACAAAAAATGTGATTTATAGTGGATTCGGCACCTTGTGGAAAGCCAAAACTTCAAACACAGCTGGCCTTGCCCCAACACGAAGCTGCGCTCAGAATTCGCATTATGTCATATTGTAATAATCGGTGAATTTTTCTTTTTCCTTTCCAAGTCCTGATATGGTGATTAGCATGGGCGTGCAAAAGTGCATGTGGTCTTTGAAAGTTTTTTTTTATTATTTTAGTATTTCGTATTATCAGAGCTAGAACGCAAGTGAAATTATTGCACTACGGCGCGATGGCACAGCTTGGCCAAATCAGACTTGCGTGCTTGTCTGGGGTGCTGACTGGAAGACATGCTACACGCCATTGCTAATGCTTGTCGCAGTTCACATTTCGTTTGGCGCTAATAGTACATTATGTGCAAATTGTTCAGCATTTAACGGCTGCTGTTGAAACACACTGTAACTGCAGTCACCAATGCTTCATTTGCAGTCATCAATGCCTGACGGTTCTGAATCATATGTGGTAAACGTGCCCTTTTGTGAATACTGGATTCTGCATGTATTGAGTATGGCTTCCCCTCACAGCCCCTGTTTAATTGCGCAGTGCTCTCACCTTGAGGAGGGGCCCATCCAAAGCTCTGTTGATTCTGACTTAGCCCTTGGCGTGACCACTGTATGTTCTGGTGTTGGAGAATTGAGGTTCACTTTAGTTTAAGGAGCATGTAAATAAATGACTGACTGATGAAATGTAATCGCACAGTCACCGAGAAGGGGGTTAGCTGAGGAAACATTCATTTGGTCGTGCGACAGGGACGGAAGCGTTGCCCCATGCCTTGTGTACTGAAACACGCACAACAACAACAACAACAACAAAGAAATTCTATTTTCGGGAAAGCTTGTCAGGTTTTTGTCTGGCAAGATTTTTAAAAATCTTATTTTGACCTTTGAAAATTTGTTTGTTCTTTTCTCTCATGTGTGGTTATCTGGAAGCAGTCTGAGAAAAGGAACGGCATTTTTATAATTCTTGAAAAAGGCACGTTAGATTTTTCTCTAAAAGCGCATGGAGTAGATTGAGAAGCTGATAACTGTGACCAAACTCTACTCTGTGACACTTTCAGCACCAATTGACAGATTGTAATAGAACTCATTGGTCCCGTTAAGAATTGTGCGGGCACCGGCATTGGTTGTGATTCCATGTAACATGAACAGAGCACAATTTATTGCATGAACTCTACTTGTGTTGTAAGCTCTCTAATGCCGTTTAAGTTTCCTAATGCAAATGTATTCAGGTGTAGTGCTCTCTCTTAATATGTAATCTCATTGAAGGCAGTGGCATTGAACTCACTCAGTCAATCAAGCAATTTACACTTCTATGCTGATTTAATATATACTTTTCTTTGCTTATTTGCACTTGCTACATCACAGGGACAGGTTTATTGTTCACATTTGAAGCTGAGTTTTTGCACCCATAATAGCTTTCGCTGTGAGTATGCTTGTGAACAGCAGTTAAAGTCAAGGCTGGAGCAGTTGTACAGAAATGGGAACCATAAGTTTTCTCGCAGGGTAGCAACACCAAATTGAAACAGTTTTACAATATTGTACTGTGTGAAAAACTGTTCTTAACGAATAGTACCAGAAATCTGAAATTTTTGTTTTTTCAGTCATGTCGTAGCACTCCGTAACAAAATATAAGCAGGGGTACACATATGATGGGGCAATGCTGAAACATCGTGCTCTTAATTTACTGCTGTCTTTCACAGGTTACCTTTACTTTTCTGCTATGGCATTCTACTAATAATGCTTGGAGTAAGGCATAATAAGGGGCTCGATGCTGTTCCTATTTGCCATTGTCACATGTTCAGGAGAATTGTGATGTATGAAATTACAATTGAGGCTAAAATTTGTTTGAGCCAAGAATCTCGATCAGGCTGAATTTCAGGATTGCCTAATGTCATGCTGACAGCAGCATGAACAACTACATTTACCTCTTGGCAAATGCAATGCTAATGCCGAAAAACGGTGCCCAGCATCGCATGGAAATAAGATACCCCATCTCCTCAGGATATCATAGTTCTTGCGAGTGAGAGCAACACGAATGTGCCATTTATTATATGCTCTGTTGAGCTTGTTAGCTCATTATGCCAAGTCCGTAGCAGTATGTGTTAGTTATTGTATTGAGATGGTAATGCAATAATGTGATATTTCTGGGTACTGTTTAAAGAAGTGCAAATACTAATGAGTTCCTGGCACTGTCGAATTTTAGCTGCCTGTATAGAAATTGGAAAATGGTTTTGACATTCATGCTTTCATTGCAACATACTGGGCTGTTTTTGTTTTTAATGGTAGCTTTCACTGCCAAACACGGCAAGGTTATTAATGAGTGGTTCTTGTCCTCGCGCCCGGATGTTGTGAGGCTTGTGTTTTGGTTGGTTCAGAAAATGAAATCACATGACTAATGTTTCTTTTGCATGTGTGTCAACTTATTAAATGAGTAGGTGTACACTCAAACCTCATTGAAACAAAGTTGCATCTTACACAAAAATAAGTTTTTTATGTCCGAAAAATCGTTATAAGGGTACATTCCCAACACTGTATCTATTGCAAGACTAATATTTATTTACTTTGTTATAACTGATGTTTCAGTATATGTGGATTCGGTATATCGAGGTTTATTTATGTATTTATTTATTTAGCAATACTGTCAACTCTCATACGCGAGTCCTTACAGAGAGGGTAACATAACAAAACATTATAGCAAAAAGAACATTATTAGCAAATACACAAATACAGGATAAATCTAGATAAAACGCTACAATTGTACAGATAATCATCCAAGGTCTGTTTAAATTTCGACAAATCATTCTGGTCAACAACACTCACCGGCAATTCATTCCACATTTCCATTGTATTAGGAAAAAAGGAGTATTTGAATCTATCCGTACGAGTCCTGTACGTTTGAATGGCACTGTTGTGGTTGCTTCTTGAGCTTTTTTTACCTGGTGGCAGTAAGTATACTTCCTTGCTAATATTTATTTGGTCATTTAGAATTGGAAATAATAGTTTGAGACGATTTTTCTGTCTGCCCGTTTCTAACAAATGGAGGCCAGAAGAATGGAGCATTTCTGTAACTGATTCCATCCTTCGATATGAGTGTCTTTGCTTTTTAATTCTAAGGCCAAGAATAATAAAATGCAAACTCGAGCAAATATACACTTGGGAATCGCTACATCCCAATCAAAGTAGACTTGAGGAAGAAAGAGCGAATCATAGACTTCTTGGGGAAAGAAAATGCTGCACTTTCCTATACATGAGACACACCGCCTGTTTTGGTGACATTCAAGCAAGAAGAAATTTGGTTAAAGAGTACGCCTAGTATCAACATGGTCGGAATGGTGACATGCAGCTATGCATCCCTGGGAATTCATCAAGTGTACCTATAAGGCATCGCTATGTTTATAGGCCTTTTTTGACTAGCACTTACCGTGATTCGTTGTCCACTGTTGCTTTTGCCTTGTGTAGTTTTGTAAATGGGGTGCTGGCCTTAGTAAAGTCGTTAGAAGTTTTTTGCTAGCCCCCGTAGCCTCACCAGTGTTGTTTTCCTTCCTGTTGATGCTGTAATAAAGTTCTTCTTATTATTATTAAAAGTCAAACTTATGCAAGACACCAAATATCTGTAAGTATCACGTTTACCAACTGCATATTCCAGCAGGCTAAAAACACTTGACTCACTCCCAAGGTACGTTATAGTACCAAAATTCTTGTAGCATGATCGTGACTGCCGCTGCAGCCAGCTACCATAGCTGTCTTATGCAAACGTGGCTGTGCTGCAAAGCGCTGATTAGTGTTTTAACCATCGCTCTGGGGTTTAAACAAAATTCGGTTTTTCTTCAAAATGCCGCAGGCAATTCATCATAATCGTGAATGAAAATGCATGCATTGTTCACACTATTAATTTTTTAGTATGTAGGAAGCACCAACAAAAATTTTTTTAGGGGCTTCTCTTGCACCAGAAAGTTCAGTAGTCTACTAGTGTATCTCAGTATATCTCCACTTACTAGTTGACGATGACACGTCCACTTGTAAATCTAGTGTCACTGTTCACGTGCAAGCTGTTGCACAGTTTGCCCGTAGTTGTACTTTTTTGTTGAACAGAAAATTCATCCCAGGTGGGACGCAGCACAGTCTAAAATAAGATAGACCTGGCAATAAGAGACAGGAAGAACATGTCAACCATGAGCTGACTAGCATAACCAAGTGATGACATTTATGTGTAAAAGGAGGTATAAAATGAGCAGATTACAGATTAATATAATAAAAACTCATTGGAGAAGTTTGTTACCTTCCTATGTAATTATCACCAAGTTGGGCACTTTCCTTTTTTTCTTTTTCTTGTTTTTATCGTCTATCACTGTGTGGTTTATGACTATAGATGTAATAAATCTTCAGTAACGAGTCGGTGCTTGTGTGATGTCTTTCATGCATTTAGAACCATGGTGTTAATTGACTCAAGCAAGTGTTTAGCCAACTTTGATTATTATCTGGGTTGAACATTTACAACAGCTAATGAGCAGTCACACTCCAGGCAATTTTTACTTGTATGTGTAATCGACTTGTAAATAGACGATTATCAACGATCCATAGGCTGTGCTGTAGCCTCGCCGCGGTGGTCTCTAAGGCACTCGGCTGGTGATTTGGAAATCGCGGGATCAAATCTCGGTTGCGGCGGCTGCATTTTTGTCGGAGGCGAAAATGCTGCAGGCCCGTGTGCTCAGGTACGGGTGCACGTTAAAAAACCCCAGGAGATCTAAATTATCCGAGCCCTTCACTGCGGCGTCTCTCATAACCCTACGGCGGTTTTGGGAGGTGAAACCCCACGTATCATTCTTCATAGGCTGTACTGCATTGCCCGAAGTCTGCATGCCGTCAATACCTGCCGATCACATCATCTGTTTATACATGCAGGTCTGAACGCTAAGCCGGGCTGTTATTTTTTCAGTGCTTAATTAGCCACACTGTGCGGTTCAGCTATTATGCTTGAGCTGATCAGTCGGCGATAACTGCACAGAGTGATTCATCCCGGCTGATTTTTATGCCTTCTTAAAAACGCTTCCCTGTGGCTTATGCTTCGACTGCAGTAAGCTTTGAAATGTGGAAAAATGAGCATAAGAAAGCTTGTTAAAAAGCTTAGCAATCCGGTATCGTAGTTTTGGTGCTTAGGTGCGAATCTGAAAGATGCGGGTTCGATTGGTGTCTTGGCAGTCTCATTTTGATGGAGGTGAATGTATAGAGGTCGCCCGTGTGGTTTTTGTATTAAGGTGCACATTTGAGAACCTCGGTTGTTTTAAATTTCCTCAGCCCTCTACGTCTGCGCCTAGTGGCCTTGTCAATCTGTGCTTACACCATCCCTTCATGCATCCGGATGTCTTATTTATACCAGAACTTGTTGCTGAGTCAGCTGGTACAGAATGCCCCGCCGCGGTGGCCTAGTGGCTAAGATACTCGGCTGCGGACCCGCAGGTCGCGGGATCAAGTCGCGGCTGCGGCAGCTGCATTTCCAATGGAGGCGGAAATGTTGTAGGCCCGTGTGCTCAGATTTGGGTGCACGTCAAAGAACCCCAGGTGGTCGAAATTTCAGGAAGGCCTCCACTACGGCATCTCTCATAATCATATGGCGGTTTTGGGATGTTAAACCCCACATATTGATCGATCCAGCTGGTACAGAATAAGTGAGAGCTGAGGTAGTTGGTAAGTATATTGCATTCTAAAAGACGTGGCGTACAAACACAGACTCAAGTCAAGACACCACAAATGCTGACATTTGTGGTGTCATGACTTCTTTTTGTGTGTGTGTACACTCTAGCTGTATTCTAGCATGACTATAGTTGATACATTAGTTCAAAAAATTGAAAACAAAAGCAAAAAGCATTGCCCAAGAGCTGCCAACAGGAACCTTGTGCTGCTTTCAACTGGCGATAACCTGGCACCTAGGGTTTTTTGACATTCTTAAGACAAATTTTATGTTTCATCAAAAGTTGTACAACTCATACTATCATGTGTAACACTGAAATACCAGGACAAGTGCATGTGATATACTTGCAAAAACATGTATTTGTACATGCAATTTTTGAGAAAATATCGCAAACGATGCACTTTCTCTGTGCTCTGTAAGTGTCCTTCTTTGTCTGGTCTCTTGTTTTTCACACTGTTTCATTTTAATTGTGTCGTACCAACACGCCCAAGCAAAAAATCGAAAACTGCTTATAGTTGCAACATGAAACTTTTGTGGCGGCTGTGTATGGGTAGCGACCATGTTCACTTTACAAGTTTTGCATGGCAGGGCATTAACCCTACATTCAGTACCCTTACTAAGACAAATTGTGCATCATTTAGGAAGCGTTACTTACTGAGAATATCATAATAGATTTCATCCCAGTTTTTTAGGTTATTTTGGGCAACAAAGCTTAAAGGAACCGACAACTGATTTTTTGCGAGCCAGTTTTTCCGGCGCAACAAAAAGCTTACTCTTCGTAGTGTTCATAGCTGCCATAGTTACTTTAAAATCAGTATTTTTTAATCTGGAAGGCTCTGAACACGGACGTGTACTTTTGCCTAGCAACGCTGAGAATTGATAGCGATGCCGGTAGCTCTACTAGCGACCTGTGCATGCTGTCGTTCTGCTTTCGCAAGAGTTCTTGTATCTATGCTTAACCACATTTATTCTTAGCTTTACAATTATTTTTGAAAGTAACAAGCTGTTACAATACGATGTGGTTTTATACAACTGTATCTGTACCTCGTTGCCTGCGCACAACGTTGTTCCGCCTGTGTCGTGGATGGCTTGTCCCGTCGTCGTTACTCTCTCGACACACGAGCCAAGCCAAGTCACCGAAACGTCACTGCGCATATGCATGGCCGTGACGACTAGCAGTACACATCATTTCTGATACAAATTGTAAATATAAAAACCACGTTGTTCAAAAATCTTAGCTACCTGAAAACTGCTTGCACAGTTTCATGAGCACATAAAAAAGTTACGTGCATGCAATACACAGGCCTATATGTACATTTTTGTGGAATAATATCTTTTACTTTAAAGAAACAAACAATATTTCAATACTAACAGGAAAATTGTTGATCACGTTCAGTTTACGGTCGTGTGACAGGGCAGCTTGGATAATTAAAGTTTGTACGACCAGGTGACACCACAGGCTATTTTTGCAATTTTCAATGAAGGAATAAAAATTTAACTCTATATCTCACGAAAAAAATTGGGGTGGTTTGAGTCACTATGAGAGACAATCTTTCCATTTGTGCAGTCATCTCATTTCATGTTCTGGGTAGTTGTCGGTCTCTTTAACTAGGGGCGTGTGAATGTCTGAAAATTTCGAATATTTTTCAAATAGTGCTTGCTGTACCATTCGATTTTCACCAGAATTTCATCATTTGGACTACCCAAAAACAAACTCAGTCAACATCCAATTGGCACTGGCCCCCTCAAATTTTTATTATGCTTCACCTCATTGTGTTCTCGTATTGCGGCAAAGCTGCCTCTCAAAACTCTCCTACAGTCGCAAATGTATTGACTGAGGAAAACGCTAGTTCCAACCTGCAGATGATAGACGTGGCAGAGGTGGGGGATCAATTAGTGCGATTTTGAACCTGAAACTTCGGTAGGGAGTCTAAAAAATCGGATGCCGAAGATATTTAGCATCCACAGTTTTATATATATATTGACGTCTACGAGGCAGATTTGTAACTTTGGACTCTAAAGGAGCACATATTTGACCACCATAGCAGTTCAAAAAGGAGGCGAGGCTGAGGAAATAGCATCGTTGCCTTTCACGTGTAAAGTGTTGTTGGTAACACATTGGTTGCACCAAGTGATGTGCGTAAATACAATTCAACCTCTGCATTGCCTCAGTCTTGGCCCGTCTCGGTGGAACACTAACTACAGGGCTCAGCTGCTGACCCAAAAGTCATAGGTTTGATCCCGGCTGAAGCGGTTCGCACTTCGGACACAAGAGAAGAGACAAACAAGAGCAGACGGGACATAAGAGAGGAGACGGACACAAGAGGGGCGCAAACAAACGGTGTCCCGCTAGTTTGCGCTCCTAATTTCATTATGAATATATACCAACTAGCCCACCTATCAACCTTTCTACAATTGTAGACTCTACATTTGCCCAACTTTTTCTGTGTTCTGTTTGTTTGCGCTGTCAAAATTTCACTATGAAGATTAATACCAATAATTCCGAAGGCGAATTTTGAGTCTACAATTGTAGAAGGGTTGATAGACGGGCTAGTTGGTATATATTCATAATTAAATAATTGGGAGCACTAAGCTGACGGGACATCGTTAGTTTGCCCGCCTATCAACCCTTCTGCAATTGTAGACTCAACATTTGCCTTCGGGAATTATTGGTATCAATCTTCATAGTGAAATTTTGACAGCGCAAACAAACTGCACAAACTGCACACAGAAACAGTTAGGCACAAACAAGCTAGAACTAAAGCTTTTTTTTTTTTTCACATAATACACGTCCCAAAGAACACAAGGAGAAAGAAAAATATAAAAGGAAAGGGTCCATTGAAATTAACAGTCGTCCAGAAACAAGATCGTGCAATCTAAAAGCGATATAGAGGGTGAGCTAACACAGCGGTTAGTGTTGTTCTTTATAAGAATGGCCTTCTGCAACCTTAGTTAATGTACGGGACATACGTTTGCAATGATTCCCGTATGTGACCCCACTTTGTGCAATGGGCGGTTAAGTATATAGCTGGTGCACACTTTAGCACACTACAGGTGCTGTCACAGGCACACGTTTGAGAAGTGCCCAACCCTGTTACAAGACAATAGAATGAAATAAACCACATCTGTCTTGACAGTTAGTGAAACTATTGACACGATTAACACTACAATGAAGACAGGCTCCATAAAAAAGGGTTGTGGCATTGTGTCAATCATTTCTCTAATTAACTGTGCAATTAACCTTCTGGCTCTCTCATTATCGGTCATCTCTTCTGTTGCAGCGAGACATCTGAGCCGTGGTTCAGCTGGCATTCGATGAGGTGACAAAGATGCGAAGCGAAACCTTAGAACTACGGGGTGGTGATCAGTGACTGGGTGCTTTGTAAATAGCATTTTTATGTCATTTAATTTTTTAGTTTTTCTAGCTTTTTACTCCTAGGGGTCTACATGTGCTTTTTCTTTTCATATTTCAAACTACTTACGTAACTTCATTCTTCATGAGAGAGAGTAGTGTGAAACCTAGTCAAATCAGCTATAAAAATAGCTGCGCTATATCTGACTGGTATAAGCAATGTACGCGGATTTCTAAAAAACTTTGTTAGAACGATAGGGGCTGTAGGGATTTTCTTATGTGAAGAAAGCGTTTGACAAATTTTCATTTTTGCTTGGACAAAGTTACTTAGGTGACACATGGGAAGGCAAGATTTTTAATTGCTCCATTCTTATTCACTCTAGGAGCAATGAAAATTGTTCCGTAACACTGATGCAAGAGGCACAAAGGAGGTTATCTTCAAGATTAGGCAGACTGGCTAGCACCTACATAATGTGAACTGTTGCAAAGCAATGCAGCCAGAGATGCTTATGCGCTTTGAGCCGGTGGGACCTGTGTGCATACATGGGGATTGATTTCAGCCATGTAAGTTCAACGTCATTAAGTTATACTGCCCTCAGAATGGGCCCATCTTGTGATGACAGAGGTAGTTAGTGCCTGTGAGGGTCTATTTCAAGGATGTAGTATTAAGCGTGCGGTATACCTTTCTCTATCAATCAGGTGATAGAGAAATGCTCAGGGTACACCCAACCACTATACGTAGCCTTTATAGATTACGAGAACGCATTTTATTCAGTAGAGATGTCGGCAGACACTGTGGGATCAGGGCATCGACTAAACACATATAAACATTCCGGAAGAAAACTACAGAGGATCAACTGCCACCATAGTGCTCCATAAAGAAAGTGACAAAATACCAATAAAGAAAGGTGTAAGACAAGGGGATATGATCTCCCCAATGCTATTTACTGTGTGCTTACAGGAGGTTTACAGAGGCCTAGAATGGTAAAAGTTAGAGATAAGAGTTAATCAAGAGTACCTTAGTAACCTACGCTTAGTCGATGACATTGCATTGGTGAGTAACTCCGGGGGACAAATTGCAATCCATGATTACTGAATTAGAAAAGGGAAGCAGAAAGGTAGGTCTTAAAATTATTCTGCAGAAAATGGAAGGAATGTGCAACAACCAGGCCCGTAACTAGGGGGGGGGGGGTTGAGGAGGTTCTGACCCCCCCCCCCCCGAAATTTTTTTGATGCTTTAACTTTTCGGGTGATACTAAAATATTTACACGCCTTCACAGCGACCACCAGCTGCCAAAGTTACACTGCAACTTTCCTGGCATTGCTTCTCTCTTCCTTTCTTCAAACCTACCCTTTTACTAGAACACCTCAGCGCACCTGCCCTATTTGTACAGCTTTGCACTTCGCCCTCGCGTTCCTTCGAGTCTTTTTTTTTTTTTCGTCTTTCACACCGTAGCAGCTCCTTTATTGATTCCAGATGCTTTCCTTGTGCATTGCCGCTAGAGAAGTTATCCGTCTGTGCAGACCGCACGTGTCGGCTTTGGGCTCCTACAAAAAGCGCGTCTACTTCTGTGAAGGTAAACAGTTCGACAGCAACGGCAACACCAACACGACGTGCGCAAATTTGCCAGGGAACGAAACCCCTAAGCGGAAAAACTCAGTGGCGCATTCCGAGGACGCAGGCTGCAGGGCAAACTTTTCTCAACCTGTAGTCCTCGCCACCGAAACGAATCATCGAAGATGACATCTACTGAAAGACTGGCATATCCGAGCAACTTTGAACAACCTTAACCACACGCAAGGAAATCTACCTCTTCTGTACACAGACGGTATATGCGCCTCCCTACAAAGCGCACAAAGCGAGGATACAGCCGGCACACAATCCGGCACCAGCGGTCAACTTTCACAGGAGAAAAAAAAACGCCGCCAAGCTGGGCTGCACGTGGGAGTACAGAGGCTGACGTCACAGCCTACAAAGTGCATTTTTGGGGGGTCATGGCTATTTAATTAGCGCAGCCCAGAGAGAATTATGCAGGCGCCCGAGGGAGCCGTCTGTGAAAAGGTGACTTTTTCACAGGAACGAAGCAACACCTCCTTTCTGGACTGAACCACGTGAGTGCAAATGTCTCGGCAGTGCATTCTTGGGGGCTCACGTATATCAAGGGGAGTATGCAGTGCCCATGGAGTCTTCTGTGAAAAGGTCTTTAAGTAGCGTTAATCCAGTTAGTTTGCTGCAGCTGGAGTATAATAATGGGCCTGCATGCACACCAGCTGTAGCGGCGTTCAGAAAACACATGCGCCACGCGGGAGCCAGCGCGTTCATCACACTTTTACATTCTAGCCACTGTAAAGTAGATAAGAGAGGAAGAAAACATCGCCCGCCGTTCACGCCAGGCAGTCGAAGCAGTCGCAAACGTCTTTTTGGAGCCACTGGCCACTTCTGTGTGCAGTGCACAGGATTGCGGCAGCAAAATGAAAAGACCTTCTGCAACAACGAAGCAAAGGAGTCTTGCGTCTTACTTCAAGAAAGTTCGAACCGATAAAGCGGACGGTGAAGAACCGCCTCCTTCGAAGGATAAAACTTCGCCCTCCTCAGCACTGGTGGAAAGCCAAGCGCGTCCGAACTTCTGTAGCCTACTCGGGAGAATGCACCGGTTTATATGAATCACCTGAGAACGAACACAAGCAGGACACCTATGCGCCGCCGGGAAATGATGGTGACCGCAGTGCAACTCCAAGTGATCTTTGTTCTACAGTCAACGCTGGGGGAATTGACGCCTTTACCAGCTAGGCAATGCCCAAGGAAGGTGAGTGACATGGCACCTACACATTCTGGTTCGCCTCCCCTCTGTGCGACGAGTGCGATTATTTTCGACTTGGGACTGTTTGTCTCGAAAAGCAATAATGTAAATGATCCAGAGACGATGGAGAAGCTGCTGCTCAATCCGTGGACCCCTTCGGCTAACTATGATTATCCAGCCACAGGGAAAAGGAATCTGAAGTTCTAACGTCACTGGGTAGATCGTTACCCATGGCTTGTTTATTCAGAGAAGCTTCAAGGAGCATTATGCAAATATTGCGTAGTCTTCGCAAGCGAGTGTGCAAGGAAAAGGGGAGCACCAGCGCTTGGGCTGTTTTGTAACTAAGGAGTTCACCAATTACAAGAAAGTCATGGACGCCTTTAAGAGCCACGCATCCAGCAGTTATCACGCCATGTCAACAACGCTATCGGAGAACTTTTTAGCAGTCCAGGTCCCGCTCACAGCATGACATCTTAACACAACTTGACCACGGCCTTAAAAAGCAGGCGGAAGAAAACCGCAAGAACTTGCTGCCAATAATAGAAACAATCCTTTTCTGTGGCAGGCAAGAAGTACCGCTTCGCGGCACAGACGACTCTGGTCCGATAAATATGTCTGAAGTGCTGCCATTCAAAAATGATGGAAATTTCCGTGCACTGCTTAGGATGAGAGCAAAATGTGGAGATGCCGCCTTGAGAGTTCACATGGAAACATCTTTGGCGAATGCGCTGTACATGAGCCCAAAATTCAAAATGAGTTGATCACCCTCTGTGATAAAATCATACAAAGAAAGATAGTGGAAAACGTCAACTCAGGTTCGTGTTTTTCAGTTCTAGCTGACGAGGCCACTGATATATCTCGCACCGCCCACATTTCCCTATGTGTAAGGTACGTTGGACACGACACGTCGGGAGTGCCCATTCTTAAAGAAGATTTTGTAGATTTTGTTCCAGTGTACGATCTCACTGGCAAGGCGCTGGCGAGCACAATCCTGAACAGCCTTAGAGGTCATGGCTTTGACCTGAACCTACTTTGCGGGCAAGAATACGGCGGCGCGGCATCAATGAGCGGCCATCCTTAACGGTGTTCAAGCCTTCATTCGTCAAACAGCGCCCAAAGCGTTGTACGTGCATTGTAGCGCCCACTCGTTGAACCTTGCTCTGCTTCACGCATGCAAACTCCCCAGCATCCGCAACTGTTTGCGAACTGTATCCTCAACCTGTACGTTTGTGAGAGCTTTGCCACAGAGGACGAACCAACTGCGAGACAAAGTAGAAGATTTAACACAAGAAAAAAAGAAAATTAAGTTCTCTCCTTTTGCCGAACAAGGTGGGTAGAGAGTCACGATCCACTTCAGCGTTTCCTTGAACTGTACGTGCCTATTGTACAATTCCTGGAATATTTGGAAGAAGAGGCCCCGTCATCTGATACTTCATCAAAAGCTTCTCAACTGCTCAATGCCATTACGAAGCCCGAGTTTGTCGTTTCGCTTCAGATCTGTAGCGACCTCTTCTCTTTGACACTGCCACTTTTTCTTCAAAGTTTCTTCAAAAAATTGACTGTGACTTGGCTCAAGCGTGCGATCACGTAAAAAATATTATAGACGTTCTTTCCCCAAAAAGGACTAGTGTGGAAACGGAATTTAATAAGATTTTTCTGAAGTCGCTCTCTTTGCTGAAGATCACAAATGTTGAGATGGCCCTACCACGCATCACTGGAAGGCAGATGCAAAGAAGCAACGTACCTTCTGCTACTCCCGAAGGGTACTACCGGAGGAATGTGTATTTGCCTTTGCTGGCTGACTTCGAAAATCAATTGAGAGACCAGGTTCGATGCCCATAAGAAGGTCGTGGTTGGCCTTAACATGCTGCTGCCGAAATTCCGCGCATCGCCTAGCCTTTCTGGTATTCATGATGCAGTGCAGTTTTACCTTGGCGACATTCCTTCGGCTAATGTCATCGAAGCACAGTTCACACTGTGGGTGAACAAATGCTTCCAGATCGAAGAAAAGAATCGCCCAGCTTGTGCTTTACAGGCCTTAGAGATGTGCAACCGCGACTTTTTTCCGAACATCCACAGCCTACTTTCTATCCTGGCGACTTTACCTGTGTCGACGTCGACCACGGTACGGACTTTTTCCACACTGAGAAGGCTGAAGAGCTACCTTCGAAATCATATGAACAACGACAAATTGACCAGACTAGCACTGCTCAGCATCCATCGAGAACTTCAAGTGACCCCAGAACAAGTCCTCACAGAATTTTGCAAGTTGCCAAGAAGGAAAAACTTCCTCGTTTAAACTTCCCTCTATGTTTCAAGAGTCGATTAAAAGCTAAACCCAGCTAGCCCGAGCTTCAACCCTTCTATCCTTTCGCAATTACGAGGAAACTATCCAGCAAGCAGAATGTGCGAACGGTAACAAGAAGATCGGAATGTCGGGCGGCTTGTTTGTTTGCTTGCATACATGCTGTCATGGACTGCCATTTTTGCGACCCGGCGTAACGGCAAATACGCCGCACTCCCCCGGCCGCACTCCCCCACAGACCGGTGGAACCGTTTGCTCATGAAAAGACTGGCCTTTAGTGCAGGGAAGTACTGAATGGGGTGTTCTTCTTCAAACATTAGTCGCCGATGTTTGATCCTTTGTACCTACGGCGGTGTCGGCAGGGTCGTCAAAGGCCGCGATGCACCCCGAACTACCTGTAGACTGCAAGACGCACCGGCTGAAACCAAGGAAACTGACCATTCCCACGGGCAAAACTGCTTGTGGACAAGCCGTATGAGAGAACCCCAACAGGTTGTCACTCTCACTCAGTTGAGGACCCTCTCTTAATTAAAAAGGGACGTGGTCAATATATTTTTAGGGTGGAGTTTTTAACAATGAAACGTGCTTGATTGGACCCATGTAGAGGTCTCTTTTCCCCCAGGACGAGAATCAGGGGACACGGAGGTCGATTTAAGAGCAGGATTTCGCCTTGCTAAGCACTATAGTTGCTGACCAACATGATGTAGAAGGAAATCAAGAAGTATCCCTTAAGTGGTTGTGGCTCCGTGTCGGCTGGCCACCTAAACTTAGCCATTCGTCTAGTTGTGACGCGAAATTAACGTCTGTAACGTAGGCATCGGTACTTGAATCTCGAGTAAGCTCAACGTGCCCGAGATCGGCTTCAAGCACTAGCCTCCCGGAAACACCAGCGCTGCAACACCGCCGACATCGCAGTTGTGCCAGAACTCTCTCTGACTTCTCGCATCCGATCGTCGTGGACTCAACGCTGCCGGTCATCACAGGTATCCCTTCACCTGTTTATACCTTCTGACTTTCTCATCTGTAGTTTTATTGTTGGTTAGCTTTTGTATAGTTTGTAATACTTCTCTCTTGTAAGCTGATTTATTGATTTTATGTGTATTTTGTTAGTTGGTATTAAGTGTTGTACTAGATTCCTCTGCAATATTCCTAGATTCCTATACAGTGCTGCAATATCACTAGAGTTTTGTTTTTCCCCACATACGTCTCTGATCTCTTCACTGTCTCTGCTTACGTACGCAACGACCTAACCTGCTGCCATTCCCGTCGCCGACTTCGCGCTGGTGACGCTAGAGTGGCAGCTTGTAACACATACATACCGTTTTTGTACCGTGTTTACATTGTGTTACTTCCCCAGGAGCCGTTGGTCGCGGTGTCCCCGGCTTTGGCGGTGCTATTGTCCAAACTTATTTCTTGCTTTACCCAGAATTTGAGGTTGACATACCAATTTCTTTATTTGGGTACAAATAACTGAAAAGTACCATCGAATCATTACAAGTAAGCGATGTACTTGTTTTATTCACGAAAATAAGCCAGTATAAATTTTGAAGAATGGCAGTCGTTCTACGCGCAACCCCCCCCCCCCCCCCCGAAAAAAATTCCTGGGTACGGCCCTGGCAACAACTCGGAAGAAAACGGTGGTTAGACATGGGTAGCAGTGCTTTTGAAGTTGTAAAAGAGTAGTCTACTTAAAACAGGTAGTAACCGCAGAGCCAAACCAGGACATTGAAGTTACTAGAATAATAAGAATGAGATGGAGCACATTGGGCAAGCATTCTCAAATAGTGACTGGTAGATTGCTACTATCTCTCAAGAGGAAAGTATACAGTGGCTGCATCTTGCCGGTACTTGCCTACGGAGCAGAAATCTGGATGCTTACAGCTTAAATTGAGGACGACGCAGTGAGTCGTTGAAAGAAAAATGATAGGTGTAACCTTTAGAGACGAGAAAAGAGCAAAGTGGATCAGGGATCAAACCGGGGTTAATGATATCATAGTTGAAATCGAGAAGAAATGGACATGAGCTTGGTCATTAAGGATCATAGACTAGGCTCCAAGAGAATGCAAGCAGGGTGAAGGGGAGAAAGTTAGGTGGGCGTATGAGATTAGGAAGTTCAGAGTATAAAGTGACAGCAACAAGCACAAAACCAAGTTGTCTGGCAGATCAAAAGAGAGGCCTCTGTCATGCAGTAGGCATAATCAAGCTGATGATGATGATACCTGGAAGATCGACCAAGCATATGCACCAAACCAAAAACTTTGAAAAAGGAGGCATATTCTGTAATTACACTCGAATCTTATTATAATGGTGTCACACCTGTCACAAAAATACTTTGTTATATCTGAAAATTTGTTATAAACATATTCGTAGCACTGTATCTGTGACAAAGCTATTCTTCATTCACTTCGTTATAACAGATAGTTCATCACAACTGGGTTTCTTATATTGAGGTCTGGGTGTAAATGAATTGTGCTCTTGATCAAGTATCACTCATACTGAGAATATTCAAGCATCACTTATTTTATTGCATAGTTGTCGAACATAGAGCCTCTGTCTGTGCTATTCTACTGTGTTCTGCATGCAGTACCATACCAGATAGAGAACACAACTCTCGGCTAACGTGGCTATTTGTGCGCTGTTCGGTTGTTGCGCGGCTTGATAAAAGACCGACAAGGACCGAAGCCTCTCTAATTAGCGAAGCAATCGCCTCTGACTTGAAAGAGAAATGTTATTGACTACAGCATGCATATGAACGTGGGATGTTTTGTGAGAAATACGCGAACTAACCCACTTTGTATGTGGCAATCGAGAATTTCAATCTGTACTCTATTGGATATTGTATACAAGTCAAGATTATTCATTTGGACATGGCTAAATGTTTCATTGTAATAGCTGGCACCCTTGTACAATTTATAGACAATCATTTAGTAAATTTCAAATCTCTGTTCCTGTAACCACTGTTCTTTTAAATCACCACACTTTCAGACTCTGATATTTCGCCGATTGCATTCATGCATACTCTGAAATTGTGAGCAAGTGCCCCTCGTACAATAAATGATAATCCAATAAAATTCAAAGGTGGGGCCCTTGGTCGTGGAAAGATCTAAATTTGTGATGGTGGTAAAAGAGCGGTTGAGAATAAAGAATGCATACCCGTGCTTTACTAAATACGAATGGCACTCGCTGTTTTTATTCGCCCTCGTTGGGCGAGTAAAAACACGTGAATGAAACGGTGAAAATGGTGGAAGAGAAAAGGGGGCGCATATTGAAAAATCTTCCAAATAAGTAAGGTAGACGCTTTCTCCTACGGGTGCTTGATGAGTATTTTATGGTAGGTGAAAAGTGTTCACACACGGAAAGCTTTTCTAATTCTGATTTGTGTGTGTATTGGCCACTCGAGCCGTCACCTAAGGGTGCGAGCTTGACAATATTTGTTTACATGTTTTTATTCTATTTTATTCTTTTGTGACATTCCTGGCATTATTTAAACGATGAACTTTTAGTGGCGAAACTGCCCCTTAGCATTTTTTTTTAATTGGTACCATTATGCAGTTCAGATTGAACTGCCTAGTTAATAAATGCTAGGTTAGAGGCTATTAATTCGTATTTACTACAGCTTTTTCTGAAAGGAGATCGGGTGTGAGCTTAAAAAATAATTTCGTCATTGTTGTGATTCGAATGTAGAAATTAATTTATGCAAGGTTGTTTCCAGCAGCTAGTTATTGGGGCTGCTGAGGACTAAGTGGTGTGTCTTTAAGGGTGGGGGGTGGCACCTCCTCTCCTTAACCGGTGCTCAAATTCGGGAGTTGATGAGCTAACCTTCTCCCGCCACCGCAACTTGGTGCATTGTACTGGGAAGATGCACGTCTCCAAATTCATTGAAGTTTTGTTGGAGGGACACTGAAGTTTCAGTGAATTGATTCTAAACAGTAAAATTAGTTAAAAACTGCGAATTTCGTGGGAATTCTAGTGTCAGTTTTGCGCAAGAAGGTTTATTAAAAAATAAAACGACTGAATTTGTTTTTGAATTTCGCGCGAAACTGCTGCAGCTGAGAATTATGATGACGTCACGGATTTCAGAAGCTTTTCGTATTTTGGCCACGGAACAATAAATTTCTTGAAGCTTGTGATGTGCCACTGGCTTGTTTATTGAATAATGACGAGGCTCTAGCGGACGCCTTTAAGATAACGGTGAGTTGTTGCGCGGGAATTTTAATGAAGCATCGCTCCCTGTACTTTGCATTGTCGTGTTTTTCGGCATATGTTCGTAAGCAAGAAAGATCTCTAACGTCAGCACCGAAAATTTCTTTTATTGTTATTATGTACAGCCCTACCCGATTCTCGGAACATTACAGAAAATTTTGCAATACGAGCTCCAACACTCATGCCGCAACTGTGCCGTGATCAGCTTTGCTAACGGTGAACTGGCGCTTCGCCTTACCTCTTGCGTTAACGCGTGTCCCATAACCTTTTGTGATTACGCTACTTCTGACACTTGCATCAATTGCATGTCATAAGAAGTGTGAAGGAATGCACCGAAGTCCCAGTGCCGAGCGTTACATCCGCAATAACAACAGCGATGTTTAATTTCGCGCTAGAAGATTCACGCTCCCTTCCCCACTCGTTATTGCCATTACAAAGTGTCGGTGTCCACGGCACTCACGACAAAGGTCGAGAAGGAGGCAATAATATCAAACACACAGCTGACCTCAGGGCCAACATTTTCGGACACAGTGTTATGAAATTTGCTAGTAGGAATGCTGATGCCCTCTCTTTTCGGACTGCACACTGTCGAATTTGACGCAAAAATGTTGTTTCCTAAGCTACTCCAAAAACAGCCTAATCTAATATACTCGTAAATACCACATGAAATTGTTTTAGCCAGGTAGAAACTATTTTTTTTGTGCGGCTTTTAAACAGAATATGACACAGGTGTAACCTGAACAACAGAATTTCTCTCTCAGCAGAATTACCCAGAACTATTTCGGATGAAAATTCATGTTTCGTGTAGGTTGAAAAGTCACGTAATACGATTAAGCACAGCATTGACTCCTGCCAAGCGTTTTACCTGCTCAACCTGGTTTTCACCAGATTCGGTGACGTTGCGTTACGTCATCGCGTCACCTGATCAAGGGGATGACCATTGACAATCATCTTCTCGAGCGTGCGCGGTGGCGCGTGATGTGTATGTTTTGCGCGTGCTTTGTCGAAGAAGTAGTGTTCTCTGCTGGCGTTGCTGACCAACGCTTTCTCGGCTTGAAAGAAATATGCCCCTGATATTCAAGAGCGCAGACGTGCGCAATTTGCTCGCAAACAGGCGCGTAGTGCTGATGGGATGCTCAAGTAAGTGCCCATTCGAGTTCTTCGCAGGCTCAGTGATAACACTTATTGCACCACCTCTCGTAGATGTAAGAGCCATCTACAAAGACCTCATCTGCATCTACCAAAAGGACGAGTTTATATCTAACCAGAAGTTGAGACTGAAGGTAAGCGGTCAGGTGTTGTTGCGTGCGCCTTGGTGCGCTCGTTCGCTGCCGTAGCGTATCGTTGCACGACTGCCGTTAGTCATTTCTTCGACGTTTTGTATCAGTCTGTGGCTCATGGGCATATATTGTCGTGTGCATCAGTCCACCAGTCCAGCTCTCAGGCTTGTGGTACAGTGCGTTCCGGGTGGTTTCGGATTGGTTGTAGAAATGGCGACTTCAAGGAAGGAGAAAGGAGGGGTGGACAGTGTGGAGTGAGTAGGGGAGCGAAGTTTGCTTCGGACAGCATTGGTAGTTCCGGAGCGCCGGTTGTGATATGCATTCTGGTAAAGGCGATGTGGCTGGTTCTACTCTGAATGATCGCTACGCTCGCCTTGGTGATTCGATCAGAGTACGCTGCTTGAATTCGCGTGTTAAAACCGTGAAATTATGCCGTGTTTTCGACGAGTTTAATCGATCCACGCACCAGTACAGAGATTGAAGGGCTAGGGGATTAGAAGGAAAGTTCCTTACAAAGGAAGGGAGGGACACATTGCTACGAAGTTCCAGTAATCATGCAAGAAAAAAGGGAATTTATCCTAGTATATTGTTGTTGTTCCCCCCCCCCCCCCCGTTAGTGCACCGAAATCCATATCGCTGGTGTCCTTGTAAAAGCAACGTGCTCTTTGAATACAAGTGTTGCAGAGTGAAATCCGAGAGGTTGATGAGCTGCTGAAAAGTTTTTTTTTTTTTGCGATGCTATTAGTGAAACCAGTCAAAATTGAACTGTGAAATTTCAAATTTGTGATCCTCAACAAAATATATGACAATTTGAGATCTCATTCAAGTTTGGCCAAAGTGGAACTGACGATTAGAGCCAGAGTGGTTGTTGAAGTAGCATGAGTAAATGGGTGAGGCTTTAACTCGCAAAGGCCTTGAAATGCACATGGTGTGCACAGGCTTCCGATTCAATGGCTCTCCGTTTGGCTGCTGCATCACTTCTTGGGTATTGGTGGCGTTCGCTTTCTTTATGGCAACCCAGCAATGTGTACTCCGCGAATTTCTGGCCCTCATTAGCATGGCCGCACCTATGACTGATCACGAAAAGGAAGCATGCATGGGCTGTCATTGCAAAATATTTTCATTTCAAGGGTGGCAAAAAAAGGACTGTACGTGGTATCAGGATTCTGCGCTTCTACAGAATATTGAGTGCCCTGGCTTTGGTTGTCACATCTTTCAACTAATTTCACACTTGCATATTAACGCAGGTCACCCACTAATGTGCTTATTTTTGTTTCCATCTGTGAGGGAGCTCAACTGTTTTTGCATTTATAGGCGCACCGAAACTTGTATCAATGTTCACCGTGTAGAAGGGGTATCCCATTTTACTAAATCTACGGGTTCATCGGCAATGGCCTAGCAAAATGTTCAATCGTTCGTTCGCAATTCACCTCTGCTGTAATGAAGCGCTGACAAAGCTTTGAAAGTGAAATATGTCAGTGGTAACTTTCTTTTCTATGAAGTTGAGCTCGTACGAAGCCTACGTATTTAATCGCGTTGAACAGGCTGGCCGAGACCACGCCCACCTCGTGTGGTTCTACGCCGTGTTTGGTAGTTTGGCTTGAAGGTATGGATAAATTGACTACTACAAAAGAAATGCTTGGAGGAACACTTGAAATTACCAGCAACATATTGTATAGCTGTTTAATGGGGCACTTTTTATTGTCTACATAGCATTATTGGCATCATTTTCTCCCACTGATGCGAGGTTGTCGCCTTCAGAACCACTGGCTGATTGTTTATATATCGCTTGTCGTTGACAAATTCTGTGTGCGTGGATTCCGCGACGTCACCGCTGGCCTGATGTCGTGCGGCTATTGGCTACTGTGTCATGCTATTTTCGATATCACGGCTGGCTGCACGTTGTGTGGGGGCCGTGCATTTTAGCGTAAATGCCGTAGGCTTGTCATAGCTGCGTATATAGCGATAGTGGTTTGCTGATGAAAAACGACACATCCGAATGCCTTTCACGCTTCTATCTTGACATCTCAGTTCCTTTTTTGTCGTGCCAAAATGTCGATAGCACTTAGTCAACCTGCCGTGAATCTTTGCTGGGAGTGCCTGTGCGTAAAAACCAAATGTGTCAGACAAAGAAACCATTCATGCAGGATTTGGGACAAGTACCACCCACCTGACGCTAGGCATCCAAAGGCTATACCACTCACTGTGGCTCTCCTTATTACTGCATAACCCACATCAATTTTCTATCTTGATTCCAAGAGAATAAGAATACCTGAACAACCAACCATGATTCCGCGAGCGATTAGATTGCTACACAATTGAAAGAAAAGATGCGTCTACAGCTCCAAAAACATGACCAGCGAAACAGCACGCCATGTATATCTTAAACTGCAAGCCGTTGCAGGCGGCACCTCCCATGAGCCTTTGCGGGTTTACACCTCACCTATTGAGAGCCCTGTGGCACTTCATGTGTTTAGCAGAGTTCGAAGGTACCACTATAAAGACAGTGTCATATGCTTCTTGGCCCTAGAATTTCTTGACCACTCTTGTAATGACCAGTTACCTATTACACCAACTTTTAAATAGTTTTTATTCATCACTTTCTACATATTTTCATTATTGTGCAATTGCTTAGTTAGTTGTAGCTGAATTTGCACAATATTATCTTGAACTAGTCGACTGATATTATGTAACATGTTGATTACAAGCACATAATATACTAAAGATCCCAAAGTATTACACTGCAAAAAAAAAACGGTGGGGGAGGGGGAGTGGTTGATACTTATTTGCTATATTTTGGCTCTTAGCTTTATCACTGTGTACAAGACAACAGTCATACAAAACTGAAAAGCTGTTGAAAAAAAAATTTTTAAATGAAGCAGAGCTGTGTCGATGGAGCTTTTGTCATTTTTTGTGAGCCTATCTGTCTGGTAGAAATATGATTAAAAAAAAAAAACGTTTCAGATGGAAGACAGTTCCTTTGGAGATCTCCTTGTCAGTCATGGAAAAAAGCACAATGGCCGGGACTACAGAGAAGAAAGGCTTTACAGGAGAAAGAAGACATCTATTGCCTTCTACTTTCTCACAAGAGTCTACAGTGACTATGTCAAATCTATTTTGGCGGGCATGATTCGTGACAATGTGCCAGATGTCATCATCGTTGGATCATGCCTATGGGACATAACACGGTCAGTTATTGTAATGTGTTGTAGCTTTAGTTACACAACTGATTGTGACCATTTCACCCAGGAATGGGTGCTGGGGAGCTATTCTCGTGGTGTCCAATTTGTCTGCATGTCTAGTTCAACCTCCCCTGATTAGCGGGAGCGGGCCGCTTGTTTCTTTTTCGACTCTGATCACGTTAGCCCTTGGTTTAACACGACTGCCTGCCTGATGCCTCTGAAAGATCTGTACGCATTCCCTGCATCACCCTTAAAAAATCTCAACACGTTCGTACGCACGTTCAGACATGTCAATTTGTTTGAGTCCTGTTACTTTACATTTCCTCCACTTAGTTTCTTTTTACGCTGGGAATATGCTGGCGGGTTCGCTGGACCGACGTGGTCAAGCGTGCCGTGACATCACAACTCACCGTTTTTTTGCGTAACTTAACGTCCTCCGGCGATTGGACATGTTCACGAGATGGACATTGCGAGAATAGCTCCCCTGCTTTATTGCTCCCACATTGCAGCCATCTTGCAGGCCCCCAACCTCAGGGTTGCTTTTCTATATTTGAAAAAGGGCTGTACATGGACAGTGCGTTATTCCTTTGCAGAAAGAAAAGATGGACGGGAAGTTCTTTATTGTGTAATGGGAAGGCTCAGGTCGTCTGTGGAGGTGCGGCTTTGCCTGCAAGAGTACAATTGTTCACTCTCTTATTGTTTCTATTTATTTAACACTTCCATGACCGCGGAAAAGCTCATTGTTTTGGGTAGCCCAGGTAATAATTTTGACCTGCCACCGAAATTGATTTATGTTTGATTTAAGTCTAGTGTATGAAAAAAAAATTGATTTAAAAATTTGATTGAATTGAAAAAAATTGATTTGAAATTGATTTAAGTCTAGGGTAAGAAACGATAGAATTTTTATTTCAAATATTACTGATTTCAAGCACCATATTTATTTGAAATATTGTCAGGAAGTTATCCTAAGAAATGCAACAAAAGGACTAAAATTCACGAGAACAGTAATGCTGCTCTACATGGGGAAAAAACACACAAAAAAAAAGAAATCTAGATATGCATATTGAACATGAAGCCCTTGTAGAATAATACTGGAAATATAAGCTCTGTAAGTACTAAAGATATGACTTTAGCAACGAAAAACAACGCAGAGCCCCTGCAGGGCACTCGGAGCTCTGAATCAAGGTCCAATTTGTGCCATCTTTGTGGAGAGAAAACTGCTCTTTCTACAGCCTTCACCAAATGCTCCTGCCTGAAAAAAAATGGACCCCTTGCAGATAAGAGCTGTGAGCTTCAGTACGTACTGCCAACTCCTCCTATAAAAATTATGCCTGGAACATGAGCCACAAACGTGGTGCCTTACCCTCGGATTTTACGCTCCCCCTCCAATATGAAAGTGAACACTTCTAGCGGCTGCCCCCTGCGAACATAGCAATGCTCTCACAGTTGTCCCCGAGCAGCCGTGATGTCACGTGACAGAGCGGTACGGTAATGTCACGTGACTGAGCGGTCTGGAGGCAAGCGGTTGCGTGCGGCGGACGCTCGCAACACGCAACAGGAGGCATGGTCTCCAAGATTGTGTGCTGGCGGAGAGCTCCCAATTGAAAAGAGGGCGACTTTCCTGGCATAGTTTTTCTAGCAGGCTTTGATACTGTTTAAGTTAACGTAAATGTGCAGCACCAATAAAGTGGCCCTAGGAGAGAGAGAATCTTGCTGGCAGACACCTAGTGATGTTTCAGGGCGGTTTGATGCACAAACACTGTCTGTACTGAAGTCTGATGGATTAAAGTTGTCTGCTGTGTTTGCATAAGCAGTTGGTACCAGCAGCATTCGTAAGCACTCTGAACGTCGCATATATAGCTGCGACGTCCCCGCAAACACGGACTGAACCCCAACCCTTTCAAGATGTTTACGTTCATTTCTTAAACCCATGCATTGGGGAAAAAAAAAGGAAAAGAAACCCTTCGGGGTAACAAATACGCCTTCCGAAGTGGAGTTCCTGGAAGGATTATGTCGACAGTTCTCGCGGGCCCCCCGCGCAAACACCAGGACCGGGTGGCGCCTTGTTGTCTATGGACAGTGTGACAGTGTACGGTGGCAATACTCCGCGTGCACCCTTCGGATTTGTGGCATGGGGGAGCAGCAGAGCACTTTTTGTTGGTTTGGTGAATGCGACCCTGCTGCAGCGCCTATGCCGGGCACGGCCTGACTTTCCGTCAGCCTCCAGGGCTCATTACTGCGTTCTGCGCGGATGGCCACCCGCGGCGTTGAATGACGAAGAAGCGGCAGCTACGGAGAATTTCGCGGGAAACACCGAGTTGCATGGAGGCGTTGAGACTCAATCTGGACATCGGGTACCAGAAACTGGGGCAACTGGTTCGGCCGAAAACGTTTCGGCACAACACTGCAAACTCCGGATGTTGGCCATTACAGACTACGCGCTTTATCGGGGCATTGAGACCATTGTTCGCCCGTAATTCACGTGTCTTCGGACAGCTCGCCCATCTCTCTCTCTGAGACTTGAGTTTGTACATTGTTACTTGCTCGGCTTTGCTTGGGAGAGGGTTTTCCACTGGTGTGGGCTGCGGGGGCGGCCATCGAAGATGACACACACCGACTGACGGAGAAATGTGTCCTGTCAACAGTGGCAATTGGTTAGGTGCCACGGAGGGGCGGAGTTGGGTCCTACGAAAAGGGACTACGAGACTATGCGAGGAGAGACGGAGAGACAGATCGTTGAGATCGAGATGTTAGAGAGACGGAATGGAAAAGGAAGACAACGGTGCGACGAGATAGCGGTGAGAGTCGTTGAGATGATGACTGGGGCGGGGACGGTACGATGTGGAATGAAAGTTAGGGATAGGAGATGAGGAGGCGAGTGAATGGAACGTTACGAAAGAGGGCTAAGATGGAAATCACCGAGAGGCACGATGAAGGCAATGATGAAGACGATGAAGACCCTGGCGAATTGGACAGTGACCCCAGGAAGAAGCCCTGAGCCCCGACTCGAACAGCCAGCTTCGAGGCCCCCGACAACATGGACCTTTCGTGAGATGGACTTTATGCACCCTATTTAGAATAGCTTTTCGAAAGGAAGGTGGCGTGTTGAGACATTGCAGATTTGGTAACTGAAAACTTCATCGTGTGTGTGTGTCGTCATGCATTTACTTTGTATCGTCGCACCATTGTATTGTCAAAGTTATTTTCCTTATGTATCCTGCGTCGCACGTCGCGAGTGTCTAAACCATGTGTTAAAATATTGTGTAGCGGTTGTAAGCGGGCAGCATGTTCGTATGCCGTTTGCAATTGGTAATAAATGAAATTCATCAGTAAACAGGAACAGATCGTAGCGTCTCTTACTTCCCGGCCCCAGCACGAATCCCTGTATGTGGGAAGTGATTGAGACACATAGCCAACATTGCGGGTTTTGGTAACTTATAACTTCATCGTGTGTGTGTGTCTTCATGCATTTACTTTGTATCCTCGCACCATTGTATTGTCGAAGTTATTTTCCTTATGTATCCTGCGTCGCACGTCACGAGTGTCTAAACCATTTTTGGAGCCCTCCACTACGGCGTCTCTCATAATCATATGGTGGTTTTGGGACGTTAAACCCCACATATCAACGAGTGTCTAAACCATCTGTTAAAATATTGTGTAGCGGTTGTAAGCGGGCAGCATGTTCGTACGCCGTTTGCAATTGGTAATAAATGAAATTCATCAGTAAACTGGAACAGATCATAGCGTCTCTTACTTCCCAGCCCCAGCAGGAATCTCTGTATGTGGGAAGTGATTGAGACACATAGCGAAGAGGGAACCGGATAGACAAGGGGTTGAGTGGTCTTCCCTCTCTTTGGCAATTGGTTGAGTAGCGGGGGACGTCTCATAGCTGTAGCTGACTTTTCTGGGATATTGTAGCGCTTGCATTTGTATTAGCAGTGCTTTGGCCTGGCCAAGTTGGTGCAACATATGTGAAAAAAATCAGCATTAAAGACGGGGCTTTGTACCTGAGGCGGTACACAGTACCTCTTGTACTGTGCCTTTTGACACGTCTCTTATTTGTGATTCTCTACAAATGCTGCTAACACACCCAAACCGGCTGGTCAGATAAAGCTGAACTCTGGCACCTCATAACAATGATGTCTGAAGTGGGAGACATTTTGGAAGATTTTCATATCACTACAATATATGTCAGTGTGGGCAGTCTCGCAAGTCACGTAGCAGATGGTCAGCGTAGCAGTGACCTGGTGGTGAAGAACAGCATGGGCATCAGCGTTTCTTGAGTGATATCTCCGGGATGTTTCTCCTGGACAGCCGTGCCCTGTGCCTCCTGGGACATTGCAGCAAGTATAAAGGGCTCGACTTGGTGCTGCACTTGGCAACGATTCAAGCAACCCAAACAGCTCCGAATACCTGATGAGGAAAGATGATTGACCAGTCACTGGTGCCCACCATGTTGACTGACTATGCTAGAGGCTTGTGGCAATGCATTGCTTGTGGCACTGTAAGCATGAAGATAGAATGAGGGCAGCTGTCAAAAGAATTCCAGAGTGGTTTTCTAGGGAGCAGATGCTGAGGACAAGAGCAAGTTGGAGCAGCAATGACTGCAAAAGAAAAAAGAAGGCGAGCAATAAGAGCAGAATGATCAGTGGCACATGAAAGACATAGTGGTCAACAGCAAGCATCATATTGAAGAACAAGAGCCGGATAAAACTGAAAGGTACAACACTTGTTTTGACTATGACTGAAGGTGAGACTGTAGATGAGGGCGAGTTATAAGCTGTCCTTGGGACATTTGATGGCATAGATTCTAAGAAGGGGAATCGCTCATACGCCACTGGGCATTTCTGCTGCATATCTGAGGTGACTGGCCAGCTTTTCTGCGGTAGAATAACGTGAGTTGCCTGCTGCGCTTCATTGACGACCTGCACTTTCTTGAGCGAGGTTGGAGAAGGTGACTGGGTCGACGTTCGAGCTAGGATATGGTTCAGGATCTGCAGACGCCTAGAAGACGATGATCCCTGAGCTGCGATACTTAGATTGCTGCACCTCGGAGGTTTTACCCCCCAGTGGGGTTGCCATTGTAGTGAGCTGCCATGGGCCAGCTCTGTTTCCTCTGTAGAGAGAGGGGCAGTAGGGGAATACCACGAGAGAGATGCCATAGAAGGAAAAAGAGGTGAAGGCGATTAAGATCACATGTGGCAAGGTGCATGTGCTGTGATTGGCACTCGGCTGGATCCTGCTGGGTGCTCTTTGAGTGTTCCAACGCGGCTTCCTTTGTAGAATTAAAGGCCAAGATTGCTGCCCGAGACTACAGAAGTGCAGTCACCTCTCTTAATGCTGATGTGCCGGATGGGCCAAGGAACCCCGCTGCTGGAGAAGTATTCAGCATCTACATTCTAATGCTTATTGACCACTTGTGACAACACTATGTAAGCTGGTAATGCAAGAGAAAACGTCCTTTACAAGCTGCTCATCCAAATGCACTTCAGCTAAACCACTATTAATAGCTATGTATTGCAGAGCATAACGTGCAAGACTTCATGTGCAAACGTTAATTTTCCTGTGGTAACATTTGAACATGCGTTCCTTGGTGAAGTACGTATAGCTAGGTGCAGCTTGAAGCCCATTTTTACAAGGTATAATCTGCTGAATTCATTTGCAAACTTATAGTAAAAATTGTTACAATGGTGATTGTAATTAAGTTTCTTTATACTAAGGCTGCACTGGACAAATAGTAGGACTTCCATGTTAAGTATTTGCTAGAGTATTTGCTCCATACTGATAGAAAACTGTGTAAGCCTGTGTTCTCATAACAATTTTGTAAACGCTGTTAGATGCAGAGAAGACGCAGAGTGCGTAGTGATGTTGGCGTTGTGGAGCACTTGACACATACTTTATATTCTACTACTTGTTCTGTCCATGTTCATTGCACTCTGTTAAACTGTGTTAATGTTAGAATTAATATGTATCTACAAGGGCGCCATAACTAAATGCTGTGCTTTCTTCGGAATAATTGTGCAGTTACCTGTGTACTTGCTGCTTGCGCAGACCTGCTAGCTGCGTTTTTGTATTGAATATCATCTCACGAAGCTGTGCTGGTCTGCAGTTGGGGCCCGAATGGTGTTAAGGAGTACAAGGAAAACCTCAAGAAATTTTTCAGCGAACTGACCAGGATACTACCGTCTACGTCACTGGTGATGTGGCTGACAGCAGCTCCATTGGCGCAAGATGTCCGAGGCGGTTTTCTGATTCCACAGCTGGAGTTCCTCAAGTACTCCCTCAGGTTCCACGTCCTCGAGGCAAACACCTTCTGCAGGGAGGTAGTGTGAATACATAGCATTTCGTCTACTAAAAGGCTTTTACTGGCAGCTAAGAGAGAAAGAATGGGAACTGTGTTAGCTATGTGCCCTGCACAGCATGTTTACAGCGCCGCTATAGTCGCTGTAAAGGACCAGACCGTGTCAGAACTGAACTGCAGTATGATCTCTAAACAACAAATCTCAAGGACCTCAAAGAATGGTTCATTACTTAAAAAAGATTGTTGTACCCGAAAATAGCACATCTGTGTCAAAGATTAAGATTATAAATGCAACAAAAAGGGCCCCCTTCATTGCTCTATCCGCAAACACCTCATTTTATAATCAGTGCAAAAAAGAAAACCCCTACAGACACAAAGTATTCTGGAAGAAGAAAGGGAAAGAAGACAACCACCTGTTTGTAGCGCAAAACCACAAGGAAATCCATAAAGATTTCTCTGCAAGAAAAGCCTCTTAGTTGCCGCGAAATTCGTCCTGGTCCAGGGTTTGAACCGAGGACCAACACGTTATCTGGGGTGGTTGCTCTGCCAATTGAGCTAACCAAGAAGCTAGCAATTAACAGCGCGAGGGCAAATTCATCAACAACTTGAAGCACATGACCACCAGTATTGCATTCGAATCCCGGCTGCGGCGGCTGCATTTCCGATGGAGGCGGAAATGTTGTAGGCCCGTGTGCTCAGATTTGGGTGCACGTTAAAGAACCCCAGGTGGTCTAAATTTCCGGAGCCCTCCACTACGGCGTCTCTCATAATCATATAGTGGTTTTGGGACGTTAAACCCCACATATCAATCACCAGTATTGCAAATGGTTTCTGTGGAAACCCGCAAGGTGGCGGAAGGGTTCCACAAGGTGGCGGAACGGTTCCGAAAGGGAAAGAAGACAACCATTCGTTTGTAGCACGAAGCCACAAGGAAATCTATACAGATTTTTCGGAAAGAAAAGCCTCTTATTTGCCGTGCTACAAACAGGTGGTTGCCTTCTTTCCCTTTCTTAACCCTTCCGCCACCGTGGGGGTTACAGCAGAACTTATTTGCAAAGAATTTTGAAATGAGTACATGTTTATTCAGAGATGACCATCACATTTGCCTGGTGGGACTCAACTTCTGTGAAGCGATGTGTTCAGTGTGTGCATCTGCCTTATACCCTACGAAATGTCGTTCGGCACAGTGGTTGATTGGTTTAGTGCTTGGCTGCGAACTCGAAGTTAGCGCGCTTGATCCTGGCTGTGGCAGTCGCATCTTGACGGATATGAAATGGTAGAAGCCCATGTACTGTGCAACGTCAGTGAATGTTGCAGAACACCAGGGGGTCGAAATTTCTGAAGCCCTCCACTACCGTGTTCCTTATATTCATGTTCTTGTTTTAGAATGTGAAAATCTAGATAATATTATATTATTATTAATATTACTTTGAAACGTCGCCACGAAATAACAATTCTTTGCAGTATTTTGCATGCACTGTTTCTATGTTGTCCTCATCGCTGTTTCTTTACTCACGATAGCAGTGTTCATTTTGTTGGTCATCAGTTTAGCCAGTGTCTATAATCCATCGTCTAACAACTCTACGCAGTGATCAAGCGTTACTGGAGTATCCATCGCGAGCCATTCTGCAAATTTATTTCATAGGTCCCTGCTGTTGCTTTCTTTGCTGTCTTGTTGAACGAGACACCTCTGGTAGTTGCTGCGCTGCTTTAGTTTTGTGCCACTTCTGGAGCCTATCACCAGCTTAGTGACCAAGGCGAGTAAAACCCAGCAAGCCTGCAAACGTAGCCCGTTGTCGAAACAAAGGCAGCGAGGTGACGCCTGGGGCAGAAAACAAGTACAGGTGATACTGACGGCAATGGGGCGATCGTGCACTTTGAATAGGGAAGGTGTTTAAAGAAATTAATAAATATTTTTACGATCATGATGACAGTGACACTTCCGGAGTTGGGCATTGTTGCCTCTGCGTAGAGTAATGTTTTTAAAGTTAGCAATACCTAGGTAGTTGCTGCTGTGTTTTAGCAGGGGATGAAATTTAATGTTTTTCGGAAACATTCTGCGTTCTGAGATGTGTGGCAATGAAATATTCTTGCATATAAAGCACTGTACGTATCAAAAGAAATTTTCAAAATATTTGTTAATTTGAAATAATTTTTAATCTGAATTTCACTATGGATTGACTATATCTCTATTGCTTGAACGGGCAGCAAAGGAAACTGTGTAATTGTCAAGACCTGCACACTTGTAAGTCAAAATCTTGTCTGCGAGTCAAACATACCATTCGTGGGTGCATAATTATAATTCAATGACACTATATTTGTCTTTTTCCTGCCACCACATTTGCCCTCTAATGCTACTATGGGAAAGTCCACAGTTATACTACGAATGCTGAAATAATTGAAGGGATTGAACCACTACATCGAAGTTTCTATGACAGCTTGTTTCGGAATTATAAATTTTGATGTCTGTGCAAGTTCAGTGAAATCCTTGCTAATTCAGATGGGTAACTACGAACGAATATACTTCCCATAGGTCAGTGTTGAATTAAAGTTGCATAATCCTATACAGCTGACTCAATTTAATGTTGTCATGATGGAGTTCAAGTTCTTTCATTAGGTTGGGAATTTCGTAAAACCAAGAAAGGCATTTTTTGTTCATTTGCAGTTTAAAATTTTAATGTGGGGACATCAAAAAGATGGCATGACAATTCTTGTTACCAGCAACCTGTGCCTGCGCTTCTGAAAAGTATGTGAGGACAGTCCTAGTCATTGGGTGCACCATGTTTTCGTGATGCAGGCCAGGTAGACCTTTGCGTGAAGTTACGGCTATGGACCCACGGTGATACGAAGCAATGGGACAATTCAGTAATTGAACAAACTCCCTCAAGAAATTGTAGCCGCATCCAGGGAAACCTTCGCCAATGTGCTTCAAAGTCCTATTGTATCGTAGCCTGATTATACAGCATTTACTCCGCTAAAGCTGCTGCTTGGGCAAGTTGGTTCATGATTATTTAGACAGATTTATCAGTGCAAGAAAAAAGACGAAACGAGCACAAAAAAAGACGGAACGTTTAGAGAAGAAACGCACTCGCTAAATCCTCGCACTTTTTTTTTTTTTCAGAAAACTGATAAAAAGCTAGGGGGGGGGGGGAAACGAAGTGACCGCAAATCGGGATTTTCATGGTAATGGCTAACTACTACGATCAACTACAAGATTAATTGCTTGTAATTTCATTTTGTTTTGTCATCTTATTTACCTTCTCTCCTTATTTTTAGTTAAGGTCTATTCGCTGTCTCATATCGGTTAGAGTGATTGTAATTTTGAACGAAAAGTTGGCCAGAGAGGTGTGAGTGAAGTTATGTAAATAAAGACTAAGTGAACCGATACATTGCATTGTCTGCTTGAATAAACAAATTTTTTGAATTAGCATTTGAAGGTCTTAAACGCAAACTCAATATGACTATACAAGCTGCTTGCTCAGTTCATTTTTGCGGTGATTAGGCTTGTGCAAATATTCAAATGCTTTGCATATTGAAACGAATATTACTGTATTCGAATTCGCTTCGATTTGAACTTCAATTGTTGAAAATTTCGTCAAAGTGAGTAGGTGTTAGTTTGTCCACATGTAACTTCCTGTAAAGGTGATTTCACTGCAATGGAGGGGAAAAAAAAAAAATATACACTGCCATGAAGCCCAACTTCAAGTTTAAATTAACATACTTATTACCCTCACATCGATTCATCATTTTCAAGTTTAGAAGTTGTTGTACCGGCTTATATGCTCAAAGTACTGTATAGTAAATTTTAAAATGCTACATATTTTACTGGCTATCACTTGCATTCTCTTGAAAGTCAAATCCTCTGACTAATCAACGTTCTTTCCACTTAGCATCACTGTAAATGCGTAGTATAATAGCCACCCTAGACGGATTTTGCTTTTCAAGTCATATGCATAACAGACCTTGTAAGCTTTTGTATTGTCCTACATATATTTTCATGGGGCCCTTACACTAACGAACGCAGTAGTCTGCGTGTTCAAGATGAAAAAATATCTTTATTTGGGTGAACCTCAGTGCAGCGGTTGTTCGTAATCTAATCTGTTTTAAGGTGCATCGGCATTTACGCATATGGCATCGAACCTTCGAGTGCTGGGGGCCACGCTAGTTTCAGAACAAACTCAACTGTTCTCATTTGTGCACTCCAACTTATCGAAAAATTTTGAACTAACCTTGGGCCAGGCATTCGGGCGTGTTTTGTGAAAGGCAGCGGTTATGTGTGTAAGGTACCAGTGACATAGAGATACAAAAAGGGGTGTGCTTGACAACATTTTCTCTTATGTTGTCTCTTTCATGGCCAGCAGTTTATAATTCTGCTGTTTACAATGCCCACAGTTTTTAATTTTAGCCTTTCCTTTTGTTCTTAATATGGTTCGCTATTTAACTAAGCTGAGGATAAGACACACATCCAAGAATCTTCAGGTGTAGGAAATGGTGAAATACAGATCTCACCCTTGGTATTTTTGCATCTTGGAAATTAACATGATAGTACCACTCTACATCAACTTAAGTGTGTGTGTGTAATAAATTCAGATGCTTTGAGTGATCCACAGACGCTCAGTGAAGCATTTCTCATAACCTATATGCAGCTCTTGGATGTTAGGTGTAATAATTTTGTTCTAATGTTAATTTGCTTTGTTCTCTTGACTGTCCACTTAAGCACAAGCTCACTTCCAGATGCACCATCCTCGCTTATTCGTAGACTGCTGACAAGTATGGCATCGACGTCGTCGACGTCCACTACCACCTGCGCATGCTCCTCGAGCATCGGGCTGAAGATGGAATCCACTGGCTCCCGTTGGCTGTTCGCCTCTGCACCAATCTAGTCCTCACTCACATTGCTCTGTCGTGGGGCTTCAAAGGGCCGTCTTGGTAAGTCACTTTAGAATGTTGCAGTTTCGCCAAACATAGAATACGTAGCTGGGTAAGAAAGTAAAAGTGGAGAATGAAAAGATGAGACATGGAGACAAGCGGACGGGGCGGGCGCTAACTGTCATACCTGTCCCGCCCACTCGTCTCCTGTGTCCCATCTTTTCACACTCTACGTTTACTTTCAGACATTGCACCAACTTGCCCAGCAAAACATCTTGCAAAGCTGAGACACGATAGCGGGTGCGATATGATTTATGTCCAAAAAGTCTCGCAACGTTTTGCGTGAGTTTTTGGGTGTTGGGAGTGAACGTTTGCCGGTGCAAAGCTTTCATTCCATAAACACTTCACTCGCTGACAATTGTAGTCCGCCCGAGCCATGTTTGTACAATGGAATGGTGCGTCCTCGTGATGGTTGAAATGTTGTGTTAGCCCTACCAGAATTGCTTTTGAATGTTTTATTTGTGTTGCCCAACGAACATTGCATGATTCCTGGAGACATAATGTGGGTACAAAGTTTGTTAAACAGTAACAGTTTAGATAACTAAACACGTATTGTTGTCTCTTTAACAGCATTATACAAAATGATTACAGAGCTTTCCAATTGCTTTAATGGAATAGAAGTGGCAGCTATTTTATATTTGCAAGAAAAAAAATGGGGTCAGATTCTCATTGTGCTTTTGCAATTTGGAACTGTGCCTCTTAATTAGTCTAAGGCATTTTAAGGAATACCTAGGAAGTTTGCACGTTGTTCTAAAAAGATTGATGTATTGAAGATTGACATATTGTGAAAGTACGGGCACCTGACTAGTGGGCCACAGTTATTATAGCAGCAATTACAGCCATTCAATAAACATAGGTGCTCAAAAGTGCTGTACTGTTGTTGTAGGCTTTGTCTCTTCATGTACAGTGTAGACCACTTGTAACGTAACCTCTGGGTGCATGTTAAAAAATTCCAGGTGGTTGAAATTTCCGGAGCCCTCCGCTATGGCGTCTCTTATAATCATATGGTGGTTTCGGGATGTTAATCTCCACATATAAATCAGATGAATCACTTGTAACGTAACCGTTTATTGTGCAGAACTGGCTATAATTCTCTCTTTTTTGACTTCTCTTTAAACCTCATGTATATGCATACCACTTATTGCGCTGTCCTCCAAGATGAAAGATTGCCCCGCCACGGTGGTCTAGTGGCTAAGGTACTCGACTGCTGACCCGCAGGTCGCGGGTTCGAATCCCGGCTGTGGCGGCTGCATTTCCGATGGAGGCGGAAATGTTGTAGGCCCGTGTACTCGGATTTGGGTGCACGTTAAAGAACCCCAGGTGGTCAAAATTTCCGGAGCCCTCCACTACGGCGTCTCTCATAATCATATGGTGGTTTTGGGACGTTAAACCCCACAAATCAAATCAATCCAAGATGAAAGATTGGTTGTAATGCGGTTGCCGGAAAATCTTTGTGAACCTCATGTATATGCATACCACTTATTGCGCAATCCTCCAAGATGAAAGATTGGTTGTAATGCGGTTGCCGGAAAATCTTTGTGACAAACGCGGTTGCGAGGGCATGTCTGAAAGGAGGCGGCTGGGGTGTGCAGCTCTGGAAGTGAGCAACGAGGTTTTTAAGGAGGAGGAGAGAACGTGGAGTGCACAAACAAATGGTGGAGGTAAGAAAAGGAAAAGAGACTGCGGTATACTGCACGGGCTCGTTGAGTAAAGAAGGAGGGCGGTTGTCTCGCGCCGACGCTGCTACATTTTACGCGTCGCTAGCATGGCTCTGGCTGCGCGCGGCTCAACAGGACACGTGTGATGGCATTCTTATCAACTGCGCTTAAGGGGGCACACGGGTCTTAAAAAGGCCGAAAAATCACGAAAAAACCTACTTTTTGAAGTTGACGTTTTCGGAATCTGCAACTAATTTTGCACTTATCTCGGAAGTTCTAGCTTCTCGCGTCCTTATTTCTGGCACAAAATCAATTTATAACACCCCTGTAAGATGAATCGGAGCACAAATAGACGCTAAAGTCGCACTTTTTCTACGCCGAATCGTTGCCGTTACACACGAGCTATCGTGGCCATCTTGGTCTCGTTTGGAAGGGTCGTTCTTCATCTTCAATTTCCCGCCGCCACTGGCTTGCCTTGCTTATTGGTTTTTCAGCAAAAACGCATCACCGAGAAGCATCACCGCGCGATTCTATTGGCTGCTTGGGGCACGTGACAAAACCCAGGCACCTGATTGGCCAAGTGGCGTTTCCGGCATCTGCTTCTTCGTGATGCGCACGGACATGCGCCAATTGGTCATGTCCGGCGTCTGCTTCTTCATCGTGATGCGCACGGTCATGCGCCAATTGGTCATGGTGCTGTCGACTGCCTGCCGCAGTAAAGAAGTTCCTCGCCACACTAAATTTAGAAGCAGGTGTGGCGCTCGTTCGTTCGCTGTGAACTTCAGAAAGAGCCCCGCTATCACTCAGGACAGGGAGGATAGCAAACTCACGGCGGTCGCAGAGTCACCGGTGTAGGCCTAACTCACGTACGAGTCCGTCGGTTGTCGACAGTGTTGCTGAAAGTGGCAGCATTTTGGAGCCTCAACAGTTAAAGGACGGCAAGTAAAAAAACAGAAGTGAAGCTACGATAGATAGCGATCTTTGCAACGATGAACAGAAGCGCAGTCTTATCGCTAAACGCGCCGATGCCGCGAGTTCCCCCCTTGTCTGTCGTGTACTGCGTGATGGGTTGTCATAGTGGAATTCCCCGTGCATCGGCAAACAACAGAAAATCAATTATATTATGGTGAATGTGCTCGCCGCCCGCGGGATGGAGGCTACTGGCAACAGCTAGAGTGCTTGTTACAACGCGTCCGCAACAATGAACATATTGTGCCGCGGCCTCCACTCGAAAATGTGGCAATCTTACGTGAAAAGGAAACTAACACCTCGCTGCTTTTAGAGCCTTCAAATTGGTGAGCGAGTGCACGAGTTCGGTCTGCAACATCAACAACTCAATCTGGACAAGCAGGAAAACCGCTTTATGATGGATCGCGGAATACGCGCGACATTCGTCGCACATAGGAGTCACCGAACTGACGAGCGGCCTAGTCGGCAGACGAGCACACGGCGACTGCATGAGCTCGCAAGTGTGCCTCTGCGGGAAACAGTGTAGACCACTTGTAACGTAACCTCTGGGTGCATGTTAAAAAATTCCAGGTGGTTGAAATTTCCGGAGCCCTCCGCTATGGCGTCTCTTATAATCATATGGTGGTTTCGGGATGTTAATCTCCACATATAAATCAGATGAATCACTTGTAACGTGTAACTCGAAAATGTGGCAATCTTACGTGAAAAGGAAACTAACACCTCGCTGCTTTTAGAGCCTTCAAATTGGTGAGCGAGTGCACGAGTTAGGTCTGCAACATCAACAACTCAATCTGGACTAGCAGGAAAACCGCTTTATGATGAATCGTGGATTACGCGCGACATTCGTCGCACATAGGTGTCACCGAACTGATGAGCGGCCTAGTCGGCAGACGAGCACACGGCGACCGCATGAGCTCGCAAGTGCGCCTCTGCGGGAAACATGCAGTGGACATTGAAAAAATGCCATTTAGGTGACGCAAAACAGAAGGACTACATGCCTGGTGCCTACTGAGAAAGATGAATTTGCCAATCATTGTAAATAAACAACTTTTCCTTGCTACTGTCTGCCCAAAATGGACTTGTGTTTTTGCATAATTTCTCCGGATTCAAATTTTGCTGCAGTTGCAAACTTGTCTAAAAATATCTCTGCCTCCAGAGCAGCTAGGACTGTCATTTTTGTTGTGGCTGTAGCTGTATCTTTAGTTTATACAATGGTAGGTGTGAATTTTCGAATGAGATCTTCAAAAAAAACCTTGCCAGAAATTGGAGCATTAAGTGGGTGTGTCTGCAACACTGAAATGCAAGTTGCGACAAACCTTGCTAAAATTATAAAATCAAAAAAGCACTCCTACCATTGTGTAGCTTATGTTCATTACTACACAGGCATGTGCCAATAGTAGCTCTGCAATACAAACTTCTTGTGTCATTATACCGGCAAACAATAGGTAAATAATTTTAGTATATCTCGCCCCACCACGGTGGTCTAGTGGCTAAGGTACTCGGCTGCTGACTCGCAGGTCGCGGGATCAAACCCCGGCTGTGGCGGCTGCATTTCCGATAGAGGCGGAAATGCTGTGGGCTCGTGTACTCAGATTTGGGTGCACGTTAAAGAACCCCAGGTGGTCAAAATTTCCGGAGCTCTCCACTACGGCGTCTCTCATAATCATATGGTGGTTTTGGGACGTTAAACTCCACAAATCAATCAATGAATTATGTAAGCTTTCGGCTTTGCTGCCAGTGTGTGGTCTTGCGTGTAAGCTTGGCGGGTTTTCGTTGTCCTTGATCTCTTGGCCGCTAACTCAAACTTTGTATCACGCATGGTGTCCTTCGTTCAGTGCTTGAGTGCAATTTTTTCGGTTCTGGATCTTCATGTTAGCCATGTCTTACACAAACTTCCCACCAGAACATACTGAATGGTAGGCTAGGCCTAATCGGCGTTTGGTTTGAGTAGTAGTCGTGTGCTATTTATAGGTTCTATAAGGGGGTTTATTGACTAAAACCAACTGCCTGGTTTTAGGGGCGTCAGTCACTGTCATAGGCTCAGCTTTTCATCGTAGTAGTCTTCTAGCTGCTCCGACTAGACATTGTCCCTCTCTTTCTTTCCCTCTACACTTGCCCCGGTGGTGAAGAGGAGTCATCCTGGCGGCTCAAGGGGATCATAGTAAGGTTTTAAGCGGCTAATGTGGGCTGTCTCACGACCACGGCATCATCTGTCATTGGCAGAGATCACTGGTTTGACGACGTAGTTGACCGGTGATGTGCATTGAACGATGCAGTACGGACCATTGTACTTGAGTGCCAACTTTTGGGAGTGGCTGGGGGACTGGAATGGAACGCAAAGGCCTTGTGTGGCGGACGTAAATGAACGTGCTGATTGACGGCACTCTTCGGCACTCTGAACAAGTTCGGAGTCTGGGCGGTATTCTGAAGCATCTGGGCGGTAAGTATTGTGTCAAGCGTAAAAGAGGGCTCACGTACGTACAGTAGAAAAAAGGTGAAAACCCAGTAGTTGCTTGCATGGCCGTATTATACGCATATGTCACAAAAGGGAGCACCAAGTCCTAATTAGAATGGTAGGATGATATGTACATAAAGAGCACATCACCGAGCGTACGGTTAAATCGCTCCGTCAAACTTATGTCTGCGAGTGATAGCTCGTTGTGGTGCGATGAATAATATTGTGTTCGCTGAGAAGCTCCTGAATGGCTTGCCACAGAAACCCACACCCACGGTTGCTAAGCAGCTCACGTGGCGTGCCATGGCGAAAGACAGAGCTATGCAAGATGAACAAGGCGACATTACGAGCAGCGGCGGCTGGCAAAGCAGCGGTTTCAGCGTAACGGGTGAGATGACCAAGTGCCACAATAATCCAGCGATTTTCAGCAGGAGTACAAGTTAGTGGGCCGTAGAGGTTGATGCCGATTCTATCAAACGGCTGAGCTGGACTCGGCAATGATTGTAATTCGCCGGAGGCATGACAAGTTGTTTTCCGTTGCTGACACTCAGTGCAAAAACGTATGTACTTGGGAACGTACGAGTACCTTCCACGCCAGAAGAATAGCTGGCGAAGCCGGTCGTATGTTTTCAAAATGCTAGCGTGGGCATTTTGAGGGTCTGCATTGAAAGTAAGCGCACATGTTGGAGTGCAAATGGCAAAGTATAACAAGAAGCCATTTCCACCCATCCAGCTGATAGTTCCGACGGTACAACATGGCATCCCGTATCGCATAATGGGGAACTTGTTGACGTAGTGAACAAGGTAAACGCTGATGGGGTGTCACTGAAAACGAGGAGAGAAAGTCGCTGAGTGAGGCTATCCAAGGGTGTTCGCGCTGTTTAGAAGGCATGTGAGCGGTATCGACGCTGTCGATGGTAGCCTTGGCAAAGGAAACAGGTAACGGCTGAAGAAAGAGCATCCGCGTCTGTATGCTTGCGCCCTGAGCGGTAAATTATGTGAATATCACATTCCTCTAAACGTAGCGCCCAATGTCCAAGCCAGCCCGAAGGATCCTTCATTGAAGCGACCCAACAGAGTGAATGATGGTCTGTAACGACATCAAATGGGCGTCCATATAAGTAAGGACAAAATTTTTGTAATGCCCAAACAATGGCCAAGCATTCCGAAACCGAGTATTTGTGCTCTGCCTTGGTTAGGGCGCGACTTGCATACACAACTACATACTCCAAGAAGCCAGGCTTGCTTGGATTAGGACAGCGCCAAGTCCTATGCCACTAGCATCCGTGTGCACCTTGGTTGGAGCAGTAGGGTCAAAGTGGCGTAAAATAGGTGGTGAAGTAAGGAGATGGCGTAATGGTGCGAAAGGATCATCGCATGCTGGCAATCAATCAGAGGAGTGTGCACCGCCAGCGATCAGCTGTGTTAACAAAGCGGCGAAAGTATGAGCACAGTCCGATGAAGCTGCGAAGCGCTTTCACGGTCGTAGGCTTCCGGAACTCGGCGACAGCACGAAGCTTCTCTGGGTCTGGGAGGATGCCATGTTTTGAGACAATGTGGCCAAGTATTGTGAGCGTCCAGGCTCCAAAGTGGAATTTCTTGATGTTTAGTTGAAGGCGTGCGCTCGTAAGGCAGCTCAAGACTTCGCTGAGACGATGAAGGTGGCTGTTGAAATCGGAAGAAAACATTATCCAAGTAACATAGGCATGTCTTTCATTTCAGCCCACTCAAGACGCTATCCATCATCCTTTCGAATGTTGCTGGCACATTATAAAGGTCGAGGGGGCATTACATTAAATTCGTATAGCCTATCTGGTGTCACAAAAGCAGTTTTTGGGTGATCTGATGGTGTCATGGGGATTTGCCAATAACCGGACCGTAGATCTAGTGATGAGAAGAATCCAGCCCCTTGCAAGCAGTTCAGGGCATCATCGATGCGCGACAAGGGGTATACATCTTTGAGCGTAATTTTGTTTGAATGGCGGTAATCGACGCAGAAGCGAATCGAGCTGTGTTTTTTCTTTACGAGCACCACAGATGAAGACCTGGGACTGCTGGACGGCCGAATGACACCACGTTGAAGCATGTCGACCACTTGCTCGGTGATCACACGGCACTCAACAGAAGATACACGGTAGGGATGCTGTCGCAGAGGCGCTTGGGAGCCGGTCTTCATGTAATGGACAACAGTGTACGTTTGGCCTAAGGATGTCTGCTGGCAATCGAATGAGCCGCGAAACTGGTGAAGTTCTAAAAGTTTCTCGCGGTGTGGTTCTTCAAGTTTGGCATCAATTGAGAGGCCAAACAAATTAATGTTTGCATGAACAGGCGAACAGGCAGATGGCGTCAGTGCATTAAGCTGCAAATCACTTTCGCTGTCAAGGCTGAAGAAAGACGAAACGTCTAAGTCTTGGCATGTTCCAATACATTCTCTGCAATGCAAGGTTGTGGAACACTGCAAGGGATTCGTGACAAACGAATCGATAGCGCCTGCCGAAATATCTAGGACAGCAAACGGCAACGCAAGGATCCTGCGACGTTGGAATGTTTGGGAAGGCGTGAATAACACTGCAGAATTAGACACATCGGCACAAGACACGGGAACAAAGGCTGCGCTAGTCGGTGGTATGTCCATGTCGTCGGCGACTAACAGCTTGTTGAACGCAAGTTCCGGAGACGAGGCACACAGCGCAGAGAAGGACACTTCAGCATGAGCACAGCCGATAACCGCATGATTAAGAGACAGAAAATCCCAGCCGAGGATCACATTATGAGTACACGCCTGTAGAACGAGAAATTCATCGGTTTACAAAACATCTTGCGTGGGAACGCGCGCAGTACAGGCAGCTGATGGTCGAGTATGATGAGCACTGGCAGTCTGGAGGGACAATCTCTTTGGCGTCGTGGTAACCTTCCGAAGCAGGCGGCAAAGTTTTAAATCGGTTACTGAAATGGCAGCACCAGTGTCCACAAGCGCACGGGGCACGGTAACCATCCACAAAAACATCGATGAGGTTTGTCAGAGAAATGCGAGGACTTGATTATTTCGATGACAACGCAGTTGGTGCCTCGGGAACTGCGGCATCTAGTTTTCCACGTCTGAAAAGCAGGGTCTACGGCGGCGAGATGGCGATTAGTGACTGACTGAGGGAGGACAGTCGAGAGAAGATCTTTGTTGACGTGGCGATTAGTGACTGACTGAGGGAGGACAGTCGAGAGAAGAAGATCTTTATTGACGTGCTGCGTCGTTAGAGTGCTGTGAGTCATGCGACGGTCTTTGCATGGTGTCGCTGTGAACAAGAGGGCGTCTGCGGCAGAAGTGAGCCACATGTCCTGCGTAACGGCAAGAATAGCAAATCGAGCGGTTGTCTGCGGTGCGCCACGGATTCATAAACACCGCGAGTGGTCGGCTGAACGGAGCCCGTAATGACAGAATAGGGACTGGTGAGGTAGCATAAGTGGGCTGTCGAGGTGCTCTGGCTGCAATGACTTGCGCATACGTCAAAGGTACAGCCTCCAGAGGTGGTGAGCGAGCGAAAGACAAAACGTCAGCTACCTCATCTTGCATGATGTGCCTTATGGCCGCGGCCAGATGATCTGGGGCCAGAGCATGCGTTTGTGCTAACTCGGGCGTGCTCAATAAAATGGAGAGCTGCTGAGCGACCTCCTCACGCACGAACTGCTTTATGCGAGCCAACACACCATTCTGGTCTCCAAGAGTCAAGGCCGCGATCGAGTCATGCTATTCCAGAGAGCGCCGTGATTGGGCACGTTGCTTGCGCAATTAGTCAAAACTCTGGCACAAGCTGACGAGATCGCCTATAGTTTGTGGGTCTTCGGCTAACAACATTTGAAATACGTTATCGGATATGCCCTTGGGGATTTGCTTGAGTTTGTCCCCTTCGAGAATCGCTGGGTTTACCCGCTAGCACAAGTCAACAAGGTCTTCAATGTAACTGGTAAAGGTCTCTCCTGGCTGTTCAGCACACTCACGCAGTGATTATGCGCAGAGTTTTCGCACAGCAAAGGGGTCAAAGACTTGCGAAAAGGCGGTTTTAAACGAATCTCAGCTGGCAATGTCGGCTTCGTGACTGCGCAACCAGAGAATAACGACGCCGGACAAGTAAAAGCTTACATAGGTCAGCTTAGCCGCATTTTCCCACTTGTTTCCTGCGCTCACCTTGTGGTAAGTAGCCAGCCATTTCTCAACGTCTTGGCCGTCAGTGCCGCTGAAGGTCGGTGGGTGACGCAGTAGTAAGTGGTCACACGCCGGGACATGCAGAGGTGGGAACTTGGCAGGTACCTTGGGTGGAGGGTTCTTCTGGCATTGCTGGCACTGGAGGCATGGTGCGACTTCGTAGTTACAGCTTTGAAGACTACCTCAGCACTCCCACCAAAATATATGAGGGTTTATTGAGTAAATTCAACTGCCTGGCTTCAAAGGCGTCGGTTACTGTCACAGGCTCAGCTCTTCATCGTAGTTGTCTTCTAGCTGCTCCGACTAGACACTTTATCTCACTCTTTTACCCACTGCAGTTGCAGTTTTTTACAGAATCAATGAAACTCTTTGCGGTGGTTTCACTTGAAGAGATGGGATACATATCACTGATGAAAACGGAGGTGGCACGTGTAGCATTTGAGTAGTGGTTCACGATTTCTTGAAATCTGGTGCACACCTGTGAAATCAGACGATCAGCATCCTTCAGCACGTGGGTGAAATTTAGGACGTGCGTCAACATAGTTACTGTGTAATGCGCATAATCGAGGTGGTCTGAGGAGTAATCGCCAAATTTTTACGATGATGTTTTCTTTTCATAGACCATTCCCCCTCTTTTTGCATTAATTTTGTTGGCAATGCGTGTCTTCGGACGTAAAATTCTTGTTTAACATTTGGAATATTATATGGTTGTAAGCTCCATGCATCGCGTGCTTCCTCAACACATATTGTGCAAGTGCGGCCCATGAAAAAGGCTGCTCTGGTTATAGTGCAGTACCGCTTATAGTGTGGATATTTACTACTCCTGTGACTTGCGTTATAAGTGGCCTGTACTGTATATTCATGACCTTATGCTATGCCACGGGCAGATTTGCAAAAGTCGGTGTGTAATTGTTCATTTTGCAAACGATTGACTCTCACTTTTTTTTTGCCATTCTGTGAGGTTCATATATTCCCCTATTTTTTATGTATATTAACTGAGGCTCGTGATCTGCATTTCGTAAAAAAAAAGTAGTAGGTCATATGTAATGTGTAATCAATATTGGGTATGTATTGGTTGATTGTTCTTTTAAAAGTTACGCAGGAGCATCGTGCAAGTTTTACAGGAAATTCAGCAATGAGCTTTTTGAAAGATGTGTAACTGGCATTTTCAATGGAGGCAAAAGTGTTGTATGCCTGTGTGCTCAGATTTGGGCGCACGTTAAAGAACCCTAGGTGGTCGAAATTTCCGGAGCCCTCCACTACGGCGTCTCTCGTAATCATATGGTGGGTTTAGGACGTTAAGCACCACATATCAAAGATGTGTAACTATCACTAAAAGAACATTTAGCTTATGATGCTAAATATGTGTCTGTTACCCCTAGGGCAGGGTTGGCAAAAAAGGCAAATCTGACAAGGTGTTCTAACCTGTCGCGAGCACAAGGAGAAGTATTGTACGCATTTTACACATTTCACAACGTGTAATAACAGCATGTGTGCACATTTTTGCTGTTTTGATCTAAAAAGTTAGAATGTGGCGAAAAAGAAAGTGGGACATGTGATGTGAGTTCCACTGCCCCCACAGAGAGTAAAGATGCCCGTGCATGATTGCACTTACGCCTTGCACATATGGCATCTAGGGCAATATTATCGCCCTCGCACTATGTGGGGAACATCACAATGACAGCAAAAATAGGAGTGTAGCGTTCATTGCAGTATAGGTGGTATTTACCTTTGAGCAACCCTGTGCTCCCGCAGCTTACGCCTAAGCATATCAGCACAGCTTGCTGGTAATGTGGGAAAGGCACTACTTTTGGCCGCAGTGACTGGGTCCTTACACATTGTGTGTGCCTCTGCGTGATACTAAAATCGAGCCCTTTTTTGTGCCCACCATCCCTTATCACGTTTGATTGTGCCATATTTGTGCAGCGTTCGCACGAAATGGAAGGGCGACTAGCCTGAGAATGGCAAACCGGTTAAATTTTGTTCCTCACCGAATGTTACCGTACTTACTCGCATAATCCTCACACTTTTTTTGACGAAAAACCGATGCAAAGTTGTTGGGTGCGAGAATTACGCGGGGAAAACTTTCCATGAAAACGTACAGAGCGAAAAAGAAAACGGAGTGGCCGCAAATCGAGATTCTCGCACCAGCAATTAACAGCAAGCTTTGAGAAGTACTAATTAGAACTTACCTCAACAAGAAAAGCACAGGTTCAACACAAGGCAAGATTTGAGACGCAAAAAGTGCAAGCAAATAGTCGAGAATCAGAATAACATATGCAAAGCTTGTGGGCGTTTCGAGCGTAGCGGTAGCGTTCGTTACTCAACAGGAGCCCTCAAAAGGTAAGCGAAGGACGTCAGTATTGGTCTGATGGCTATTTAACAGAATCGTCCGCTGTTTCCTTCTAAAGAAATAAAGTTTATCATCAATCCCAGTTTTAGGCACACGGCAGGCCCAACGCGTCTTGGTGGCTTTCAGCTGCCGTCACCAGTAGCGAACACAAAACTCCTAGACTCTAAAAGACCTACCGGTGGCCTTGTTGCTGTTGTTTAGTGCATGATCCATCGCTTTCAACTTGAAAGCAGTGGTGCAGCTTCAGTATCGCCCCATAACATGACAAGATTACTGACACAACATGCAAAACACTCCGCAACGCGCACTTGCCACTTCGGTATATCGTGGATTGAATTGAATCTACATGCAATAATAGTACGCTTGATGCTTAAGAGATGGCGCCAAATAGCATGCGCTATCATCATCAGTGGCTGGAACGAGCAGACGACATTATTGCGGCAGTTTTCGGCGGTGCGATAATTACTGGAGGAAAAAAAAAGAAATCGTATTTTTGCTAGGCGATGTGGGAGGTGCGAGAATTATGCGAGTGGGAGGATTATGCAGGTAAATACGGTATTCGCGGTCAATGTAGCTGTACACTGGAGGTTGTGGCGAAGTGTTGTGACAAATGATTCTGCAGCTTCGCCAGGCTGATTTTAACAAGGCTGTGGGGTGAGTGCTTGAGAGTGGTTCACCTGCGAATGGAAACTCTGTTGAGTTCGGATTCTGATAGCTTTGAGTAATTAGGACGTGAATGAAACACGAAAATAAATAAATCACAATGACACAGTAAATGCAGTCAGTTTAAATGCTTTGGCATAGATTTTTGCGAAAAGCGCAACACGGTGGAGTTACTCAACGTTGGACTATCCATATTAACACATGCGGGGTATGCTACAAGCTTAATTGAGAGGCACATGCTTTTGTTTTTCTCGCCGAAGTGACCTGGCTAAGTACACTTGCGTCAAAGTACAGGTGGCCGTCTAGTGAATAATTTTATGCTCCCAATACTTCTAATTTGATCGATCAAAGCTGTGGGCGAGCCAACTATGTCAAAATTTTCATGGTTAGGATCCATCGTGAACTTTCTTACAGCGCAACACCAGAAAAAAATACAGGACAGGGAAGGAGTGGAACAGAAAGAAAAGCGCCGTCTTTTCTTTCTGTTCTACTCCTTCCCTGTTCTGTATTTTTTTCTGGTGTTGCGCTGCAAGAAAGTTCCCATAGCCATTTTCGCTTGTGGCTGTAGTAACCGTGTCGGCGAGTCAGTTGTTAGGCCTATTTGTGCGGCTAAGGAGAGACGCAGGTCTTGAAATGGCAAAAAATCGCAAAATGGTTGATTTTCGAAAAAGTGCAGTATCGCGAAGTTCAAACATTTAATAGTGTCCTGGCAAAATCCGAAAGCTGTATTCAATCTAGAAATATGAAAAATGTCAGGTGCAGGCGAAACGACCAAAAATTGGCCACTATGTTCGAAGTTCGCGTGCTCATAACTTCTGATCGTGCCGACCGGGCGCTGCCATCTTGGTGTCATTTTGAAGCTGCTTTATTGGTGCGTCTTTTTCCTATTTTCAAAATGGCACCGCTGCAGCGAGAGTGACGCTACCACTCCTTTTCCAAAGGTCGCTTGCATGAACGTGATTGGTCAAAGCGCGCGCTAGTCCTGCGCGCTGGCCTCATATTGGTCTGCCGCATTTGTTTTGCTTTTTTTTCCCAATCTCACATTGTGATCGTGCACTCGCTTGGCTCGAGATTTCGGCTGCACCGTGCGTGACATTCTTTATGTTCGCAACTTCACTACCATGTTTGAACAACTGCGATTGTCGAGCTGCTCAAATGTCCAGAGACATTCGTCTGAAGAAAACTACACGCCGCACGTTCGGCAAAAAACGACAGCGACGATGGAATTCCCGACAAAATTCGCCGAGGCATGTCTCGCAATAGCTGCTGGACGGATTGAACACACAGCTGCACCCAGCGTGGACGCCTCGAATACCAGTATGGAACTCATCATAATTGCGGAATTGTCTGTTGACGCATCATATATAGTGCCGCAGCCCACTACATCAAGCGCGAGCGCCTGGTTCAGTGATGCCTCGAGTGCTGCCGTGGAAAGCTTCGGGGATCGTCGATTGGCGGTTCGTGTACAAAAACGCAACTTAGCATGTGTAGTGTGTATATTTTGTCGGCCCAGGCCTTGAGTGTTATCAGAAAACGCGTCCATAATGTTTCTTTATCGACTGAAGAAAATAGCCAGCGTGCAACAATGTGACCGACGTGAAAAGGTACTTGGCGTGAAGTCACAAACTGAACGAAAATTCGAACTTCTTGGCATCGACACGGAACAGGGAAACTTCAGTGACGGTGGAACAGAGTTCTCGATCGTACATTTGAGCGAGTTTAATTACCTTCTCGGACCTATGATTTGCGCCAACTGCGGCGACAGTGTCTGAGGAGCTAAGAAAAGAGGACTTTAGTGTGCAACTCGTAATGGTATGCTCAGCGTGCGGCATGCACGATGAGTGATTTGTTTCACTGAAGGTTACTGGAGATTCATCAATGATGTCATTTAGATATGCAATCAAGACTATGCAGCCAGGAATTCCACAAAAAACAAGCTCGTGAAAAGGCACAAGCCAACAGTAAACACTAGCTACAGTCAGGCCAGCTGTAAAGTCTAGATTCAAGCCCTTGTCATTGTGAGAATTAAGTATAATTTTTTCCCCTTTTTTTATTTTTGTGACCCTGACCTAGGTGCAAATAGGAACAGGACCACACAAGCATGTCATTTTTAGGCACATTGTACACATAAAAGCTGAAACACAGCGGTGAATTGTTTGGTAACAGCTTTCCTTGAACTACAGTCGAACCCCGCTACAACGAAACTGACGGGGTACGGGAAAAATTTCATTGAAGCAAAAATTTCATAGAAGTGAAATCGAAAAATATAGCTCATCTGAGCTAGCAAAACAAAGAAACGTTTATTCTCAGAATTAAAAAAGTGTCCGCAGCTTCCTATTTTTTCCCAGCTGCGTCACGACGTGATTCGCACCCATGCATAGCGAAGCCACGGTGAAAAGCACACAGAAACGCCTAAAACTGCCTTCGTGAACGAACCAAACAGTTGCATTAACACGTTAACACCAGCAGCTGTCTGCCGTCAACGTGTATTCGACAACGCCAAGATGGAGGCAGCGTATCGTGGAGCGGCAACTTCTATGCCGTTCTTATCATCTATCACTCACGGCTAGCTAATTTTGTTGATAATGCGTTTGAACAGTCGCTCTGATTAGTTGCCATACTGGCCAAGCACGAACATACTGATAAGCATCGAAAAGGTATCGTTTTGCATTTGCACCCAGCAGCTGCGTGAAGGAAACCTTCAACTGAGTGACTGAGCTTCAGCTTCGGATTGTCTGCGGCCCAAAAGCAAGCAAATGGCTTGCTTTTACCGCAAGCCAGTGGCAAAAAAGCAAGCCAGTAGCAAAAGCAGGGCAGTCTCATTGCCCTCGCTATTGAGCAATGGTGGTGCCCATGCTTGCTGAACAGCGGCGGTTTCTGGTGGTGTCGATGCATGTTTTAGACTTCGTTGACGCATTTTCAGGCTCTGAAAATGCATCGAAATGTTAAAAATTAGGTTTAGTGCATAGCAATAAGTATCTGAGCCAGGAATTGCATCGTGAAATTTCGTAGAGGAGGGACGACAGAAGAAAAAAATGTGCGTGGTGGCGACAATATTTATGCATTGACTCCTTTGGACTGCTGACGGGAAATCATGAATTTTTCGTTGTAGTAGAAATTTTGTTGAAGCGGCGTTCGTAGTAGCGTAGTTCGACTGTATATACAAGGACAATGCACGCTAATACAGCAAATTTTTCATGGTTCCTGTGGCATTCTTGTAACATATATGGTATTATCTTGTCCCTGAAAGGCAAAGCTAGATAATGATGCCATTTATACAGTTATGTTGCAATTCTTCATCAATTTGTGGAAAACTAAAACTTCAAATGCATTTATCTCAGTTTCACGATTTTTGACGTAACACGTAGCCTTACGGAGCATTTTTACATGTTTTTATTGACTCACAATAACAAGTTTGATACCAATGCGTTCGTATTGAATAGATCTAGCCAGTAATGCTATTTATTTTCTTCTATATGTTGTTCACCAAATTGTAATTCATGATGATTGTAACAATATAAGGCAGAAATTTTTCACTCATGTCTGTATTCATTTATTTTACATTTGAAGTTTGTTGCTAACAATAAAATTAGCATCACCGGCTAGACCAGCTCTCTGGCAATCTGGATATATACTTTGTTTTTGTGTTTGACGTGGAGAAATTGGCAAAAAGCCCCGTAAGAAGTATGTTAATTGTGTATTGTAAAAAATTCGTATCTTCTGTTCTGATGCAGCTATCGAAAATCTATATAGAGATTTGGAATCTGCAAAAGAAACTGAATAAGTGTTTTAAGTTTTATTCAGTTCAGACGAATAATAAAAAGCCTTTTTCAAGACCCGCCTCTCTCCTTAATAGATCACTGTGTTATTTCAGCCAGATGGAAAGGAAACGACCGCACCATGCACTCTCGCTTAAAAAAAAAAAAAAGCTGCGAATTCTCCAGGAGCTCGATTGAAGTGACCTGCCCAAGACGGAAGTGCCGATAAAATACGACATCCTGAAATCGACGCTGTGGCAGATCTGCAAAGAAAGAGATAAGATTGAAGGCGCTGTAAAGTTAAAATCCCATCTAAACAGATACGGTTGCGAACGACGCCTTATGAACAACTAGAAAAAGTTCGTTTTCTTTGGTTCAAGCGTGCAAGGAGTTCCAATTTGCCCATAAGCGGACCAATTCTCGGGCAGAAAGCTCGAGAGATCTCCATGCAAATGGGTGTTGAGAACTTCGTCCTAAGCGACGGATGGCTCAGCCGCTTCAAAACATGCCATGGCCTAGTCTTCAGAGCAATCTCAGGTCAGAGTGCTGCAGTCAACAGGGACATTTGCATCGACTGGCAACTCTGGATTCGTAAGGAATTTTGATGAGCTTTGAGCCACGAGACGTCTTCAACATCGACGGGATGGGTCTTTTTTTATAAGGCGCTTCCATCAAAGACTCTCACCTTCAAAGGTGAAGCCTGTAGTGGAGGAAAACACAGTAAAGATTGCATTACTGTGCTGGTGGGTGCAAACACGGCAGGAGATAAATTGAAGCTGTTGGTAATAGGAAAATCCCCGCCGCGGTGGTCTAGTGGCTAAGGTACTCGGCTGCTGACCCGCAGGTCGCGGGTTCGAATCCCGGCTGCGGCGGCTGCATTTCCGATGGAGGCGAAAATGTTGTAGGCCCGTGTGCTCAGATTTTGGTGCACGTTAAAGAACCCCAGGTGGTCGAAATTTCCGTAGCCCTCCGCTACGGCATCTCTCATAATCATATGGTGGTTTTGGGACGTAAAATCCCACATATCATGGTAATAGGAAAATCAAGGCACCCACGTTGTTCCGAAGGCGTTTGACACCTTTCTGTTGCGTACCATGCCAACGGAAGAGGGTGGATGACCATAGCCATTTTCGAAAACTGGCTACAGGAGGAAGACCCAAGATTTACGAGGCAAAGCAGGAACGTTGTCTTCATTGTGGATAATTGCCCAGCCAGGTTGAAAGACTCCAAGCCGTCACTCTGAAGTTCTTGCCAGCCAATGCAACGGCAGTGATCCAGCCGATGGATCAAGGGGTTATTCAAAACATAAAAGATCATTACCACAGACAATTGCTTCATCGAATGCTGCTTTGTGCAGACTGCGGAAAATGCTACAGAATAGATTTATTGGCAGCCATCCACGTTTTGGCTCACGTCTGGGAGCAAGCGAAGGCAACAACAATAGACAAATGCTTTGATCATGCTGGCTTTCAAGTGCAAGAAGCAGTACCTGATGAAGACGAAAGCCCTGCTGATGCCGACATTGAGGCAGTAATCAGTGAGGTCGTGCCCTCGGCCCCTTTCATGTTGCAGGACTATGAATCAATTGATGAAAATGTTCGTACCTGTCCTAAGGAGACTGTCGAGGAAATGGTTGCGGAAGTGCAAGATGAGGATTAACCTCTCAACAATGAATGCGGGGACAATATTGCCAGTGTAGTGGTGCCACCAGACCGATCAGCTAAAGAGGCCATTGAACTTTTGCAGCGGTATTTTGAGCATGAGGTTTGTCCAGAATTTCTGGCTAGGTTGTCAGGCATGGGTGCGTACCTTGTGAAGAAACAACTCAAGCTTGCCAAACAAACTACACTTCACTCCTTTCTTTCTCCGATTCATTCTCATGAGTACGGTGAGGTTTGTGCACTTTGAATAAAAGTTTTTATTCACTAAATAAGTGTACTTTGCTTAAATGAAGCTTTTGATAAATGGAACACTTCTATGGGTCCCCTTCGTTCTGTTTAAGAAAAGTTGACTGTATATAATACTCTATTTTGTGAAGCATATTGTTCCTTTGTAAGGTCTTCATTGTTCCTGATATGTAAAGTGACAATCGTCATAAATGTTTACCAATGATTTCATTTTTTTCTCTCATTAACCAACATTGCTATCTCTAACCATTGCAGTCTGATTTACAGCTTGCAGTGTAGCAGGCAAAAGAAAAGGGTAATGACTAGAAATAATAAAAATAAAACTTTTGCATGAATTCGGAACTCTAGCGTACATGGATTGACTGATATGTGGGGTTTAACATCCTAATGTATTCAAAATTGTATTTGCATAATACGCTAATCATTGCAAGCACTTGGAAGTCCAAATAAGGGCTAATTTAACTTGGAAGGAGGAACACTAAATGTTTCGCATACTGTATTGTAACTCTGAACTCTGAAATTGCTTTGGAGAAGTGATATAGCCAACTAGCGTTCTTTTGTTTTCGCACGTAGGCAAGAGACTCAATATGCTCTGTACAAAACATTATGGTGCATTGTTTGTAAGCGCGACAGATGTTCGATGTAATTTTGCTCGCCGTCACAACCGACATAGTGACTGAGCAAGCTTATCGCTGGCGCAAGCTGTCGCCGACCTGTTACGTTACTTCAGAGAAAATCATGTGGCAGAGACTAAAGTTTTCAATTCAGTGCACAGGTACTGGCACGGTTCATGTGTTGCAGTTCTTTGGTTCTTATTTTTGATTTGCACGCTGCTCATTTCTTTCCAGTGACAGCTTCATAGTGGGCAGTGAGAGGAAGATCATCGAGGAGGAAAAGCGCGGAGCGGAATGCACGACGGACGAGGAAAGTGCAGCTGAGCAGAGTTTTCTTCCCGCTGAGCTGTCCTTCAGCACGGCCCTTCGATGTGACGAAGAAGTGAAGCAGGAGGCGAGTTCTATTTGCACCTCTTGACAGCTTTATGGCACAGGTCGTAGTTTGCATTTTTTATTACAGTGCGAGATCAATGAAGACGCAAGACGGAAGGGACACGTGACAAGCGCTGTCTCGCAACAGAAAGCTGTATTTGAAGAACACAGAAACGTGAAAGCAATCAAAATAAAAACAAAAAATGGCAAAAAAAAGAAGCGTATCAACAGTGTGCAGAAGTGTTAAAAAGGAACATAAAAAGTTACATAGCGTATCACTTACTGGCACATGTGCTGAGAAGATGGGAACTTTTTCCCCGTTAGATACATCGCTATCTCACTCACGTGTGCTTCATTCATTCATTTAAGGGGGGACATTGTGTGTGGAGTTATTTACTGAATTTGCGGACCAAACATGATGAAAATATATGTATGCTTACATTGTAGGTAAATTATTTAGAAGATACACAATGCTGCCACTCTATTGTTTTCAGAGACAATAGAAAACAAAGGGCTTATCAAAAAGTAAATATTATTGCATAGCTAGACAGTACAATTAGCAATAAGTGCAATGCTGCTAGCAGATTTCTAATTAAGGAAAAACTGGTGATTCTGCAGATGATGAAAGTTGAAGAGTCATGTCATGGCTATCACATACAACGAAATTTAATACCTTCGAAATTTATATGGGCAGCAAATAGAAATTCTGCTCACAGCACTTTGTAATCACAGATTGGGCTTTACGTTAATGAAAAAATTATTGCTCTAGCTGTTCTAGATTGCAAGATATGAACCCGACAAACTAGTAATGTCACCAAAAAGCATGTTTTCAGAAAATTGAGAAAAATAAAACTCATTCATTTACATAACTGCACTTTAAAATGCTCAGTATGCACCGGCACGTAGTCCTTTTGACTGTGAGTCCCTGTGTGGCGCTTCTTCAGGGACTGGTGCATGTTCTCCGCTGCTTGTCGCTTGTTGACTGATACTGCCGTGTGCCGTCGATCCTTTTCAGCCGTGCGGCTGTGGCTTTGCCAGCTGGGGTTTAGGCCCAGCTCTTTCATAATGTGCTCTGATGCCTTTTTATTGCCTGCATTGAACTTGGGCACTGCTTCTGCCACAGCTGCCTCCACCATGAATAGCAAAGCATGTCGCTCCTTTGGAGCCAGCGCCCAGATCATTGAATGCAGGCATTCATTGTTATTCTGGGTTTTCCCTTGCTGGCATCGTTGCAACAGCTTTATGTCTGACAAGCGCTCATAAATGGGAAGTAAGGCTTGGCAGACATGTGGACACAGCTTTCGATGATGTTTGGGAGTGGGCTTCCCCTTGGCTTTTGCCTCATATTGTTTGCACCAGGAATTTGAACCAGGTGGGCACAAAGTGTGGTTTGCGACATCATCATTGGATGTGATGTGATGATAAGTGGCCATCACTGCTGTGTGTATAGCATCAACATCACCACTGTGTGTCTTCAGAGCCCACCCATAATTATTGGTGAGGTTGGAGATCAGGTCTCCTGTCAAGCGGCCTTTTCCTTCAAGACTCTCAAGGCCAGGGCCTTTGTGTTTTGCAATCAAGTTGCGCAAAGCAGTACCCATACACTTTTGAACATGATTAATGCAGTCCTCTTTTTTGACTGGTAAATACCCATAATCCTTATTTTCTTATAGCGCAAGGTAACCGCGGCTGTCCCCGTCGCAAAGCACTGTGGTGTGGCACAGGTTGTGCCGCTCAAGTGACCTCCTGAAGAGGATGAGGGCAGCATCAACCTCCATTTCCCCAGCCTACTGGTCACTGTTTTTCTGACACTGGTGATGTTCCTTCCACGTTCCATAAGAAGGGTCACCTTCCTTTGGGCCCGACTCGCATCCAGCACAAAAGTTGCTCAAAACAACGAAGTCAAGCGCCAGCCCGCTGAACCATTCAATGATGGTGCCGAGACCTATATGCGACGAATTACCGCGAGTCATCCATGACCCATTAAACGACACCGCGATGTTTCCCATGCGGCCTATATTAAGTTTGGTGTAAAGTTAGCGAACCGACCACGCGCAGTCGCTCGTCAAATTGCGTGCAGCACGATCGGCCACGGGTGCCAATTTCGTCTTTCACAGCACGTTTTCGTGTGAAGGCCCCGACGGCTGGTGCCCATCAATGAGAACACATTCATTCAGCGTGGTCTGTCTGTTCCTCGTGGCCTGCATGGCATGCGCCGCCAAAACGTTCACAGCAAAAGGTTTCATACGTTCATCGCTACGTACGTGCGGCGAGCTCCTCAACGACGCAGTCTCCCCACAGGTCGAACACACAAAACGCAACTTCACGGCGAGTCTGAATTTCCGGTCGTCGCGGACAATCTGGAATTCTCCGTTGCATGCCTTGCACTTTGCGAATGCCAACAAAGCACTGTTCACTGTGTCCAAATCTACAATTCTGAACGTGGTTCCATCAGGCGGCCGAGCTGCTTCGTCGGCACCGTCAACCACGAATGCGCATTTCTGCTCTGTCGCTGCAGCGGACGACAACTCCGATATCTTATCTTCGGCTTTAGCTCGCTCCTCTTCCAAGTCAGATTGCTGCCGATAGATAGTATCTAGACGCACGCAACCGCTGCTCGAAGGCTCCGCGGCTTACGGACTTTGCTCTGGCTCCGTGATAACTGATGCGGTAGCTAGGCCTTTCGTGGTAGCGTCAACGACTTCGCCATGGGCCGCGGAGAGTGTAGCGTCTCGGGGGTTTTGCTGTATCACGGAGCGCTTCATAAAATTCGCGACTAGCGTCCTTCGCACCTTTTTCGCACCAAAATTGTGCCGCGTGCGGAATTCGCACTCAGGATTCGACATCATGAAACTTTTCCGCTGACACTGAGGCAAAATGGCGCGCATGGACGTGCGCCTCAATACCCGGAGCAGATGAAGCCAGGAGCCTCCACCATTCGGGAGGCAAGCTCAAGTCATGTGCGCGAAGTAGCGAATATGAAGGCGCTTTGATACTCCTTTTGGCGCTCATTTTACAAGCTGCAAATGGCTGAATTGGACCCATTCCTGCGCCTCGCCGCGGTGGTCTAGTGGCTAAGGTACTCGGCTGCTGAACGCAGGTCGCGGGATCGAATCCCGGCTGCAGCGGCTGCATTTCCGATGGAGGCGGAAATGTTGTAGGCCCGTTTACTCAGATTTGGGTGCACGTTAAAGAACCCCAGGTGGTCGAAATTTCTGGAGCCCTCCACTACGGCGTCTCTCATAATCATATGGTGGTTTTGGGACGTTAAACACCACAAATCAATCAATCAAATAGACCCATTCTGGCGGGAATTTGAAGGTGAAAGACGGCTCTCTCAAATGAGACCAAGCGGGCTGCGCTGACACACATGAAACGGCAGGGGTGCGTCATGGAAAGTGTGCGATTTCATCGTTGATATTGGCTCAGATTTAGCTAGAAAGCGCCGTATAAAGGATCTTAGCGGCTAAAATAATGATATTATAGGCATGAAATTCACGGTATAAGTGCACTAGTAGCTGTAGATTTCAAAAACGCAATAAAAAAAAGTTTTCTCGCAATTTTTAAGTCTCCACAACCCGTGTCCCCCCTTAAACATGAGCTTCTTTTACTTGCTTGGTTATCTTGGATCTATGTTTTGACAGAAAAGTTCAGAAAAAAGAGTTTATATATCTTCTCAGCACGTGTGCTGTTAGCTGATTCACTATGTAAGTTCTTATTTGCTTTGTAACACTTCTGCTCAATGTTCATACACTTTTTTTTCATCACTTTTTTGCATTTTTTAAAAATTCTTTCTCGTTTTTAGTGTTCTTCAAATAAAGCTTTAACTGGCGAGTCGGCGCTCGTCTGCATCCCTTCAGTCTTTGTCGATCTCGCACTGTAACAAAAAATGCATCCACACCATCCAGCCCAACTTTCAGAACTACAGTCCTTTCAGAACTACGTCTGATTTCCTGGATTCTCAAGAGACCGCATAAACATTCTGAAAATCGGGCAGTCCGGAAAAATGAATGCACATGAAAACGCACCTTTTTTTGTAAGTCTTTTTCACTGATGAAGAGAGTAACGGCCGGAGTAAAAGATTCGCATTGCTATTCAGTCGATGCATTGTTTAGGTGGCTCTGAAAAAAGCTGTTTATAAAGAAAAAAAATCAGACGTGGCCGGCGCTACCTTATGGGTCAACACTTGGGCGCTAAAAAGTCGCCTATTTTCTTTTGCACGGCGTTTGGCTTGCCCGTGATCATGTCTGCCTCAATTTCAGTCAACCTCATGTTGCCGTTGTACATTGATGACAGTGTCATCGGTGCTCACGTCAATTCGGAGCTCGTTGGCCGTGTAGCAGATGGCTCTTTGTTCTCGATGTCGGAGTCGTCATAATCCTCCGTAACTTGATGAATGATTTCGTCATCTGTCAAATTCGCACTTAGCTCGAGGTCTTTCTCGGCGTCAGCGAAGGCCTCAAAGGTTATCTTGGCTGGAATCGACGCGCCGGCAGCACGCAGATTGTCGAAGGCGGCATTCGCGGATGGCAGTTCGTCATACATGCTGTCCACTTGGAGCGAAATGACCGTCTCGGCGTCAAGTGTGAAGCCCGTAAGGTGAAAACGGTTCCGCAGAGTCTTATGTGTAACAGCCTTCCTCTATTGGGCTAGCATACCGACGGCAGACCTGAGGTCAACAGCATATTTTTTTCCGTTGTCGGAGCAGAGCACCATGAGGTGAGCGCGTGCGATTTGTAATGATGCTTCAAGTTCTGAATTATACTTTGGTCCATTGGTTGCGGGATTGCTGTGGTGTTCAAGAGCAGAAATTCAATATGTGTAGCCTATAGGTCCTTGGTGTGGCCACGTGCGGCGCAGTTATCCACAAATAGCAGAACACTTCGATTTTGTTGCTCGAACCTTCTGTCCAGCTTGCGCACGTACGCTTCGAATAACTGCAGCATTACCCACGCCTTCTTGTTAGCTTCATAGTGAACAGGCAGAGTCACTGCCCCCTTAAAACGTCTTGGATTCTTCGACTTTCCTATATTAGTAACGGAAGCTTCTCGCTGCCTGACATGTTGCTGTCAACGAGAACAGTGAGCCGCTGCTTGCTGTGCTAGCCGCCGTGGCAGGGGTCACCAGCTAAGGCAAGCGTTTTCTCTGGCAGCAGCTTGTAGAACAGTCCAGTTTCGTCGCAGTTGAAAATATCATTAGGTGGAAACTGCTAAAGCAAGGACTGCAGCTTTATCCCGATATTCGGCAACAACGGAATCGTCGACGGTGCCGCTTTCCCCTCACATCTTCTTGAACTTCGAGTCATTGCAGCTCTTGAAATTGCGAAGCCATCTATCGCTGAAATTGAAGTCCTTCATGCCCATCTGAAGCTCGAAAACCTCTGCCTTCTGCTTCAGGATGTCGCCTGACACTGGGATTTTCTTAGCGATCATCACTGAGCCACACGACGAGTGCTTCCTCGAGCTTCGGGTAAACACCCTGGCTCGCATTCTTCTTTCCAAGCCCGGTTCATTTGGCAGCTACTTCCAAGATCTTCGCCCTTTGAAATTTCGAACTCCCTCCCCACCTCTGCCTGCGACCGACCGCGTTGGACCTGTTCAATGATGGCGGCTTTCTTCTCCATCATGAGCCTACGAGGGGGCTTTGTGCGCTTTGAAGGGGCGGACAAAGGCGAAGGAGCAGTCGGCGCCGTCGCTGTAAACGGTGATCCGCTCGATGAAAAGCGCAGCACGAAACAGATGGATGCTGAAGGTTGGCAAACGTGATCACTGAAGATAGTGCGCAGCAGCAAATGATCAACCGCAGATACGACCGCAGAGCTGACAAAACAACACGTGAACAAACACAGTGAGGTTTGGCTTGGCTAAGCCGTTAAGCTACGGCTGGCAACGGATTGACACGTGCAGTTTCGAGGTTACAGCAACCGCAGTGCGTTGCAGCGGTTGGCGGCGGTGCTGCTGGCCATACCTGCGATGCGAGTATAGCGGGTTCGAGGAAATGAAAACAACCAAAATAGTGGCATCAGTGGTGACTTTGGGGCGGCGGTTAAGGGTCGACACGGGTCTTAAAAGGCCGAAAATCGCGAAAAAAACCCCGAGTTTTTGAAGTTGACCTTTTCGGAATCTGCAGCTATTTTCGCCCTTATCAGAGAAGTTGCAAGCTTCTCGCGTCATTATTTCTGGCACAAAATCAATTTATAACACCCCTGTGAGATGAATCTGAGCACAAATAGACGCTAAAGTTGTGCTTTTTTTCCTACGCAGAACTGTTGCCATTACACACGAGCAATCGTGGTCATCTTGGTCTCGTTTGGAAGGGTCGCTTTTCACCTTCGATTTCCCGCCACCAGTGGCTCCCCTTGCTCATTGGTTTTACAGCAAAAACGCGTCATCGAGAAGCACCACCGCGCGATTTTATTGGCTGCTTGGGGCACGTGATAAAGCCTAGGCACCCGAATGGCCAAGTGGCGTTTCCGGCATCTGCTTTTTTATAACGCGCATGGACATGTGCCATTTCGTCATGGTGCTGTCGACTGCATGCCGCGGTAAAGAAGTTCCTGGCCGCACTGATTTGTCAAGTGGGTATGGCGATCATTTGTTCGCTGTGAACTTCAGAAAGAGCCCCACTATCACTCAGGACAGAGAGGATAGCAAACTCGCGGCGTTCAACGGCGGTCGCCGAGTCACCGGTGCAGACCTAACTCGCGTACGAGCCCGTCGGTTGTCGACAACGTCGCTGAAAGCGGCAGTGTTTTGGAGCTTCAACAGTTACAGGACAGCAAGTGAAAAAGCAGAAGTGAAGTTACGAGAGATGGCAATCTTTGCAACTATGGAACGGAAGCGCTGTCTTATCGCTAAATGTGCCGATGCCGCAGGTTCTCCCCGTCTGACATGAACTGCGTGACGGGTCACCAGAGTGGAGTTCGCCATGCATCGGCAAACAGCAGAAAATCAATCCGTTTATGGTGAATGTACTCGCCGCCCGCGCAATGAAGGCTACTGACAACAGGTAGAGTGCTTCTAACGAGGCGTCTGCAACCTTGAACATAATGCGCCGCGGCCTCCACTCGAAAGTGGCAATCTTACATGAGAAGGAAACTAACACCTCACTGCTCTTGGAGCCTTGAAATTGATGAGCGAGTGCATGAGTTTGGTCTGTGACATCAACAACTTAATCTGGACAAGCCGGAAAACCACTTTATTATAGGACAGATCGCGAATTACGTGCGCACATTCGTCGCACATAGGGGTCACCGAACTGTTAAGCGGCCTAGTCTGCAGACAAGCCAAAGGCGACCGCATCAGCTCGCAAGTGTGCCTCTGCGGAAAACATGCAGCGGGCATTGAAAAAACGCCATTTAGGTGACACAAAACAGAAGGACTACATGCCTGGTGCCTACTGAGAAAGCTGAATTTGTGAATCATTGTAAATAAACAGCTTTTCCATGCTACTGTCTGCCCAAAATGGACTTGTGTCTTTTGCATGATTTCTCGGGATCGAAATTTTGCTGCAGTTGCAAACTTGTGTTAAAGATATCTCTGCCTCCAAAGCAGCTAGGGCTGTCATTTTTGTTGTGACATGTAGCTGCATTATTAGTTTACATAATGGTAGGTGTGAATTTTTTATTAAGATCTTCAAGAAATTTAATTTTTGCCAGAAATTGGAGCATAAAGTGGGTGTGTCTGCAACACTGAAGTGCAAGGTGAGACAAACCTTGCTAAAATTATCAAATAAAAAAAAGCACTACTACCGTTGTGTAGTTATGTTCATTAGTAAACAGGCATGTGCCAATACTAGCTCTGCAATACAAATTTACTGTCTCATTATACCGGCAAACAATGGATTATTAATTTTAGGATATCTCGAAAACTAATTTGTTTAGAGGAACAGTAATTGCATTTTGGAAATCGGAACCAAAAGCTCAATCACACTGTGAATTTACTTTACAAACGCATGAGAATATCTGACATTTCGTCTCAAGTACAGTGTCCCCCCTTAACAGTAAAAAGTCTGGAAAATTGGTTGCCGAAGGCTCTAAGTGTCTGAGATTTCGGACTTTTTAATACATTGATTTTATGGGGAACTTGACGGTGCCACAGATGAGTCCGGGAAATCGGGCGTCCGGGAAATCGGATGTCGACAGTATTGCATTGTAGGTCATAGTTTCCTGCAGTTACCGTATTTATTTGTGTAATCCTCGCACTCGCATAATGCTCGCACCCACCACATCGCCAAATAAAGATACGATTTCCTTTTTTCCTCGAGTAATTATCGCACCCACAAAAACTGCCGCAATAATGTCTGCTCGTTCCAGCCACTGATAATGATAGCGCCCGCTATCTGGCGCCATCTCTTAAGCATCAAGCGTACTATTATTGCACAAAGATTCAATCCAATCCAAGCCAAAGTTGCAAGTGCGCGTTGTGGCATGTTTTATATGTTGTATCGGTAATTCTGTCACGTTATGGGGGGATGCTGAAGATACACGGCTCTTTCAAGTTGAAAGTAATACATCATTCACTTAACAAAGGCAACAGGGCCGCCGGTAGGCCCTTCGGAGTCTACGAGTTTTGTGTTCATACTGGTGACGGCAGCTGAAAGCCACCAAGACGTTGAGCCTGCCGTGTGCCTAAAACTGGGATTGATAGTAAACTTTATTTCTTCAGAAGGAACCTGCGGACGATTCTGTTAAATAGCTATCAGCCCAATACTGACGTCCTTCGCTTACCTTTTGAGGCCTCCTGTTGAGCGACCAGCGCTACCCGCTACGACTGCAACAACCACAAGCTTCGCGTATGGTATTCCAATTCTCGACTATTTGCTTGCACTTTTTGTGTCTCAATCTCGCCTTGTGTTGAACCTGTGTTTTTATTGTTGAGGTAAGTTTTAATTAGTACTTCTCAAAGCTTGCTGTTAGTTGCTGGTGTGAGAATCCCAATTTGTGGCCACTTCATTTTCTTTTTCGCTCTGTACGTTTTCGTGGAAAGTTTTCCTCGCGTAATTCTCGCACCCCCCAACTTTGCATCGGTTTTTCCACCAAAAAAATTGCGAGGATTATGCGACTAAATACGGTATCATTGTCACTCAATTGACTGCAAATCGTGGTCTGTTCAAAGGCTTAACTCGGTTAAATAATAATTTGTACATAAATATTTACCAGGCAAATTATAGCTTGTACTTTAGTTAGGTACAGTAATTAATGAGTGGTAGGTAAATTACCTGTTGGCGAACGATAGTTAGTATGTGCTTCTTGCTTGAGAAAATTTTGCAGCGTTTTTTATTGCAAGAATGAACAGCCATGTTTTTCCAGTGGTACCCAGTCAAAAAAGTTCAAGTGGTCCAATTGGAAAAATACCAATTGGCATCAATTGATTTTCAAACCCATTAGAATTTTGCCACCCGTTGGAAACATACCAATTATATCAAATTGGTAAACCAGTTCCTATCCAGTTGATCGTAACCATTGCGACAGAACTGGTGGCTAATTGGTTTACCAGTTGATGTAGGCCAGGGTCCAATTGGTCATCCAATGGAAGCTTACTGGTGCCCAAATGGCTAACCAGTTAAAGTGAACTGGTTTGGAACTGGTAGTCTAGTTATTCGTAAACGGTCACCCAGTTGAAACCAGGTGGTGTTCAATTGGTTAACCAGCTCGAATAGATGTAGTAATCTGATTGAAGCTGGCTGGTGTCTAAATGATTTTCCAGTTGAAGAGAACTGGTGTCCTACTAGACGGCCAGTTGAAAGTACATGGTGTTGAATTGGTTATGCAAAATGAATAGATGTGGTCATTGAAAGTAACAGGTGCTCAATTGGTCAGCCAGTTGAAATAGACTGGTTCCCAACTGGTTAATCGGCAGAGCGCATATGGTCATTAAAATAAAGCAAACTGGTGGTCAACACGAAGAGCCTTTATTAGACAACAATAGTTCCGCGAAATAGTCTCATACAGAGTGAGCTTCGTAGTACAACTCCAAATTTCAGCTAGTAAGGGTATTTGTAGTCAAAGTGCTGTCCGTTCTGCTGAAGCTTTTGGAAAGGAGGTCGCTGATATGTTCTTGTTGCTCAGAGTTTTTTCCTTTCTTTTGCGTTGCATCAGCAATAATGTAGGTAGGCTGCTTGAAAGATAAATATGATAAGACAGAGAGAGAAATGAGCTACATGGCTGTAGTAAAGAGGTTAACACACCAGATTATAAAACGCTGTAACTGCTCGCTCTGGCACTTTTCAGCGCGAGTAGCTCAAGATAGATAGTCCACACGTGAGCATTCGTCCTTAGCGGTCATGCATGCCAATATCGACAGTGCGATTTGGAGCCTGTCGTTCGAGTGTTCCAGATGAGTGTGGTGACTTGCACGGAGAATGGAAATGTTAGCGGTGTAACAAAACCCACCGTGTACAGTAGCTCCCACACGCCATGCTTGCTGCACCCGTGCTTCTTGTCCGCTGCAGTCGTGAGCCAACACAGTTACGGTAACGAACAAAAAGTGCGAAAGGCGTTATTGGTGGAACGATTAAAGTGGTTCAAAAGCAAAATACTTGCCTTGATTGTAAAGAAATAGGGCTGTATCAACGAACCATGCCAACATGATTACTACAAAGACGTTGAGTATAAAACACGCTGGTAAAGCTTGTGACCTATGTCTGCTTTGGCTGGCTGGCTGTGGCAAAGTAGCGAGGTCTGGTCGTGATGACGATGCTGATGGCACTTGTTGCAGTGCATGCACTGTGAGCCCATGCACTTTTATGAACATATAAATTACACAACTATTTCTTTCGTCAAAAACGGTACAAAATTTTGTAGTGGGAAATTACTTGTTAAAGTTTATTTTGATCTTCCTTTATCGCTTTGAACGCAACGTTTTTGGAAGGGTTGTTAGTACTAAACCAACGCTTGTTTAGCCGCTTTCCATGCTCTCGTATGAATAAACTGTGGTGGCTGCTTGAGTCACAAAGCTGTGAACTGGTAAGAAAGGTTTGCAGCTGATATAGTACTATAGTAAGGCGTTTTATGGTTTTCAAAAAAATGTTACCAAATTTTTGCTACCTTACTCATTGCCGACTTCACTGAACATGCACATGACACTCCTTAGGGTTAACCAGTTGAAGAGAACTGGTGTTCAGCTGGTCAGCAAGTTAAAATTATTGGTTTCCACCAGGTCAACCTGTTGAACACTTACAACATGAACTCTTTATAAGTAGAATGTTTCCAATGAAGGGTCTACCCCAATTGGAAAGTCTTCTCCATTTCGTATGTGCACATCCAATTGGATCATCAAGCATTTCGATTGGGAGGCCAATTGGAATTCACTATTCCAATGATTTACCAATTGGGATGTGTGCAACCAATTGGACTGACAAGCATTCCAGTTGGGAGATCAATTGGAACTGGGGAACGTATTGAAATGACCAATTGCAACTGTGTGGTCCAATTGGTCCGCCACATTGAAGCACCACATCCCAATCGGTTTCCAGTTCATTTGATTTATGACCACTTGATAAAAACTGGTATGACCAAATGGACCCATTCACTTTTTTTTTTGACTGCGTAGGAGGCTCCTAGATTCAATGATTATGCACAATTATGGCAATGATTATGCATATATTGTAGCAAATTACTCATGCACTGGCACGTATTATGTCGCAAATTTTAACTTTGCGATGGTACGGTCATCGCGGGGCTTGGCTGCGGACTGAAAGTCTATGGGCCCGATTCCGACTGCGATAGTCGCATTTCGGCAGACATAAAATGCTGGAGGCTTGTGTGCTTACCCACATGGTCAATTTCAGGAACATGGCCCTATAACGGGCCTCACAAACATGTTGTACTTTTGGCCTGTCAGACCCCTTGCTTTATTCTCAAAGATTTATATAATCAATATTTCAAAAACATTGATTGTCTTAAGGTGTCCGTGAAACAGATTAAGCTTCTTCTGGTGCTGTGTTATGTTGGTCTATCGTTGCGCGGCGAGGAAGACCAAAAACAAGGATGTAGTCAAGCATCTCTGCGTAAGAGGCCAGAAAGTGCAGCAGTTCTATTAGCCGTATGTTAGCTGAAATCTATATCTGGCGCAAACGGTTGCTCGAGAATGTCTCATCAAGATGTTTCCGATTCTCTTTAGAGGAATGAGAGCAGTCCGAAGGGACAGTGCACTGTGAAAGCATTGTTACTGTTAAAAGCAGAACCGTGTACAGCGTAAAGAACGTCGAGGTTGTAGAATAAGCTTTCGGTGGAATTTTACAGGAGTACCATGTTTTTTTCAATTTTTCAGCCACTTGTTGCTCTTGCAGGGCGGAATTTCACAAAAGTACCTTTTCGATTTGTTCAACCACGAGTTGTTCTTGCAGACTGGCATGTACCTGTGGCTTGCATCTTGTTCGATTGAGAATGTAGAAATGTTGATATGGTGAGTGTCAGTAATTGTTTAAAAGGATGGAAGAGAAAGATAGCGAAATCAGTATAAGTAAATTAGCCTCCCAATGGGCTGAACACCACTTGTTTGTTGAGAAAATGCTGGTAGTGTCTTCTTTTTCAAGTTTCTGCATCAGCTTGTGAATGTGTTACAGGTTTTTTTGTTTTTTGCATGAGCCAGCACTATTTCTTATTAGTATTAGAGTATTAATTTGTTTTTCATGGAAGAGGGAGGCTTGACATCACAAAATTTAGAGAAATTAACCTATTATCCAGTTACAGTGGTTTGGCATGAAATTCAAAGTTGAAATCATGACCTTTATTTTTTTTCTTTGAGTAATGAATCTATAATTGTGAAGTTGCCTAATGGTCTGCCATTGAAATAATGCAATTCCAAAGAAAAGGAATGTATGTATTGCTGGTGCTTTAGATTTAGGAACTACGATTGAGCCTTTTCTTGAAGGTGCAGTTGGTTAATAAACCTGAAGAAGGCATCATACTAAGACTGCAATTAAAAAAAATTGTGATAAATCTCAGTTTGCCCTACATTTTTTTTTTAACATTAAGGCTCCCCATTTCTTCTTTCTGCAATTTACTCTCACACATTCACTGCATGTGTGAAACCGAAAGATGATTAAACTGAATTTGGAAACCTTAAGTGGTCTGTATGCTTTGCACACTTAATATGGACAATGAGGACATGCCTGTCATCTCAAAAAATTTCCGACCCGAAGGTTGCGAGATTGATTTTTGGCTGCAGGGGCCTTGCTTCAAAGGAGGCGAAGTGCTTGTGGCCTGTGTATTTAGATTTAGGTGGGAGTTACTAGGAGGTTAAAATTTTCGCAGCACCTCCTACTGCAGTACAAAGTAAGCGTCCCAAGGCTAAAAGCAGCCGCAACAGATGTGAACCTAAACCTCCTTGGTGAAGCCTGGGAGGCTGTGATCTCCCAGTCGGACCTGGTGGACCAGCGTCAGCTCGTCGATCTAGGAAGGGGGGCGGTCCAGGCTAGAGGGTTCTTGCAATGAGAGATATTTCCACCTACTCACAAACATGACACAACAAATGCTTTTTCTCTCTCTCACTCACTACGATGACGCTCGTAACGATAACCTGGTTTAGGGCATAGAACGTTAACAATTATGGTTATCACACATCAACTTTCTTTGCAGGTCATCAACAATGCCACTGAGGTCCCACCATCTCAGCGACCCAAGGCACAAAAGGGCAACTGGAGGGCCAGATACTTCAATGGGTTTCGACCTGGTCGTAGGCCACGGCAAAACTACGATTGGCGAAGCCCATGGCATCCTGGACAAGAGCCGCGGGGTTGCCAAGGCCAGCCTGAGCATAATATTCGGAATGACAACTTTTCGCAAGATCGTTCAGATAAAGCGCCAGATTTTTTATCGCACAGAGGTGGCCATCGGGGAGTGTTCTTCTGAGTACCTGATGATGCCTCGGGATGCGTTGCAATAGCCTGCCGTAGGATGCTACTGTTCTTTTTAATGGTTATCAGTAAATGAACGACGAAGCTTCGTGTTGCACTTTTGTTTATCTCGTGCATATTTTCTGAGCACACCCTCAAGCTTGAATATAATTTTGGCGTGACATCAGTACAAGAAAAGCAAATAACAATGTACGTCACAGTGAAAGATCAGTTTTGGGAACATCTAAATCGTCAGTATTCTCAACAGCAGTGCTTTACTTATCGAGAGATAAAGGTAAATGTTCGGCACCATACTCCCCACGAGTGGGACACTTTGGAATGGTCTTGATGTCAAGAGACCAGAGTAACTACTTGTAATCAAATTAGTACCAATAAAAAAAGAAAATTCCTTCCATTAAACACATAATGAAATGCTGCTTGTCCATTTCTTTTTAATTCACAGAAAAAGAACCGCTTGGAATTGATATGGGTAGCGGCACGAGCTGTTCAAAAGTTGTGTTCTTGCATAATTGTGCTTTGCTCACGCGGTCCCATCTCTGTGGTAACTTTGGTATAGAGTACGGTGGCATGCGTTTTCAATGCTTATATGCTCGCGAAAGTGATGGAAAGTTGTACAAAACGCAGCATGCGTATGCTGTCACCAAATCTCTGACTAGTTGACGCCACAAAGATATTCGACTTGACATCACTTGGTGCTGCAAAAGAAACCCTTACGCTAGGGGTGGCTTAGAGCTGTTGGAACGCACAGACGGGGGGTGAATTAAGAAAGACAACCGGACGGCGTGAATCCAATTTCCAGCTGACTTCGTTATTGTCTCCTTGCTCTTGCCTTGACCGTGTGGCGAGGAAGTTGAGTAAGCGAGGGGAGAAGCGGTTATGGAGAGAATTGGGCACATGGTGCGGGAACTCTTGATAATGTACTTCTGGTCAGCGTCAGCAGTTCATACAGATGTGTTGGCCACAAGGTATTTAGCGGCCACTGAAAGGATGAGGCCATAAACACCGTAATGGATGGTTGAACAAAGCTGTACTTCATGCCATCTAGCCGTAGCTCAAAATGAAGTATTGACTCCTTGTCTTCAAAGGTAATTTAACTTCTCCCTTCGCACCACAGCTACTAATGGAATAACCTTTTGGTTTTTTTTGCCTTCCTAAATTCGATTTTGAGTTAGTTGTCCCTAAGCCCTAATGCTATGAAAATGCTGTGAAAAAAAAGTTACAAGGTCCTTTATGCATTAACTTAAGATCACTTGGAGGCGAAAGCTATCATTTGCCCTCACAGCGGTGTACTGATGTTCCCCCGCTACACTTCGAAAGCTTACTGCACCTATAGTAGAATGTACTAGAACTGTTGAGTGGCGTGAACGCACCTGACCACCTGATGCATTCCGCGTTGACTGTAGCGGCAGCGCTGCAGGTGATTAGTACTGAAAGCCCCGCCCGCTAGAACTGCTATACGCTTCTGCTCTCTCGGTGCACTTTTTAGATGCAGCTTTCTTTGTGCCTGCCCATCATTCATGTCAAGCACATTTTTTTTCATAACCCTTGAGGAATGACACGCCAAATTACTGAATTTAAGCTCCACAAAAGTCCTTGTAAGGGACCAAAATTATTTATTTTCTTGAGGTTGAACCATCAAAATTGGTACTATAGGTATGAAAACGATGAGAAAGAAATGCCCGATCAGCACAGTCAAGCTTTTTAGTCTCAGCATTGTTATTCAGGTTACCTGAAGTTAGATGTGCTTCAAAATACTTTTGTATTGTGAGCACCAGCCAAAGCGCCTGGTCTAAAACAGCTGGTAACATGTTAACAAAAAGAACTCAGTTACATAGATTTCAGCAATAATAACTATTGAGAATAAATATACTCTTGTCAAAAGCACACCGAACCAGGAAGACTTAGGAGATGGGAAAGAGGTAGGGAATCTGAACCCCCCTTCACCACGAAATTTCAAATGCGAACATTCCTTGTGAACTTAGGCGATTTTGCCCGGATCTATCTATATAGCCGCCTGCGACTTTTAGCTCTCTCGACCGTTCAGATAATGCGATCTATACCAAAATTGGTACTGCAAAACCATAACATGACTGTCTAATGAGCTTTAGTGACTAGCCATAACATGAAAATTATGATGTGTATATCATGACTGTCATGATTCGCATGTCATGGTTTTGGTGCTCTTGTGGTGGTTTCGTTCACATGACGTATTGCAAAGCTCGTATGGTATGACATGACTGCATGGCGAACATAAGTGACTGCGCCTAACTTGGAAATCATGACATGTTTGTCATGACTACATGCCACACTCATGGTGTACTTGCAGTTTTGCTAGCTTCACATATACCAAATTTGGTTGTGTGTGACATGAATGGATGGTGAAGGTAAATGACACGTCCAAACATCATAAGCATGACATGCATGTCATGTAAGAACATGACTATATGCCACGCTCGTGATGCTAGCTTCACATAAGCTCATCGTGGTGTTGAGCAAGAGAAAAACCTGAGGAGGTTCAAAGCACGCAGTGATGGACCGGTGTTTCTACTGGAACACGCCAATTGCTGATGATGGGTGATGAGAAACAGAAGACTCTTAGACATGCAGTATGCTTTTATTTAGCGCCCACACTGCGAATTTTCATTGTTCAACAACGCACAGGCGAGACCTCCCGCTGGCACTATGTTGGAGGTCAAGATCAAGTGCCTAGATCATGGGGTGGCCATTGAACGGTTGTGCAGAGCGAGCAGTCGGTTTTTTAAATCGAGAAACTCGCTAGCAGACGCTGCTTGTGTCAGCGTTGCGAGGTGAGAGAGGGGAAGTGTAGCAGAGAAGAGAGAGTGGGAGGGGGCGCGCACACCATGGCGTGGGGAGGAATGCCTAGAGGAGAGAGTGAGCTTAGGTTAGCATGCGAGGCGAGAGAGGGGGATGTGTAGGAGAAGGGGGAGCGGACGCGCATGCGCAGCGTGTGGGTGGTCACGCCGCACACCAAATTGAGTTCGACTCTATGCTTCGCATCTAAACGCGATGCTGATGTTTACTTGCTAGTGCATGTTTTTCTTTTCCTTTGAGAGTTAGGGAGTTTGTATTTCGGTGGCCAGTGAATATCATTAGTTTTTTTCTGCTGGTGAGGCACATAGCGCGCCCGAGATCAACACGATTGTAGAAATGTTCAGATGTGTCCATTTACTCGGATTATCTACAGGTTTCTTCTCTACATACTCCAGGAATGTAGTCGTGTACCCGATTTTCAAGCATTATCTGGCTAAAGCTGCTAAATTGGACATCCTGCACAATAGTCTAGTTTCCTTGTTTCAAGCCTTGCGTGACGTACTGCAAGGATCTCCCTTTTTAATGTGCTGTTTTGCTTGTACTTCAGTGAGCATGATTACAGAGAATGTTTAGTGCAAATATGCAACAGAAAATACCATGAGTTCAAATTTTGAAAAGGTGCCTTTAATATGTACTTAACTGAGCTTCACCCTTAGAACAAAGTTGCAACGTTTTCCTGGGTCGAGGGAATGTGTTGAGTCTTTTTCCTGTGTTGAGCTACATGCTATGGTCAAGTTTAGACAGAGCAGTCTTGCGTGCCATTTTTGTTGCTCGGAAAAAAAAAAAAGATCTTTGTTCTGTATAGAGTAAATTTTGGTAACAAAGATTGGCATGCCTTTAATCTTTTTTTTTTCTTATGGCGCAATACTTCCTTCAGAATTTTTCCTTCGACCACATTCGTGGAGGTAAACCTTTAGCTACATGCTTAGCCACACAGCAATCCAGTTTCTACAGGCGCTACAACGACGGTCATGCCTCGATTTTCAGGCAACGAAGAAGTGTGACAGCACGGTCGTCCATTTATTTACAAAACAAACAAATATTTACACTCTGTGCGTGTCCACCATATTCCTGGAACATGGCAGAGGTTCGGAAAAACGCGCCAAGGTAGCCACCTCTTATTGTCGAGAAGGCTAGTTCGGGCTCTGAGTGACTCAGCAAGGAAGTGTCATTCAGACTGTTGGGCTCGGCTGGCCTTGGCAGCAGCGTGACGCTTTCCACGCAGCCATGGCCTTCGCCACCAATTTTTTCGTGGCCTGAAATAGCGTCGGGCCCTCCAGTTTCCCCGTTGTGCTTTTGGTCGCTGGGACGATGGAGCCTCGTTGACATCGTTGTTCTCCTGCAGACGAGCCAGTGATTAAAGTTGCAGCGGGTCAATTTGACTCGCCTGCACCACACGAACCAGTTGATGAGGCTGTGAACAATACCATTAATTTCAAAAGATACAGGAGAGGTGCTTCTCGGGTTCACGATTTTTTTTTTTTTTCACTTCCTGCGTTGACAGTGCCAGCTTGGTGCCGCCGCGCGTGTAGCTGAGCAGACGATGAAACACTTAGGCGTAGGCGCGGTACCTGCCTCCACTAACATGGTGTGTTTAGCCAAGGTGTTTGCCGCCTCATAAACTGTCCACAAGTACCGTTTGCCACCAGTCAGTGTTATTTGGACGGTGTAAATTAAGCAGTGTAAATTAACAGAAGTAGGACGGTGTAAATTAACAGAAGTAAGGCCTGCACCTTGTTGGCACTTCGTCATTCGTTTCGAGTGTCGCACTGTGCTTGTACCACTGAATTCGCTCTGTACAATATCTGAACTTCTCGTGCACAGCCTTGAGCCGGTTCTGATTAGTGCATATGTTGTTAAGAAACATGTGAATTTTCAACAAAAGTGAATCGAACGCATTTGGCAGTGTTGCAAAACCACATCCTTGTAGCATTAAGTTCACACCAGATTATCAAAGTATCAAAACGTTACAAACTCACTATGATTAGCTTCATGCTGGGCACATGGTGAATGCAATTGCACTTATTATACTCAAGTGCTCTTGATGTGGTACAGAAAACAATGCGGAGGTTTGTTCCAGGGAAATGAAGCCTTGAAGCTAAGTATCGTTTCTTGAAGAATTGTACATCGACATGAACAGAGAAGCACGAGAAAATTGAATATAAGAAATGTGCTATTACATCTCATAAAATACTGTGGTAGTTATGGTATCGTAATTCGGTACGATACAAGGCTACAGACGGAGAGCTGATGCGAGATGCACTGCACTTTAGGGTCACCACAACTTAAAATATTTTGTGCAGACAGTGCCATGTTCCTCAATTTAATGTGTTTTTTGTTTGCCCCGTTCAAACGAAGGTCAATTAGGGAAATACAAATCGAAGGACATTAGAGCTTCGCCTTCTAGAGTTGATCGCGACAGCGTAATCGGGTCTCGTGCACAACGCAACACCTTTTGAACCGATAACTTGCTTTGGTTCTTGGTGCATGCTTCACCAGTGCCTTAAGATTGTGATTGTGCGCATTGTAAGGGTGCTGACACCCTCTGTATAGTTGTTTGCGCTGCGTGGCGCATGTGTCTCGCCGAAAAGCCGCATTTTGGGTTACAATCATCAAGCGATAGGTGGTGTTGTGTTCGCGATGATCACCACTATGATCATCACGGTGTAGCACTGGCGGAAGGCAAGCCTTGGTGGTGGGCGAGAGTTGAGCGAGTTTATTCTGCGCGTGGTGGTTTCCGCGAACGGTTGTCTCAAGCGTGGGTCCCCAGTGCGTGGCACCACGGGCTGCCCGTCGGGGGCCCTCGTGATGTGTCAAGCGTTGGCGACGCTGCCTTGGGTGTGTGTTGTGTTTTGTGGTGTTATTGTGTGTTTGTCGTGTTATTGTGTTTGTCTTGGAGCATATTGTAATATTTTGTACGGATGTCCTAGCGTGTTCTTAACGATTGATGTACAATGAACGATAGCATCGTTCTAAATTAGTTAAATAAGTGTGTGTTGTTCTTTTATTTGTACCGACCGTGTCTACTGTGTTTTTTCTCTCCAAGATAGTGGCGCTCGCCAACTCTAGACCCTACAGCGTGATTCAGTACATCTCAGAGTATCAAGGAATGCTTATTGCAAGCACAGCTGCAAAGTGCCTAGCATCTCATACTTATTCCTTTTGCGACTCAGCGAAGGGCCCACTATACGCATCCATAGAGAAGCACGTGAACCTAACCTACACAGCTGTTCACTTTGTTGTTGGTTCTGCTGTTGCTCATGATTATTCATGCCTGAGCACTTTGTGATGGGTGGGCCTTTGAAACACCCACTCGTTGCTCAATTCACAACCCTTAGCGCCTGGTGTAATTCTACGCATCTGCCGCCCAATATATTATTATTTAAGGAGACGCTACATCACATTCATATATAACATTGATATTGTTTGTAAATTTCACGAAAATCCACGGGAAATTTCAGTGGTTTTTTTCCAAAGCATTTTAAATGAATATAGTGGCTTTGGGAAAAAAAACAGTGAAATTGGTATACAACATATGTTTGCCACGCAGATGGCCTGGGTTCGATCCTAACACACACCGAAAAATTATCATTTTATCTGCATCTTTCTCAATTTTTTCGGTCTCGGACAAAATGATTTTTCGCTCGCCATCAATGATGCCCAAACTGACATGGACACCGATGCCAATGCAGGACTTTTGGTGAAATGAGCTCTTGAGGGCTGTCGCGTTCAAAAATACTGGGATATACATTGCACGAACATACAACGCAAAAAAAATGATGAATATCACACAAATATATGCACCGACACTGTAAACTACTTGTATCCTTAAGAGGGTTTCAAGTAAGCAAAACATCCTTTTGCCAAACCAGAATTTGCAAAATAAGGGTGTAAGGCAGTTTTTCTGTCGCAAAACCATTTTAAGAGATCATGTTCCAACTAAATTATCCTTTAGGAGTAAAGTGTGTTTTGGTTTATCGAAACACCCTCAAGATGAATAATGTGGCGTGAGTGGTCCTTCATAAAGAAAAATGAAGCGCTAGTGCTCCATCTATCGGCTATGTTATAATGCGCTCGGTTGTGTGCACTATTTGGCGTGGGCATGCATCATCTATGCTGATGTCATTCTCAGTGACTCAGTGATAAGGGTGTTTAGGCCAGTAAAAACACCCTATTGTATGTTTGGATACGTGAAAACACCCTTTTCTCAGAGTGTAAGGGTGTTTGTTATAAACATGGCAGAACACCCATAAAGGTGCAGAGTGGATTACTGTGAACCGTAATTTGCTTGTGTATGACTTTTGTACTGTACATCCATAAATTTGACCACCAATTATTATTTACATTACGGTAAGAAGCTTGGTGACTGTTAATTGTGGCCACTGTCATTTAGGAGTTAATTGACTCATGCGATATAACTGCCAATCATGCACTTGAAACTCACGTATGTAATAAATTCTTCGTCCCATCTGTCGGCTGTGGTCAAGGGCTGTTCCTCGGAATGACACGGTTGGCTTGGTATTTCCTCATCTGGTATACAACGAAAGTGCCGCCTTTCATCCTCAATAAGCTTCTTTTCGCTGTCCACCAGAAAGCTGTCGCTGTAAAGAAATCACCCAGTGCGCGCAACAGAAATGAGGGCAAAAGAACCGAGGCACACGCCTTTTCTGCCGGCCAATAGACGATTGTCATAGCGCGAGTTCAAAACGACAACGGAATAAGAAGACGAGTGCTCGTCCTCTTGTTTGTTTGTCATTGTTCTGAGCTCGCGCTATAAACAATCGTCATAACCTACCAACTAGCCCAAACTGCCACGCCTCTAAATAGAGTCTGAGACTTCATTCTCTACCACCCAATATTTTGTATTGAACAGGTAAGCGGAAGCTCACACCTGTATTGGCTCATTCAGTCCTCATGTCTTATTGTGATGGAGTTGCATTTAATACAAAGGTATTTCGGCGACTACAATAAACAACCATATGCTTTCCACTTTCAATTTCTCTTGAAGTACCAACCGACCAAGAAAACTTCGTGTTTTTTTTTTCAGATTTGTTAACGTTAATAACGTGGTTATTTTGCGTAACGGGACTTGGAATTATGCCGTTGGCAAAAATGACTCAAATATTAACATGGCTATATATATTTTAACAAAAAACAATCAACATGCAGAAATTCTTACCCTATCGTGATTACATGGGCAAGCGAAGCTTGCATGTACGTGCCTAATGGAATACCTGCCTACCTAATTTAGCCTACCTGCCTACCTGCCATCTATCTATCTATCTATCTATCTATCTATCTATCTATCTATCTATCTATCTATCTATCTGTCTGTCTGTCTGTCTCACACTGTGCAATTGTTCTTCCCGTTTCCTTCCTCCATGCAGGAAATCGCGCAGTCATCGACGTTTAGCGTTTCAATTGCTACAAGCATCAACTGGGGTCATGCTTTCACATCCAGGTACCAACAAAATGTACTAACGTGATGCGACAGATCACCCCAATGGAAGAAATGACTACCATACCGGGAACATTGCATCGCCGGTAGACCCACAATCGCGAGAGCATGAATTGTAGAAAAAACGCCCCATACAAGCACGCATGTGACCGAAAAATTTATCAACTTCTGTACACTCGCTGAAGCGGGGTATTTCGCATGCTAGCCCTAAATCGCAGAGTTATAACAGCTTCACACATTAAAACAACGTGCCAGAGCGCTTTATGCTGGCTAAACAAATCCTTATCCTCACTTCTTAAATCATCAGGAAGGAACAATTCTTAGTCCAATGACGAGTCTGGCGGGTGGACATTATCATAGAACACTTTCACTTGAGAAAATTATTGAATTAGCAAATATTCACTTCAACGTGTACCACACAGAAACGTGGAAAACCCGCTTCCCATAAATATTGTTGCATTGGCCGCTGTGTCCCTGCTTTGCATTCTTGGTTTGTTGAAGCATTAACTTTTTAAAGTGACTTACCAAGGCGACCCATTGGAACCCCATGAGAGGGCAATGTGCGTCAGGACGAGATTTGTGCAGAGTCGCACACCCTTTGGAAGCCAGTGGATGCCGTCTTCTGCGCGATACTCGAGGAACATGCGGAGGTGGTAGTGAATGTCGATGACATCGATGCCATACCTGTCAGCCGTCTACGAATAGGCAAGGATGATGCATTGCTTAGTGAATATGGGTTACAGTAGCAAACACCAGCGTAAAGCAAAGTGAATAAGTCGACTTTCTTCTGATTTAACAAGTAAGAGCAGCAGGAATGTTTTAAGACTTCCTACATGGCGGATCTCTGCATCGAAAAAGAAAAACAAAATTTTATTTGTGCAAGAGACTGCGTTGTCGGCACTCTAAGCACCGCTGGCTCTGGCCATCCTTTCTGCCCTTCTGACTAGCCCAAGTTGGTCCCTGAGGGAAGGACTGGGCAGCATTGCCTCCCACCTCAGTCTGTTATTATCCTCTCCCTGCTCATCGGTGTCGTATGTGCATTTGCTCGTGATGTGGTAATGCGTCTGTGCGCTCCCACACCACGGGCATATGTCGTATGCTGTGGGGTGGTACGTGTGCATTATGTATCTTTATGTGTTCGTTCGTGGCCGACGTAAGACTGCGCAGAATCCACGGCCGAGAGGTTCTCGTGCGGCGCTGGGTAGGGTCTCCGCAATTATCTTCTACATTGCAGGATCACTTTGCAACTGGGATCAATGGGCGTCGGTTTCTCCACGGTGTTGCCATGGAAGCTCGATAGTAAACCTCGAGCAGCCTCATCTGCTTAGAGGCTCCTGGTAACAATCTCGTGTAGCGGCACTCAAGTTATTGTCCGGCTATAGTTGATGTCTAGTTATCTGCTGTTTTGGGGAAGTATCCGGTGCGCCGATTTTTCTGTTGCCATGACTTCTACATGCGGCCTGGGAATCCGTGACAGTTGTCAGCGAAGCGTTGCGCTCATGGAAATCTGCATCGAATTTATCGAAATTTATGTTTTCAAGTACCTTTACGTTTATTTTTGTGCGCAATTAAGGAGGAGTGGTCAAAGATACTGAAAATTAAGTTTTCTCGTTCCTGTTGTGCATAACTGCATTGTTTAGTGTATTGCTGTTTGAAGGATATATAAAGAAAGATGGCAATTAGGGACCGTGGGTATCCCCACCATTGTTACCGTGTAGTGCCTATTGGCCATTGAAAACATACCACCTAAGAGAAAAGATATGACATGAATTATGTAGGCAAAAAAAAAAAAAGAGAGAGAGCTTTAGTATAGCGGGAAACAGCAAACTCAGGAATTTAGTGTTATAGCATTAGCGTTGCGTGCTCCCGCTGGAGCATGTACAGAACGTTAACGTAGCCCGAGCTCTTACGTACGAGTGCTATTTCTGGATTGTAGCAGTAAACGCTAACGCTCGCAAAAGATCCCGTACGTATGCGGCAAGATGGCGGTGCCCGTTGAAGTTAAAGTCCCATAAAAACTAAAGTAGCGCATACGGCGCCTCTTCGACTCGGCTTCCTCTCCCAGCAGCTGCAGAAACCTCTCCTACAGCGTTTAGCAGGAAACTACGGACACCGGCATTCTTGCTCCCGGTGCACAGGGGAAGATGTCGAAGGTGTCGGGGAAGGTACTCGACTGCTGACCCGCAGGTCGCGGGATCCAATTCCGGCTGCGGCGGCTGCATTTCCGATGGAGGCGGAAATGTTGTAGGCCCGTGTGCTCAGACTTCGGTGCACGTTAAAGAACCCCAGGTGGTCGAAATTGCCGGAGCCGTTCACTACGGCGTCTCTCATATACATATGGTGGTTTTGGGACGTTAAGCCCCACATATCAATCAATCAAGCTGTTGTCATCGTGGAAGCAGAAAAAAAAAAGCGCGACCGAGCAAGACAAGATGGCGCTTGCACCAGCAAGGCTATAGATACCAAGCACGGAGGACAGGAGGAGCCTGCACGCCGACACGAATGGCGCTACTTTAGTTATTTCTGAAGACTATAGCCACTTCGAATATTTATAGTCGTCCGTCTGCTATCTCAAACTACTTCATTCCCAAACACTGGTATCGATTTAGATTTCAGTAATGAGGCTTCGCCAGCTGCATACACTGCCGATAAGAGCTATGTCAGCGTTGAACGCTACAATAGAGTCTTTTACAAAGGTATGGAAATACGGTACGCAAATAGGGTAAGGTATTACCTTACCTCCCCTCCTTTCCCGGTTTGTTGACATTTTACTAGTGAACGCACCTCAACCACACAAAAGCTTTTTCAAAAATTACCGTGGCGTTGTCACGCCTGCATCAACGTTGCCTGCCAGCCTACGTACTGTTAGAGTAGAACCTGTCGTCCGGGGGGCACACTGTCACTGGAAAGGAAGAAAGCTGCCGTACTGCCTTACCGTGTTTGCGTACCGTAGTTCCGTAACTTGCACATGCTCAGTTTGGAGCACACAAGGCTAGCGCTAACGCCAAATACTTGCGTATGCTGTTTCCCTCTATATTAAAACTGGCTATTGATACTCAGTGACATTAAAACAACGTCGGAGTGGGACATATCTACACGTAACGCTCGGTGAGTACGTTTCTTAGCTAGCATACACTCTAAGAAGAGAAGTATTGTGTTGACTGTATTTCTTGACTTGTCGGACAAGTGACTCTCTTAAGCGAGAATGGTCCCCACTCTGTCGATGAGGGGTGCGTCCTAGGAAACTCCAAAATGAGTATATGCAAATGGAATTGGCACGTACATATACAAAACAAACTAATGAATCCAACAGACAAGAAAGCTAAGGAAGGTACAAAGGACATTATTACTGATTTAACTGTAGCACAGTAATTATAACATAAAGGGAAATGAATTAAAGTTGATGTAAAATCAGCATGCTTTAGTGAGGGACTGAACCTATACGTCGAGTAACGCAGGCAATGCTCTATCAATTCAGGAGCGACGACCATCGTTTTCCCGTTCGTTTTATTAGACATTTTGGCTCGACGTTATCCCGAGAACATAAAGCAGCGCCCTTCGAAGCCAGAACAGCGAGCAGTCGAGTGGTTTGGTTGCGAGCTCGCGTCACGTAGCCCGTAATCTTACTGCGTGCTGAAAGCTGACAAACACTTGTAAGTACTTGAGGCATCAAGCCTCCTGGAACGAGATTGTAAATGAAACAGCGAAAAAGGAGCGAATGATTGAGTACTCTTTTCTTCTTGCTAAACGCAACCTAATGACACCAGTAGACAACAAAGTCTAACAAGGCGGGGGTGGGGGTGGGGGCAGTTGATGCTTTTGGTATTTGGTAGTTAGTATATTTCGGCAGTGTCGATCAGTGGTTAAGGCTGATGACCCGAAGGTCGAGGACACAATCCCGGTCTTGGCAGTCGCATTTCGGTGAAGGCGGGATAATGAAGATCCGTGTGCTGGTGGATCCCTCTACTACAGCGTCGCTATGATATTGTTACGAGAAGGAGACTGACTCAGAGGGGTAGTAACCGATGTATTTACAGCCGGTTAGGCGAGCAGCGCCAGCCACACAGATTAGCTCGCGCCAGTCTATTTGCTTTGTCTTCTTCAACTCCATACACTGGCACGTAGCATGACCCCCGACGGTGGAGGCACCGTCCCGGTGCTTTAAAGGGCGTTATCTGACGCATTCTTGTAGGGCTTGATCCGCGAGACGTGTACAATATCACTGGGCCGCATAGTAGATGATGATGGACAGATGGGGCTGATCTCGTAGGTGACAGGTGTTACTTGACGCAATATACAGTGGGGTCCCGTGTAATGAGACAGAAGTTTTTCGGATAGGCCCAGCCGACGATGAGGGGACCAGAGTACAACGAGGGTACCGGGAGCGAAATGTATGTCTCGATGTTTCGCATTGTATCGACGGCATTGGTTGGTTTGCGATGCCATCAGCCGAGCGCAAGCGAGCTGATGGGCATGATCGGCTCACGCAATGGCGTCGCTGGCATACTCGCTGGTAGATGAGGTGTGAGCTGAGATGTGTCCAGTGGTAAAGTCGGCTCTCTTCCGTACAATAAGTAGAACGGCGAAAAGCCCGCTGTGTCGTGACGGGATGAATTATACGCGAAAGTTGCGTAGGGTAAGGCAAGGCCCCAGTCTCGGTGGTCGACCGACACGTACATAGCGAGCATATTTGTTAAAGTGCGGTTAAATCGTTCCGTGAGACCGTTTGTAAGCGGTTGTCAGTATGTGTTGCGTGGAACAAGAACGCAGAATGTCGGCGATGACTTGGGATAGAAATGTACGGCCATGGTCTGTGAGAAGCTGTCTCGGAGCACCGTGAATCAATATAACGTCCCGCAACAAGAAACAGCGATGTTGGTTGCACAGCTGGTCGGTAGAGCTCGCGTAATAGCGTAGCGTGAAGCGTAGTCTGTAATAACGGCTATCTATTTGTTTCCCAATGTTGATGAGGGAAAAGGACCAAGCAGGTCTAACCCAACACGGTAAAATGGTTCCGCGGGTATGTCAATTGGTTGAAGATGGCCAGCGGGTAGCAGCAACGGTGTTTTATGACGTTGGCATAGGACACATGTGGCGACGTATCGGCGTACCGAACGAGCAAGGCCTGGCCAGAAAAAACGGCGCCGAACACGCTCGTACGTGCGGGATACGCCAAGGTGTCCAGCCGTGGGAGCGTCATGAAGTTCGGTGAGAACACAGCGGCGCAAATTCTTAGGCACAACAATGAGAAGGTCGGGTCCATCTGGTCGGAAATCGCGACGGTATAGGACACCCTTTTGAATGACAAAGTAGCGTACGGAAGCATCATTTGTGGTGGATTCCATACGGCTGATGATGTCAAGCAGCTCTGGATCACGCTTCTGTTCTTCCCCAATATTAAGGAAGTCGGACACTGACAAGATAGAGTTCTCCGTGGGCTCGTCAGTGTCCTCCGGATCGTCGACAGGGTACCGGGAGAGGCAATCGGCATCGTGGTGTAGGTGGCCAGATTTGTAGACCACCGAATAGGAAAACTCTTGCAGGCGCAAAGCCCAGCGACCAAGGCGGCCTGATGGATCTTTCGGAGAGTTGAGCCAGCAGAGTGCGTGGTGGTCGGTAACTACCAAAAATGCGTGTCCGTATAGATAAGGTCGAAATTTCACCACCGCCCATACAAGAGCAAAACACTCACGCTCTGTTATCGAATAGTTACGTTCAGGGGCGGATATGAGGCGGCTTGCATATGCAATAACGCAATCATGGCCATGTTGTTTCTGAGCCAGCACTGCACCAAATCCATGCCCACTTGCATCTGTACGAATTTCCGTAGGGGCAGCAGGGTAGAAGTGTGCCAGAATCGGAAGGGTAGTGAGAAGAGCGACGAGAGTCGAGAACGCTGAAACCTCTTCGGAGCCCCATGAAAACGGGACTTCTTCCTTGAGGAGCTGCGTAAGCGGCCTTGCTATGTGCGCAAAATTTTTCACGAAGCGTCGGAAGTAGGAGCATAGTCCGATAAAGCTGCGTACATCCTTCGCAGATCGTGGTACAGGAAAGTTTTTGACGGCGCTGATTTTTGCCGGGTCTGGTTGTACACCGTTGGCGTCTACTAAATGGCCAAGCGCTGTGATTTGATGGCGTCCAAAGTGACATTTGGACGAGTTGAGCTGCAGGCCAGCGCGACGGAAGATTCCCAGGATGGCTGAGAGGCGCTCTATATGAGTTTCAAATGTTGGTGAAAAGACGATGACGTCGTTCAAGTAGCACAAACAGGTTGACCATTTGAATCTTCTGAGCAGGGAGTCCATCATTCGTTCGAAGGTGGCTGGAGCGTTACAAAGGCCAAAGGGCATGACCTTGAACTGATATAGACCATCGAGGGTGATTAATGCCATCTTTTCACGGTCCATTTCATCTAACTCTATCTGCCAGTAGCCGGAACGAAGGTCTATGGAGGAAAAATAGTGGGACCCATAGAGACAATCAAGCGCATCATCTATTCGTGGCAGAGGGTAGACGTCTTTTTTGGTAATTTTGTTTAGGTGTCGATAATCCACGCAGAAACGCCATGCGCCGTCTTTCTTGCGGACTAGCACTACAGGAGAAGCCCAAGGACTGCAGGATGGCTCAATGATGTCCTTGGCGAGCATTTTGTCGACCTCACTTAGGATGATGTGACGCTCGGCCGCCGACACCCGATATGGACGCCTATGAATAGGATGCTCATTACCAGTGTTTATGCGGCGGCTCATACCGGTAGCTTTCCCCAACGGACGGCTGCTGATGTCAAAAACGTCGATGTAGGACAGCAAAACCCGGTGGAGCTCATCAGTCTGCTGCGGCGTTAAGTTGGAAGCGATCATCGAAGTAATGGCGCTGTCGGAGCAAGTGGCGAATTGATGTTGAGCGTGGGGGTCAGAAGGAGTGGCCATCGCGAAAACATCTACCGCATTGTCTTCTAAAGTGCAGAGTAACGCCGAAGAGATCCCTTGAGGCAGAACTTGAGGTGTCAAGCTTTAGTTGACAACTGGGAGGCACGTAGAATTTCCTGCGACGGACAGAATGGTGTGCGGTAATGTAATGCCACGGCTTATGAGGACAACGGTGATAGGGGTCAGAACATAGTCACCGTCGGGAACAGGTGGTATTGAGACGAACTCTATGTAGGTCAGTGTCTGAGGAGGGAGGCGCGCGTGTTCCGTTGTGCAGAGGCGACTCGGCCGTTGTGCAAGAGGTTCTGTTGCGGGCAAGTGTAGACGGAGCGTACTGGTCGAATAGTCTATGAGGGCAGAATGCGCGGACAAGAAGTCGAGGCCTAATATTACGTCGTGGGGGCATTTATCAAGGACGGTGAAGAGAACAACTGTGTGTCGATCCGCAATGCTCACACGAGCGGAGCACATTTCAATGATAGATGCTATTCCACCATCCGCAACACGGACGAACTGAGTGGTCGCAGGTGTGAGAACCTTCGTGAGCTTGCGGCGAAAATCACTCGTCATCACGGAAAGTTGGGTGCCGGTGTCGACAAGAGCACTGACATGTACGCCGTTTACTTGTACGTCTATGAGGTTCCGTTTTGTCGGTATCGTCAAAAGAGGATTTTCGGTCAGTCCGAGCGATGCAGTGCCACCTCCAGGGGCTGCAGCGCGTAGTTTTCCGTCGGGGAACCTCGTGGGAAGGCGGGGGAAGATGGTCGGCAAGGCTGTAGGGAACGAGACTGGCGACGTTGGGGGGATGGAGAGCGGGAGTAGCGGTGGTCAGAAGCAGGTTCCTGGGCAAAATGGTCCCGGCTGGTCTCATGGCGATAGGCAGGGCGTGTATAGAAGGGACGAGAGGACGGTTGTGCAGGAGAACCCCAGCGACTTCTGCAATGGCGAGAAATGTGCCTGATTCTGTGACACGAGAAGCAGATCGACTTGTCATCGTGTGTTCGCCATGCGGACGGATTACGGAGCGTTGAGGGAGAGCCGGTCGGGAAGGGACGTGCAGGCGTGTATCGGGGCTGGTAGTCGGAGCGGGGAGGCGGTGAGATAGAGTGAATTCCCAAGCTGGCGATTTTCTGCCGGACGACTGCTTGATTGAGAGGCAACGTAATTGGCGGAGGGGGGTCAGGGGACGTTGGTCCCACCTTAGCTGGAGCATTCGCTTCAAGCTCCCGCCTGACGATTCGCGTCAAGTTGTCACAGGTGTCTGGTGGATGATATGTGTCGAGACACGAAGACGTCGCAGTGGTGTTTGGGAGGCGCTGGAACTGATGGGAGATGCGTCTGCTTTTAGCTTGTTGGAACCGGCGGTATTCTTGGATGATCGCATCAACAGATGACACATTGTTGAATACCAACAAGTTGAACGCATCGTCGGCGATACCTTTTAGTATATGCGTAACTTTTTCAGGTTCGGACATATTTTCGTCAGCTTGGCGGCATAGTGAAAGGACAGCCTGAATGTAAGCGATGTAGGGCTCCGTGGAAGATTGTGCGCGAGTCGACAACTCATTTTTTGCAGCTTCACGACGACCAGAGACGTTGCCAAAATGCTCACGGATCTTTGCCTTGAAGCTGTCCCAGCTTGTTATGTCATGCTCGTGGTTGTCAAACCAAACACGAGGGGTTCCGTCGAGATGAAAGATGACGTTTGCGAGCATAAGAGTGGGATACCACCTGTAAGTGGTGCTGACGTGTTCGTAGAGGCGTAGCCACTGGTCGACGTCGGAACCCTCGCTGCCCGAGAACACGCCGGGGTTTTTGAGCGCGGGAAGCGTCACGAAAGTTGTTGCGGGTGCTGGGTTGACAGGTCGGGCAGAAGGGCGGGCGACTGGAGAGGATGTAGCCGAGTCTTGAGTGGTCATGTTGTAATCCAGGGGGGAGCGTCTGCTTTGGAGTTCCGTGGCGAGGACGGGGATCGCACAACTCCACCAAATAAGTTACGTGAAGGAGACTGACTCAGAGGGGTAGTCACCGATGTATTTACAGCCGGTTAGGCGAGCAGCGCCAGCCACACAGATTAGCTCGCGCCAGTCTATCTGCTTTGTCTTCTTCAACTCCATGCACTGGCACGTAGCAATATTATGGTTTCGGGACATAAAATCCAAGATATTGTTACTACTGATCGTTGCGAATACAATGCACATAGATCACAGAGCTTACATTCCATGTGTTTTTGCTGCAACATACAAGAGTATTAGACTGTCGAGATGCAGCGTAATCTAAGTACCTTCCTGCAGAAGGCGTTGGCCTCGAGGACGTGGAATCGGAGGGAGTACTTGAGGAAGTCTAGCTGCGGGATGAGGAATCCACCGCGGACATCTTGAGCCAAGGGGGCTGCTGTCAGCCAGATGACCAGCGATGTAGAGGGCAGTATTCTGTTCAGGTGGCCGAAGAACAGGTTGAGGTTGGCCTTGTACTCCTCAACGCCGTTTGGACCCCAACTGCAGACATTTTGTGAGAAGATATTCAGAATGAAAAGAAATCTAGCAAGTCTGGGAGCACAGCGAGCACAGAGAGAATGCAAAAGGTTATCGTAAAATTGATATGATGAAATACCAGAATTCATTAAAACAAAGCATTTCAAGGTTACCTCGTTAACCAGCCTGTGAGAAATGCATATCTCGAGTGAATCCCTAACATGGAGGAATTTTCAGTTGGACGTGCCCGGTACACGCTTGCGTTGTAGATCGCCAGAAACAACATTTTTTTCTTTCTTAGCCGGTGGCGTAGCCAAGGGTCGATACATCTATTTCTAGTCTATTTTTTTACGTCTAGGGGTACAGAGCACAAAATAGTATTCGACCACACTTACCAGTCCGGATACCATATATGTCAGATAAAAAAAGACGCATCGTATCAAAACAAAATGATGTAAAATATTTTGCACAAAATGGAATTTATTTATATTGGTAATCTTTTATTTCGCGCAAAAGCGGTTACGGACACCGGTGGTGGCGGTGGTGGATAACTACAGCACAAAAAAAGCGGGTTTTTCTCATCTCAACAACTTTCACTGCAAATCAGAAAAAGCAATATTCCAGGTGTGCTGTGAGCAACCAGAAACTTTTCGGGGATATAGAAAAGTGAAATAGATCATTTAGGTTGTCGTGCTCTCAACTGTTCAAATTTGAAACTAATAAGCGCAATATTTACGCGCCGATTATTGTAATCTTTTTTTTTTTCAGTACAGTTCAGCACTCTATGTGACACGTACTCCAGAAAGCCCTGGCCCACTACGTTACAGCCGAGTATGCTCACTCACAGCCACGCCAAACAACCCTATGCATACACCAAGTTGGAGAGGGCATCACGTGCACATATTGTAGTACAGCGTAGTAGAATAGCAAAGTAACGACTGGGCATCATACAATGTCGCATACAATGGTTTCGGATGGGTACCTCGCTTCTCCGCAGAAGGATGAACCATATATACGGTGGATGCTTCCTTACTTGACCCAAATTGTGACGATAAGAGGCCTAGCGGGTGCCATGTAAGTGTACTTGCAATAGTTTCCCCAAGAGCGTGGAGGCTATAGGCTGCTCTTCCGGGTGAGACTTTGCAGCGTGTGCTACCGAGGGCTTACATTTTGTTAGCAAACGATAGATGGCGTAAGAGCACAGAAATTCCATGTGCAACCTTCCATACCGAGGCAACTGGATTGCTCGGCCTCTGGATTTTGCTGTCGCATGACTCAACGTCACTTCTCATGACGCAGAATAACATTGTTAAAGGAAGGGGAAAACAGACAACGACCCGTTTGTTGCACGATGCCTCAAGAAAATCCGTACGAATTTCTCCAATGTTTCCGGTAGGCTTGCGGATTTTCAGGTTGCCCTATATACGGATCCGTGCGGATTACTTCGTGGCTTCGTGCTACAAATGGGTGGTCGTCTGTTTTTCTTTTCTCTACCCTTCCGCCACTTTGCGGTTCCCCACAGAATTAAGTTGCATTGCACAATAACATTGTGTGTCGCTGTAGCTGCAAGTTTTTTTCAGTGGCGCCATGAAGTGTTCCCTTTCTATATATTGTTTGAAATTTAGCTGGTGGACTAACAGATGTCCCGATGAAATAGTTCACATGCACTTACATTGCCACCGTGTTTAAACGAGCTGCGAATTGACCGTTTTTGCCGTTGGATTGCACGCAGCACCACTGACCGTGTGATGTCCCAAAGGCAGGATGAGGCGATGATAACGTCAGGAGCGCTGTCAATGGTCATATCCGCCAGGATACGTTCAACGTAATCACTGTAGATTTTCGTGAGGAAGTAGAAGGAAACGGACGTCCTGTCGTTCATGTAAAGCCTTTCTTCTAGGTAGTCACGGCCGTTGTGTTTTATTCCATGCTTTACAAGGTTGTCACCGAAGCAACTATTCTCCATCTGAAACATAGTTAATGAGTTTAAACCGAAGGATGTGCTAACACAGAACGATCAACAGTTAAGTTGGCAAAACTGTCCCGCACCTAAAGAGACCAATGTCAACATGGTCCTTAAAATTTAAGTAGTGCAGTTTTTTAATGTTAACGTGAGCCAAAATGCTGAAACCTGCCCAAGACTGTGCACCAACCACTAGAAAAAGTGGAGGCCGCATAATTTGTGTGAGTAAGAAAAAAAAGGGCAGATCCCACGTACAGTGGGAATCGATGATATGCGAAGCACGGATGAGAAATATTGATATGTCACTTTAAAATCAGCACAATTAACGTCACGAGGTGGAGATAAATGATGCCGTACATGACTTCCGTGTCATGATCATCATGTTTGGATGTGTCGTTTACCTTCGTCGTCTATTCACGTCACGTGATACCAAATTTAGTATATATGGAGCTATCAAAATGGCCGCGAGCACGCTATGAGCGCGGTATCTTGTCATGTTCCAACATGACACGTGTGTCAGGATTATCATGTTCGCACCAGAGATTTATTTCGTCATACAATCACGTCACGTGACACCAAATTTGGTATATGTGGAGCTAGAAAACCGGCGCGAGCGCATCATGAAGGGCCCAATATACTCCAATGTAGCGTTGACGCGCGTGCACGCTGGGCACAGCGATACGTTAGCAAAACGCGAGCACTTATAGTCTGACGCCAGGCGTGACCGGCGTCTGTCGGTGCGGCCCAACGGCAACCGGCGCGAAATGCGACATGCTGCATTTCGCGCTGATGCGTTACCCGGACATCACAGCGTCTTCCTCTTGTTGCGACGAAGGGACGCCGGACGCGCTGAAACGCGCATGCGTCAAAGCAACGCTGCGCGGCGCGCGCCTGCGAGTATATGGCGGGGCCGGTGCCTGGCGTGGCAACGCCGGCGTGATGCGACGAAATGAACGTCCTTGAGCACGCGCACTGCGACACGTCAAAATGTATTGGCGTCTTGACTGTGGCATGTAGTCATGTTCTCACATGACACGCATCTCATGATTATCATGTTTGCACCAGTCACATACCTTCGTCATCCATTGGTGGTGCGTAATACTGAGGGTGGTACATTGAAGCTAGCGAAATGGCCACAGTTGCATCATGAGCGTAGCATGTAGTCATGTTGTTACATGACATGCATCTCATGGATATCATGTTTGCACCACTATGATATACCTCGTCATCCATTCACGTCCCGTGATACGAAATTTGGTATAAGTGAAGCTAGCCATACGGCCACCAGCGCATCATGAGCGTGGCATGTAGTCATATTGTTACATGACACGCATCTCATGATTATCATGTTTGCACCAGTCACATACCTTCGTCATCGATCCACGTACCGTAATACAAAATTTGGTATATGTGACGCTAGGAAAACGGCCGCGATTGCATCATGAGCGTGGAACGTAGTCATGTTCTTACAAGACACGCATGTCATAATTTTCATGTTAGGGTCTGTCGCTTTTGTTTGCTATGCAATCTTCTCATACAATACCAGTTTTGCAACATGCCATGTGAACGAAACCACCGCAAGAGCTGCTGGACCTTGAAATGTAAATCATGACATTCATGACATGTCATGATTTTCATGTTATGTCTAGTCAAATATGTTCTTCATACAGTTATGTTATACCGTAAGAAGTCTGATAATGATTCTATTATCGAAACGGCCAGAAGAGCTAAAACTCGTTGGTGGCTAGATAGATAGATAAATAGATAGGTAGATAAATAAAAAGATAGATAGATAGATATATAGATAGATAGATACGCTCAATGTCGCCTTAATTCGCTAAGAAATGCTTCGCATTTAAAATGAACTACACGCTTGAGCGATGACAGCAGTGGTTCTGATGAACATCCCAGAAAAACAAGTGCATCAATAAAAGGAAGTGCTGTAAGCTGCTAATACAACCCTGGTCGCTTTAAAACGCGCTGTGCTGTGGTGGTCAGTTAAGCACGAGATCGATGATGAATGAGTCGTTCTTACTATTATTTAAATCATTTTTCATTCTGTTGTCGAGAATCACAAACTTGATTTTCCACCGACTGATTACGAATTCCATCTGGGATCGTCTTGTACAATCCTGTTTTTTTTCCCCTTTGTCTCTGGGCAGATACATTTGAAGAACTAATTTATTACACGACACTTTTACGAAAGACTTGTGTGTTATTGAAAAAAATGAATAACTATAACTAATTTTTTCTAGTCTTGCGTGCCTACATGCTCTTGCTCGATGGCTCAATGAGCCCCGCCACGGTGGTCTAGTGGCTAAGGTACTCGGCTGCTGACCCGCAGGTCGCGGGTTCGATTCCCGGCTGCGGCGGCTGCATTTCCGATGAAGGAGGAAATGTTGTAGGCCTGTGTACTCAGATTTGAGTGCACGTTAAAGAACCCCAGGTGGTCATAATTTCCGGAGCCCTTCACCACGGCGTCTCTCATAATCAAATGGTGGTTTTGGGATGTTAAACCCCATCAATCAATCAATCAATCAATCAATCAATCAATCAATCAATCAATCAATCAGTCGATGGCTCAATGAAGCAATAAAAATTGAGATAAAATTATTTGACCGTTTCAAAAAATTGAATTGAAGCCACACACTCCAATGTAATCTGTAAAGCACGAGTGATCTGACATAGCTCGCCTCATTCAAAACGCAGCCGTCGCCCTTGAACCAGCCACATCGACTTTACCAGAAGACCTATACTCAACAGAACTGCTCAGCTAGCTGCACAAACAACAGATGCCTTGAACGTAGAGATTACTCCTTCCGTTAGCCGGGATTGTCTGTCCCATCTTTCTCCGTCTTTGACTTCCCCACATCAACCGCCACAAACGAAAACTCACGGAACGCACGAAGGCTGTTCTGCCACAAGACTTGAATCGTGATAAACGCACTCACGCAATACATTAACGTTCGCGATTTGGACAGCGGCACCAGTTGTACAATTTCGGGGAACAAAGTGAGAATCCTAGAACATTGCCACGATATCTTGAAGTACCGAATGCGTGCGCCAAGGTACGCGCAAACACAGCTGAGAGCTCACCTTCTGCCTTAAAATTTCGTTCGATATGAACTCGTTGTACTGATGTAAACAAATCAGGTCCTTGTAGATGGCCCTCACATCTAAGAGAGGTGGAGGAACAACTGTTAGCTTCCAGTGTTCAATGAAGGCTGGAATACTTCGCGATTTTGCACTTACTTGAACATCCCATTAGCACAAGTCGCTTGTTATCGAGCAGGTTGTGCACGTCGTTGCTCTCAAATAAGAAAGGCATCTCGGAATATACGGCCTGAGGAGGCCCGATGAACTAGTCTTGGTAACGGAACCGCCAGCGAAGAACGCAGCTTTTTCTTTGGAAAGCACGCGCCCAGCGCACGCGACTATTGGCCGATCCTCCCTGAGTGAGAGGGTGTCAATCGTCCAACGAGAATCATCATCATCATCATTGTCGAACGTGCAGACGCGTGCGCGCTCGCTCTGCTAGGTGATTGACGATGATGATGATCGATGTCACGGTAATAAAAACTTCATGGCGTTTTAACGTAGCGTACCCAAACCATGTAAAGCCAGGTAACAGATTTGTTCGGGTTGAAATCAGGCACTAAACAAGACTTATGTGACGCATGACATATATTAAGCCTAACTTGTAATTAGAAAGAGTTTCGCATTATTCGTGAATTTTCGGAATTCGATTTTCACTACATTCGGTACCCATTTCGCGTATATATAGGCCACATTGAAAGCTTTCTGCCTTACCAACAACAAGAACAATAAATGTATTCCGGAATATTGCGATGTTCAGTTTCATTGTATGTTGTAACCGTCCCCAGAGCGCTGTTTTCGTGTAGCATCAACGAGAAGTATTTCATCTTCGTCCCTGCTCTTGGTGAAGTCTGTAAGGGCTCCTCAAAAGAGCACCCCGATACTACCGAAAGGAGATCTAATGTTCCAAAATTTTAGTGTTGGTCATGGTCAAAAACCTCCACGTCGGCACTGAATGCGGTCCTGCAAGGTGCGTTTATGAGAAATCTATATTCACATACCGCATAGATATTTTTTTTAAACGCAGGAGTTAATTTTTTCCTAGAACATCTGATCGATTTCTCATAAACTAACATTGAAATTGAAATGTAAGCGTTTATTTTGTTTGTTTTGCGCCTTTTGAAATGCTGTGTTTTTGTTTTGCAATTTACCCCTCCTGCCTGGGCCCATGTGGGCCTGCAGTGTGTTGTAAATAAAATAAATAAAACTAAATAAATACAAATCAAGTAAATTAATGTGCTGGTGTGAGATAAAGGTGATCATACTGTAAATATTTTCCGAACAATAATTTCATTTAAAATGGCATAACACTTAGGTCATAAAATATATTTTTTTCTTTATTGCCAATCCATTTGAAGTACTGAATGACTGCGTCTTCCGTAAGAGAGAGAATGACTTTTTTGACGGCCGGGCTCATATTGCAATCCCCAAGGACTGGTGCTGATGAAGCTTAGAACAATAAATACTAGAAACAAGTGCCATTCGTTCCAGATTTTATAAACCGAGTACGTGTCGCAAGTTCATCAAGAAACTCCGTGGGCATTTAAGTTTGACTACCAAACCCAATGGGCTCCTGATTTCATATAGTGCCCCCTGAAAACAGAAATATGTTTCGCATGCTTAAAGTGTAACTGTTGTACAAAAAAAAAATTCTGCGCATGCTAACACTCCGCTATTCTCACAGAAATAAAAATACATATATCGATTTTCACGCGAAAAGTCACTTACCAAAATAGGGGCATTGAATGGGCACTGACAAAATTAAAGATTTGGTCCAGCACTTTTTTTTGCTGAATTATGCTGCTGGGGGCGTGTGAGACATAAGGCAGTAGACTGCATGCCGCAGCATGCCGCGCATAATTAAACTAAGTACAGTCTGTTTGTTACCACTGAACCTCCGTCTCGGTTTGGGAAACGTACAAGAGGAAGGATTGTTTTCAAATGTCCTAGAAATAATAATCATATCTAGGTGCCAAATTCAGAAGGAAATGACTGAGCAATGAATACCTTGCCGGTTAAATTTGTCCAGGTTTTGCTTCTTCCTCAGAGCCACGGAAGCATTTTGCAGCACAACGTACGTAGAAAAGAATTAAGCAACTTTAAATTGCGTAAAAGTTTATACCTCTATTGTTTCACACTAGGCAAACAAGCGTCGTGAATCTAAAAAAAATAGCAGATTCCACGTACAGCGGGAATCAATGATTTGCGAAGCACGAATGAGAAACGTTAATATGTCACTTTAAAATCCGCACAACGTTACAAAGTGGAGATAAAAGATGCCGTACATGACTTCCGTGTCATGACTATCATGTTTTGATGTGTTGTTTACATTTGTCATCTATTCACGTCACGTGATACTAAAATTAGTATATGTGGAGCTAGCGAAACTGCCGCGAGCACGCTATGAGCGTGGTATGTTGTCATGTTCTTACATGACACGCATGTCAGGGTTATCTTGTTTACACCAGTCATACATTTTGTCACCCTTGACGTCACGTAACACGAAATTTGGTATATATGGAGTTAGCAAAACGGCCGTGAGCGCATCATGAAGGGCCCAATATCACTCCAATGTAGCGTTGACGCGTGCACACGCTGGGCACAGCGACGCTACGTTTGCAAAACGCGAGCACTCTTTAGTGTGACGCCAGGCGCGACCAGCGTCCGTCGGCGCGGCCCGACGGCAACTGAGGTGAAATGCGACATGCTGCATTTCACGCCGATGCGCTCCCTCTATTCGTGATGGAGAGACGCCGGACGCGCTGAAACCATAGAGAAATAAAAAAAGGTGAAGAGTGGACACTCCCATAGACCCCAGCGGCCCAATCGACTCTTGCACACCTAGTGGTTGATGAGAGCAAGTGGCGTGCGCTTCCGGTTTCGGTTTCACTGGCGCAAATTTTGAATTACTTTGCATAACTGACGTTTGGCTATGACGAAAGTTCATGATTTCAGACCACTATTCATCGCCCAAATGGATAGTTTTTGTAGGTCGTTTTGATTTAGCGATTCCCTGTTTTGTTTTGTTCAGTGGTTCGTGCGAATCGGTCGTGACGTAATTTTTATTTCGATTAAGTTATAATAAAAAGAGATGCAGGTAATGATTATTCACTACGGTTTTATTCATCGCGCTTGTGTTTTTCTTTTGGAACAAGTGATCAATGTATATATCAGTCAAAGAAACAGAGCATCCGCAATGTTTTATTCAAAGGCAAGGTAGAGTATGAGAATATAAAAAGCACAATATGACAAAGGTAGACAACAAATGCATCTCGCCTTACAAATAAATTGTAACAAATATTGTAACAAATACATAGAGAACACAGACAACGCACACATCGCTAGAGTTGGCAGAAGCAGAGAAGCTGGTCAAGTATGACACACCGGGCCAGTGGGTAAGTAAGGATCTATGGCAAAAACACAGCGCACAATGCTGATGAAGAAGGAAGAAGTGACATATACACAGCAATGAAGTCACGAATCACGCCTGGGGTTAACCGAAATAATGCAGAGAAAAAAAGAGCGCACAGAAACCACACGACACAATGTAGCAGAAAGGCAAAGGTGCAGTGTGCTGGCTGTGCTTAAGAACAGCTAGCCCAAAAATTAAAAAAAAGCAGACTTGATGCCTGCTTGCCCTCAGAAAGGTAGGGCTTTGCAGCTTGCTCACTATGTGAAAGACAAACTTTATGCTACAACACTGGCAGGTCTTGTGGCTTTTGTTATGCGTCGCCTTCATCAAAAACTAAAGATCCCAAGTGATTTGCGTCTGGGTGTTGCTGTGACGCTTGCGAGCTAAAATAGATTGTAGTCATCACTTTATCCAGAATTGTGTACTTTAATTGGTGCTACGAGAGCGGTATTACAGGGCTAATAAATAGCAGAAGGAAACCACTTTGGCTCATTATTTTTCACAAAGGCTCTACATCGTACGTTATCACTCACAAGCTATATAAAAATAAAATGGCAGCGTCCGCAGCCCCATCAAACGCTACAAGTTTGGGTATTCTTTTGAAAATTTTGATGGGCAAGATGAGGAGGTTGATGAGAAGCTAAAATACGAAAAGCGTGATAACGTGAACCGCGCCCACTTCATACTGTGTTCCTTACCCGCTCGAAGACATTTCAACAAGCGGTTTTGTTATCGATATATTACTTGAGCTGGAGAGATAAAGCGTACACAGTGACCAAGCGACCCACAGTAAAGTGTACAGTTCGCCCGTATTTGCTACAAAAAATACAGACAGGATACCCAACATTCTTTTTAAGGTTATGCAAATCATTTCGAGCGAATACACAGTGTTCGTACTCCTCATAGCGGGTAACCAAAACAATGAATGCAACGAAGGAGTGGTTAGTCCAGTTGAACTGAATATAAGCATATAAGACCATAATGAAGTCTGCTGTAACGAAGGAATAACATAACAAAGCTATTGCAGGATTCGGCTCAACTCGAATACTTTAGTGTAAACCCGCCGCTAATTGCTAACCTTTGAACTTGTCAAGCTGTATGCCCGAGATTGAAGACTGGAACCTAACCCTGTCTAAGTTTCGGTTCACAAAACGCACATGCCAACATAAACGAACCCGGCAAAACATTTTCAGAAACTTAGCGCGACACCCAGCAGAGCAAAAATGAAAATCGCCAACACTTGACAGATGGTGATACAAAACATCGCACACTTTCAGGTGATGTGCAGTGGCCTCAATTATGGCAAGAAAGTGAGATTCAAGTTGTTGTACGTATGCAAAAGCTGCTTCTGATGGCACAGTGAGATTCCAAAAAGTTTGCTGGGGACGTGGTATGCTTTGAGCATTGTGAAAAACTGGTGGGTACCCTTAAGCGTCTCACTGTCGTCTTTCAGTAACTGTGGGCAACTGCAACCGTCACATGCATTCCGAAGGAAGTGTTTGATGAGAAAACCAGCTACATAATATGCAGCGGAGTCATCGATAATATGGGAGTGAATGTTTGTCGCAAGTTCAGAGAGATCGTCTAGAGCGGGAAAGTCCTCAGGCTGTGGCTGTGCACACTCCTCATTATCCACAAGAGACGCACTGGTGAGGGAGAATGGCGAGAGCTGCTCTTGGAGGAGGTCACATTCATCATCCTCGACATTTCCCTATTCTGACAGCTTGAAGAGTTTCCTTATGCAGATGTGCTTCAGGCCACAAATAAATTGTGCTATATTGGGGTTGGTGTTGCAACCCTGTTTTTGCCTAATGTGGCCAAATATGTTCTCCAGAGGATCCTCTTGAAGCCTGCGTGTTAACAGGTATTCAAAATTGTAATTTTTGGAGAGGTCGTCCCATAGTTGACAAATTGCCTGAATTGTAATTTGCCAACCTACGATGGTTTGTGGTTGACGTCTGCCAACAAACTGCCATGATGCAATCCAGGGAAGCTGGCCTCGGAGGAAGTCAATCAGCTCTGAATCATTTTTCATGATTGCATGCCGCAGCTTTTGCGAAGTTCTTTTTTTACTCGAGCTGTTCAAGGCATCGAAAATCCTGTCCATACGATCACAAAATTGAGCTGTAGTGATGGCCGAGGCAGGCAGCACCTTCGCATACACCATTGCCGTGATAGCAATCGAAACTGATGCACTGAGGACCTGAGTTGCTCTGCTGACCTTCATATTAGAAAAAGGTTTCTGATGAACGTGCCGTTCAGTCAACTTTGGAGCCAATCGCAACCGCAACTCATGTGAGGATTGGTAAAGACTTACAATGTGCGACCAGTTAACGATGTCATCCCCAATGTATAACTTGTGTGCTTGGACATTATTGCGCGTTGTTTTAATTAAATGCGGAACATCAAAAATGTAATATACCCGCTCACCATTAACTTCAAAAAAAGGCTTTGCTACAGTCACTCTTAGTTGGTTAGCGAGACTTACATTTGAACTGCCCTGGTCACAAATGACTGCTTTCACTGCAATATTAATGCTCCTAAGCTCCAAAATGAGTGACACCAGCAAGTTATGCATAACAGATGATGGTGTTGATGTGTGCCTTATAGTAAAAGCAACCGGTTGAACCCACTTTTTCGAAACACCAACAAGCAGAAAAACCAGTGCTCGATCAGCGATGGTTGAAGTGCGATGAGTGCCATCATCTGTAAAACCCTGGACAACGTCTCTTGAAGCATCATAGTACAAATTCTTTTTGAGTGCTATTTCGTCGAAAACTAAAGCGCACACTCGGTCCCGTTCATTCCAAGCATGAGTATTTGTTGCAATGGAAGTAAGGATTCCTGGAATTATGCCTGGAGTCATCTTTACATTAGCTAGCCACCTCCTTAATGAACGCCGGGAGGGCAAAGAAAAATATGGAGCCAGAAATTGGTATGCTCGCGGACCTCGGAAGTTTAAGTGAAGAGCGAATTTCTTGAACCACACGGGAAACCGCTTGCCCTTGCGTTTGGGCCTCAAGCGAACATGTGCAGAAAGAAGTTTAAAAACCTCCTCGGTGACGTGCGGTCGGATAACTTCAAGGGCCTTCGAAGTCGATGACGGTGCTTGGTGAGGCTGTCTCTGCAGTCTTTTGATAGTTTTCCGCTGTGCTGCTACTTTGGCTTGCAGATGTTTAATGGTTTGCTTGTACTTCATTGATGGAGACATTGTCGCTGGCACACAGGAACGCACTGCAATAAACAAAAAAATTGATGTAAAAGCGAAGAACAACTAATCCCATACGAGCACTTTCCTCGCTCTTTCAGACCCAAGGTGCACAACTTTCTGTGATACAAAGTTTTCGATTCCACTACCTAAAAACAAACCATTCACAATGTTGACAATGCACAAAAGAATGAAAATCACTGAGAGCCCACCCCTACATTTTGTAAGTGCACACGTATTGTCCTTTTGAGGATAGTTTCCTCAGAATGTCCTAAACATAATATAGCACATTAAAAACTGCTGCAATAAAAGCATAGTCACCATTATCTCTAAGGCACTCAGGCGTGGAGCTGTTGGCGGAGACGTCTTCTGGAGGGTCTTGTGAAGCTTGTTCAGTGCCTCGGACAGTGCTGTCGGAACAATCTTGCGAGCGGCCTGCGGAAGTCTATATATCAATCCACTCTGGTGTTGAAGTGAACATACAACTTACCGGCCACACAGGTTCCTTTTGTGACAGCTGAACGACTGGTTAAGGTTTTCTCCGGCAAGACGAAATCAGCAAAAATTCTTTCACCAGCTACAAGGGAGCTGCCACCTGCAGAGGTTTGGTCAACAGTCAATTTGGGTAAAAAAAAAGAAATCGCGACACTGAACGCACCCTGTTCATCGGGGCACCTCAATGTGTGGGAGCCGCTTTTTGAAGCCTCTACCGCAGGTCCTGAAGAAATGAAATTACGACAATGTGTCAGTAAGAGGCTTAAAATAACACAAACTGAAGCTCATCCGCACCTTGCAGTGCAGCTTCTGCAGCCATGTCACAGTCACTACTTGAAGCGACGCTCAGAGAACCTGCATATATGTGCAGTTGGTACAAGTTACAAAGCTTGTAGCATGGGGAAACTTAAACAGCTCTTTCAAACGCATAAATTGGTCGAACGTGGAAGAAAAGAGACGGCACCAACTAGGAAACAAGTAATTTGTGATTTTTGGAATTATCAACAGTGGCAGCTTTCACTGATGAAAGGTATACGTACATGTGCACTCAGGCTTGAAGATAACGTGAAATAGCCCTTTAAAGTCTTTCAAAACAAGTTGCGCAGGTCCAGAGCATCAAAACATGACAGAAATGTAAAGCTGCTGTTAGGAAGGTAATAGCCCACAATTCACAGAATTTAAGACTTTCCAAGTGTTACTTCTGTAGTGAGGTTTCTCCATCGGCATAAAAAAAATCTTCACGGTTAACTGTCGCCACTGATTCAATACAAGTGGCTGCTATTGCACATATTTGAGTTTCAGTCAATCACTTACATGGTGCAGCTGGTTGCACACTGGGAACAGCCATTCTTGTAAGCCTTGTGTGCCCAGGGTCCATGAAACATTGAGCAGTAAAATGGTCGCTACAAACCCTGTACCTTAGAAGTGTGGCAGCTTGGGCTAGTTGTCTCTGTGTCGTCGTTTTGTTCTCGCGCAAAAACCCTGTACGTTGCGTACAATAGGCTGGCCGGCTTACTCAGGAGATCATCGCGTCCAGCATACTGCATCCATGCTTTCATCCTGCATTGGCAATGAACTATCAGCTGAAAGGGGAAGTGCTTGAATAGTGATTTTTTATTGTTACCCTCACTTAGCAAGTACGAACAGTAAGCCTACAGACATGCAAACCATACAAAAGCTTTAACACACCTGCCGTCCCGTGGTACGCGGAAGAAACTCGTCCCAGGCTTCTTGTGGGTTCTGCCATTGTTGAAGCACCACGATACACAGCAGTAGCTGCCGTAGCTTGGACCGCCGGACGGCATGGCGTCAGCGCGGTCTGAAAATGTTAGTAAGTGGATGCTTCGCAGTCAAATTACGAAAAAGATATGTGCACGTCATAATTGTACCAGCAAACCCCTTTGAATGATTAGCTAATCGATGCACAATACAAAACCAGTGATACATCTCTGACCCATAAAACTCTGACTTACAAAGATATACGTCAAGACCACGAACAAAGATCAGAAGTTTCCAGGCCGCTATCCCTTGTAATGCAATGGTATCGCGGCCTGAAAACTTTAGAACACCTTCGTGCGTACGCAGTATCAGCAGTACATTGGGAAGAAAAATCGTAGTTGAAATTTGTGCGGTAAAATCATATTGGAAACGTAAAAAAAAAATTGTGGGCAGCTTGCACTAGTGGCACAAGGCTAGCGAAGAAACGAAGATGATGGCCACTTGGCTAGTCCAGATTTGCCTCCGGCACACCAAGAATTATTCGTGTTCTGAGCCTTCGGGAAACGCGTCGTGAAGCATGCGAGGCCCAGCGAACTATTCTCAATATTTTGCACCGAGCCACCGAGCCTATGACCTAGCTGCCCAGCTATGCTCAGCGCACAGACGCTCGCGTCCGTGGCAGACGCAGCACGCGTCGCCTCGGCTTGACGCCGTGCCGCCTTTGCTATACTGCATACGTTGCACAATGTTCCCGTCTAACCGCCGCTTTCTTTTTAGCGAACCTCCCAGTCCTTAACAAGCTTCAGAAAAAGGTTACAACTGCGTGAATGAGACGCCACGTAAGAAACAAACTCGCACACACGAAGCGCAACGTGTGTGTGTGCATCTTTCTATGATTGTTGCATGGTGTCTTTTTCGCGCAGGCGTAACCGTTTTCTGAAAAAATGACCCAACAAGACCAACAACATGTCATTCAACAAGCTTCGCTTGAAAACGTGCCTCACCTGTTATCTCACGCTTGAAAACGCCGACGCAGCCGACGTTGACGAAAGCGACGAATGCTTCTCGCCGTCAGTCATGCATGGGCTTGTCGCTGGGTAGATGGTGTTTATGACAGTACGGCTGAAGAAAAATAATCGCGTAAGGTGTGTTGAATAAATCGTTTTTATGTATAAAGAACATACCAAATATGGGCGTGTAATTATTAATTTGTGAAAACAATTCTGTTGCATTGATTATAACTGTGTTTTTTTTTGCGCTTGCGCCCTCTGAAGTTTGGTGGGAGCACTAGTTCGTTACGTAGCCGTGACGCACTTCCTGAGGCCAGGTTTTGCGGAGTGTCCGCTCTTGTCTTCTTCTTTCTCTATGCTGAAACGCGCATGCGTCAAAGCAACGCAGTGCGGCGCGCGCCTGGGAGTATATGGCAGGACCGGCGCCTAAGGTGGCAATGCCAGCGTGACGCGACGAAATGAACGCCAGCGAGCACATGCACCGCGTCACGTCGAAATGTACTGGTGGCTTGATTGTGGCATGTAGTCATGTTCTCACATCACACGCATCTCATGATTATCATGTCTGCACCAGTCACATATCTTCGTCATCCATTAACCTCACGTAATAACAACTTTGGCATATGTGAAGCTAGCGAAACGGCCGTGAACGCATTATCAGTGTGGCGTGTATTCATGTTGTTACATGACACTCATGTCGTGATTATCATGTTTGGATGTGTCGTTTACCTATGTCGTCTGTTCGCGTCGCGAAATACCGAGTTTGGTACATGTGAAGCTAGCCAAACGACTGCATCGTGAGCGTAGCATGTAGTCATGTTGTTACATCACATGCATTTCATGTTTATCATGTTTGCGCCAGTATCGTACGTTGGTCATTCATTCACGTCCCGTAATACCAAATTTGGTATAAGTGAAGCTAGCAAAACGACCGCCAGCGCATAACGGGCGTGGCATGTAGTGATGTTGTAACATGACACGCATCTCATGATTATCGTGTTTGCACCATTCACATACCTTCGTCATCCATTCACATACTATAATACCAAATTTGGTATATGTGACACAAGCGAAACGGCGGCGAGCACATCATTAGCATGGCATGTAGTCATGTTGTTACATGACACGCATGTCATAACTTTCACGTTACGGTCTATCGCTTGTGTTCGCCATACCAGTTTTGCAACATGCCATGTGAACTTGACCATTGCAAGAGCTGCAGGACTATGAATTGTGAACTATTACATTCGTGACATACATGTCATGATTTTCATGTTATGACTAGTCGAATATGTTGTCCATACAGTCATGTTATGCCATACCGAGTTTGGTATCGATATCGTTATTGAAACAGCCATGAAAGCTAAACGTCCTACGCGGCTATATATATATATATATATATATATATATATATATATATATATATATATATATATATATATATATATATATATATATATATATATATATTTATATATATAGATAGATAGATAGATAGATAGATAGATAGATAGATAGATTGATAGATAGATAGATACGCTCACTGTCGCTGAAGTTCGCGAAGAAATGCTTCGCATTTAAAGCGTAACCCATCCGAAGCAGATCCGAAGCCTGTACTTTCCATATTTATCATGGGGATTAATTGGACTATAACCGCCGCTGAAATAGCCCGCGTAGACACTGTAGCACCAGATTCCCCTCGTGGTAATATTGAATGGAACTCTACGAGTGCTTGATACTCAGGCCTCCAAATCCATATAAATTACCTTTCATGCGATACTGGCTGTTGAGATGTGGTAGATGACATACGCGTTCACGAAAGTTGGTTCCGCTGGCTATCAAAGCCGAGAAAGTGTGTGTTAGGTACCATGTCCAGGTAAGAAGTTTGCAGTCAACAAATATTGAATAATATTTTACTCAACTATTTGCCCACGATTCCTTACGTTTTAATACTGGTGATTACCCTGTGTAAGCATCCCTTATAAAACTTGGATTACTAGTTTGAAGATTACCTTTATGTCTTTGGTATTTTTGTTTTAGGGGCGAAGCTCCTTAGGGCGTGGGTCTGTCACTCCTCCGTATGTATGGAGTAGTACGTGCACCAGTGGCATATACCTGCTCTAGAGCGGGTATGTGCCAAAGGGAATGCGAGATGAGAAATTGCGGAACTTGAAGTGATCACTAGATCGACGCACGGACGGACGCATGAACGGATGGACAGAGAGACTACCAGACAGACGGACGGATAAACAGACACGCGGACGTACCGACGGATGGACGCACGAATGGACGGATTCACGGACGGATGTACGGACGCACGGATGGTCGCGCGGACGGACGGAAGCAAGAACGAATGGGCGGAAGCAAGGACGGGCTAACGGACGCTTCGCCACACTCATCATCATTCACTCCATGTATATGCTGTGATTTTTTATACAATCTCTAGTTTTCACAGTATAGTTAAGCAGTTTCCATGCAACAATTTAATCAAATTATATAAAGTTTATTCAAAATTTTAGATAATGAATATTTAATTTATTTGGGCACAATGAAGCCCTAACAGTTTGCTCCGTAAATACCAAAGTGTTCCCGTCAAATCCTATTCACTCCTTCAAATTATAGAATGCCTTTTCTTACCAAGCTTGAACCTGAGTTCTGAACACTCATGCGTTGGCTGAACGTGATACAAGTGGTCATGTAGTTTCCCAATCACATTCCGGAGCCCCTCAATCAGCCGCAGGAGCTGTTTCTGCATCTCTAGGAGTTGATGTGAAACAAGGGATATAAAGTCTTCATGAAATGTGAAAATTACAAACACATATTAATCAAACATACACCAATTCTATGTAAAACATTTGCATTCCTTACAAAAACGCTGAAAGTGGCATACGTGTTTGCGAAATAGCCCCAGGCATTGGTGGGCTTTATTCTGAGATGGATACGCCAATGCTCTAGTTGCACGGCTTCTTTGAATTCTGGTACTACGCCCTCTTATACGGCAGGCGTCTTGTTTGTCGGATTGTCCGTCATCCGTTTCTACGATCACACGTCGTTTCGCTCTAGCAGGTGGCCTTGGCGCTGGGTGAGCAGCGCTTACAGTGTTCATATATGGCGTAATTCGCTATGTCGGCCGTATTGTTGTAGTCTTGTGTTGATCACGTTTCCCATCTAAAAAGTGTTTCACAGGACAAAGGGTTTGGGAGCTGGAAGTAACAGAATAGTTGAATAAGTAGTCGATTGATGGACAAGCTGCAGGAGACCGAGCCGGGTACACAATAGTACAAAAAATGCGTACACAAATATTTGGACCGGTAGCCTAAGCGGCTAGTGAATGGTTCAATGCAAACGAAAATTGGAATAATTAGCAGAGAAAATAAACAAAAGTGAAAGTATCGTACATCACCACCACCATCATCATCATGACTACGTTCACTGCAGGACAAAGGTCTCTCCCATGTTCCGCAGGTTAACTCGGTCCTGTGCTTGATGCTGCCACTTTATACACGAAAACTTCGTAATGTCATCTGCTCACCTAACTTTCTGTTCCCCCTCAACCACTTGCATTCTTTTGGAACCCAGCATGTGATGACAAGCGGTTATCCAGCCTATGAGTTACCTAGCCGACACACGTCCATTTCTTTTCGATTTAAACTATGATAACCCCGGTTTGTTCCTTGACCCACTTTGCACTTTTCTCGTCTCTTAAGGTTACACCTATCATTTTCCTTTCCATTGCTCGCTGCGTCGCGCTCAATTTAAGCGGAACCCTCTTTGGTTTCTGCTCCTTAGGTAAAAAACCAGCGAGATGCAGCTGTTATTACCGTCCTCTTGAGCAATAGTGACAATCTACCTGTCATGATCTGAGAATGCTTACCGAATGTGCTCCACCCCATTCTTATTCTTCTAGTTACTTCAATCTCGTGGTTCGGCTACGTGGTTACTACCTGTCCTAAGATGAACTCTTTTACAAATTCAAGTGTACTGCTACCTATCTCAAAGCGCTGTTCTATTCCGAGATTGTTGTACATAACTTTCGTTTTCGGCAGATTAATTTTAAAACCTGTCTTTCTGCTCTCCTGGTCTAATTCATTGTTCATGAAGTGCAGTTCATCCTATGAGTTACTCAGTAATGCAGTGTCATTTGTGAAGCGCCGGTTATTAAGGTACTCTCCATTACCTACTATTCCTAACTTCCCCATTCTAGACCTCTGAAAACCTCCTGTAAGCACGTGGTATATAGAATTGGGTAAATAATATCGCACATAAGCGACAATTATATACATATTGAAAGAGCCATAGTGAAATTAGCAACACAAAATATACACAATACATTTTTAAAGAACGAGTAAAAACACAAGATGTCTCGTTCGAAATTAAGTATTGTATGCAAGTAATATCTCAAGTTCTTGTGAGTCTAATCTCAAAAAGCAGATTCTTCTACAGTTTGGCATGAGAAAATTCCAGTACTCTTTGACCGCACACATTCGAACATAAAGGAAGGTTAAGATTACAGATGTTTGCACGTCTTGCGTTTAATAACAGAAACGTGAAAATGTCACGAGGTATACAGAGACGTTTTTGCGCTTGTTATTTTATTTACTGAACAGGAAATTGTGTAGTGACTTACCCCCGTAAACGGCAGCATACGCTGTCTCTGAAACAGAGTATGAGAGGGATAATGCACCGGGTATGAAGTAAACACGTACAACTCGTTTTTGTAAACGGATTAGCAGAGTAAGGTGCATGGGCCATGAGTGCGTTTTTTGTAACCTACACGAACGACATATCACAATTTATTAACTGCCGCAGACATGGCAGAAGAATTGCAGCGGGGCCGCCAGATGGTGTTCAAGAAGTGGCAAACCCATTTCCTCGAAGTGCGGTTGTGAAAAAGAGCACAGATAGACAGGAAAATGACTGTGTAGTGTGAAGGGTGTTGCATGTTAGCGTTCAACTGCAGAAAATATACATAAATAGGATCTTTCAAAATGGAGCGACCACTCATTTTATTCAACGTAGAAGCTCTCTGCCTATAGCTGGTAACAAAGTCAAGTATATATAAGGCACTTCGCGTTGCAGACTGATAGGTTATTGGCCTATAGCCTAGGCGAGTGCGTAGGATGATCTTATACAAGTTCATCAGACCCTTTTTGTCACTATCCCCTCGTAATGCGTAGCACCACTTTAAGAACATTCATCGCTTTTGTGAAGTTACTTTCATGCATTGCTTTTACGCACTTGTGGCCAGGACCAGGTTGAGGCCACTGTAAAACAATTCGGATCCGAAATATCTTTTATGTGATTTGCTTATCTTCCTTTGTGCTGAAATCGATTACTTATATATCGGATTCGTAGCCTTTCCATTCATAATTGAATGTTTTTAAAAACTGTTTAACATCTATGATCGTTAAAAAGGACGTGGTATTCTTAGCTATCACTCTTGTTAGCTTGTAAGATCGCTCAAGGAATCGACAATCCCTCCACTGTGAGATGTGCAAAGAGCATGTATTTTAATTTGAGGCATTTGGAGCAATGTCGTTGTATACACTACGAATGTTGGGGACGCAAAACATTCGTGGCGCTCAGGCAGGTCGTTTTCGTTTAAACTCGATTACGTTCGCTTTCGCAAAGAAAAGGAAACACAAATATACAAAGCATAAAATATAAGCCAAAGGAACCGCTGAGAAGGCGAATGTTTTATCAAAGTAGACTACATTGGTGCATACATTCAAACATTAGAACTTTCAATCATACAGGCGCAGAGTTTTTCACGCTTCTTGATAACACTGTACGTAAACGCAAGTGACGAACAGTAGGAGCTGCTCACTACGAAAGCGAATAGTCAAGGTCCCAGGGCTGCGACCACTCGTGCATCCAGAGCGTGGCGATCCACTTTGATCCACGCAGCACGGGGCAGGAGCCGTGCGTGGTGCTGTGGTCGATCTGCCGAGCACTCGTCGGCGGGTCTTGCTTCAGGTTGAACCAGAAGAGCGCCGATCCGCGACGAGGCCTGATGGAGAGATCGGCCTTCGGAAAGGCGGTAGAACCACCCTGCTTCACGTCACTCAGGTACACCAGAAGTGTGGCCAGCCGTTCACCCTGTTCTTGCGCTTTGTCTAACGGATCAATGTGCTCGCTGTAGTGTCCACCGGCGGCGTAGTTGAGGACCTGTAGTTTCTCGGCGGATTCCATAGTAAGGCCGGTGAGCACAGCAGCACGCTCGTAAATGCGACGCGCGCTTCCAACGTTTTCGAGCCAGGTGAGGGCCGCTGTTCTGGTATCCGGCTGGTTGTCGCTCCCATTCCCTTCGTTCACCAAGGCGGGTTCCAGCTCGGTAGCTTCCCGACGCAGAGCTGCGCATTCGTCGGGGCTCAAGAAGTCGTGCACGAGCCAAAGTCGGGGCTCTGAGAGGGACAGCTCTTCCACCGCCAAGGGCGACAGAGTAGCTGCGCCGTGCTTTCCGGACGAGAGCCAACAACGCAAACGACCATTGGGTCTAGCGTCGGAGTCGCGACTGTCACGACACAGCGTGCCGAAACGTGTATCGCTGGGAAACCTGTAGCGTGTATTTCCCAGAAGGGCATCTCGGTAAGGCCACATTGCGGGAGTCTCCGGCGGCTGACGTACGACGGCCTGCCAGGATGTGGAATTCGCCTTCGGCACCGAATATTGCATCTCTGGAAGGTGGTAATAGAAGAAATCGGTGTAGCGTTGGTCCTCTCCAAGTTTGACCCAAGCAGAGGCCGCTGAACGTTCGCTCCGGGAGCAGTGGACGCCCAGCGACAGGGCGTCGCCCGGCGATAACAGATTGCGAAGGATCGGAGAGCACAGTGTCGTGAGGGCGTCCGCAGCCGTCAGGCCGTATGCGTTCTGGAGTCTGCACACATTGGCTGCTGCGCCGTCTACGTCGTCTTCTGTGGGCCATGCAAGAAGACGATCATTCTCGACTAGCGGACGGGGGCAGCGAACGATTCGAAGAACGTCAGCTGTGAAGTGGAGTACCGAGAGTCTTAAGAAGTTGAGCAGTACCAGTTCGCTAGAGCGAGTTCTCGATGTAAATGACGGTTCATCGCGGAGATCGAGGTGCTCTGGAGGAGAGATGAGTGCGACGCGTCGCCATGTGTTGCCACAAAGCTCCATGTGACGCTGCAGAGCTGCGACGAGAGCCTTCTCCGTCCGAAGTAAAACCGTCAATCCCGGCATGGATCGAAAATATTCGCTGCACTGGCATAAATTTACGGCGGTCGCCCCCAAGAGGACCAATGACAGCCACATCTTCTTCTTTGATTCTATTTGTTGCGCTTGCTTGTGTAGGCCGTTCTTGACGGTGCAGCTATAGAACCACTGCATGTTACTGGCTATGACTGAGGAAATACATAGAAAAAAAAAGCCTCGAGAAAAAACATCTGGAAAAGAGAGATCAAGAATAAAATGAAATTTTGTGAACAAGTTTAATAAAAGCGTTAGAGAGCTTTTTACACAAAGTAGCCAAATAAAAGTGCGCACATTGAGCGTTATGGCAAAGTTTTAAGTGTTTTCATTTTAAAGTTTATGGACATGACATGAAATGGCAAGAATTGTATTCAATAGTCCTGAGGAAAATTACGAAGGGAGCGCTAGGGCTCCGAGTTCTGATAGCTATACTTCCACATAGAGAAGACCATGTGAGTGCGTGAGGCGCATGTTCTGCTTGGTAGCCTTCAACTATGACTCAAACCCACTGGGGAGGGAAGAGGGGGTTCTACTACTCTCACGTCATCATTGCATGATTACATCAATTAAAGATATAGAGAAAACGAAGTTTCGCTTCAAAAGCAAAAGAAAATTCCTTGTGGGAAGAAGTGAAGCTAGGAAACCACACCTTTAGCTTGTGGCTGGGGATAACTGAAGAAAATGATAACATAAAGAAATGTTGTGACTGCAGCGAGGGATGCGAGCAGTGTGCTGTCAATCACTTGAACGCAAGCGTATCGGTGAGGACACACGCACAAAAGTATGAACCATCTGCCACTCGTTTGTGACGATATGGATCGCACGACCCTAGATGACTTTGCCTGGAAGGCCAAGCCAAGTACATAGTGAATCCAAAATCCATGCACCGCTCTCCCCACTCAATCTTTCCTCCACACGCCTTAGACGCGGCGGAGTCAGCCAGCGTGTACCCTTTACACCTGGGCAACCATTCTTGGCAACCGATGCACGCTTATTCACGCGCGTAGAGCAAACGTCGCGTGGGACGATGCTGTTCAATTGGAGTTTCTGCGGGACATACACCTGGACCTTCCCTCTGATAGACATCGCAATCAGCGGGACAGTAATGATGATGACGATAATGGCCTATATGTATGTTCACACCTACTTTGGGAGACTAGCCAAGAAAGAAATAATTTATAGAATAAAATTATCACATGTAAATTTCATGACTAATCAATTAAAATATAGGTTGAATAAATTAAACATGCTAATTTAGAGACGAAGTCAAGACAACCCTGATTCACTGAGAAATTTTTCTACCGCGGAATAGGGTCGAAGAGAGTAGACTGGAGTAGAGTGCAGTGGCACACACTTATGCTCTGTTTCCCGAGAGAAACAGAGATCCCGGTGACAATCGCGAGCTCACTTCGTCTAATTCGTGATTGCGGAGATCGCGCGACTATAAGAAAAACAAATCTACATTCACCACCTTAGGCTGCGCTAATTGTGCTCTCATCCAGTGGTGTCGTAGTTTTAAATTGCGTAGATTTTGGTGTTGTTCTAAATCCTGCACTTACTGCCGCTCCGCTAGCGGGAAACCTGAGGTACTGCATTTCACGCGCAACATAGCGAGCCTCTTGACAATCGCGCGCTAGTCGAGGCGGTGGCGCCCTCTCTCGCCGGATATTTCAGAAGTGTTTGACGTGATTTGAGCTAAATCAGGGCAATTCAGTTTTGATTATTTTTGAAGTTTACAATATTTCTGACCTTGCTAATTTATTTTGCACTGGTTTTGAGCAATCTTAGCCTTGCTTTAGGCCTGCGTTGAACTCTGTATGACTATGCGACGTCCGCGTGTAAGTCGGCGTCCTGACTCATGAGTCGACTCCCTCAGACTGAGATCGAGCCGTGAGTCAGAGTGAGTATGGGTGAGAAATAATGTGGCGAGTTTGGGTTCGAAAGAGTCCGGTTGAAGACATTTTACGTGAGTTTGAGTCCGGCTTAGGAAAGAAATTGGCAACTCTGACTCCGTGGAAGCCCTAAGCGTGAAATACAGGACATAAGTGAGTCTGATTGAGTTCCGCAAGTTTTGCCGACCTATGGACGGCAGAGTGGAAGGACAAGCCGGTCCCCTATAAAGTGCTACACACTAATGCGCCGACTGCTCGGCTAAGGCTGCATCACCACAGCTTGAAGGCGCCGTTTTGTAGCGTTAAGGGGCAATCTATGAGATAGGTGCTACGCAGTCTGACCCATTGGTATTCCACGGGCAAGAGTATGACAGAGCGCGAGCGAGGAGGACAGGACAGGCGCAGGAGAGGCGTGCAGAAAAAAAAATATATATTTAATGGAGTGTCCGCGGCGTGGTGCGCAGCTGTGATATTCGCAAAATAAGTGATCACGCCCTTCTGTACAAATTAGAGAGCTTAATTTTTTTTGGAGTTCGTGTACTGGCCCTTGAATCTGTTAACACGCAAAAAAAAACATCTTTTTGCACCCGAGTATACAGCGCTTATACTGACAACAGCGCAACAAAGGACAAGGAACAGAAGAACACAGATGAGCACTGAACATACAACTGAAGTTTGTTTCCGAAGCATGAGGGAATATAATGATAACGACACATGAACGAAAAAAAAAGATTGCAAATCAATATTTGAAAAGACCAAATACAGGAATCGCCCTACGTAACTTACGGTGGTCATGCGTGCGGGACAAATAGTGTACTTCTCTTTCAGTCAAAGCGTTGGACGGGATGGATGCTCACGCAGGCATTGCCAGGTCTACAAATTTCTGCTGCCTCAATTATCTCAAGCGTCAGTTCGGAGCTAGATCGCCCCACCACTCAGCGCATTTCGGATAGGGGTTTGCATTCAGGAATTCCACACGTGCTGCAATGAAAAGCTAATTGCCCTCTGTTTATTTGGCGAATATTGTTGCTGCATTGGCGCAACCGGTCATACCCGCATCGGCCAGTTTGACCAAAATACTGCTAACCGCATGTCATCGGGATGCCGTAACCACACCCTCTACACATTCTGCTTAGTGGTTTTTGTGCTTCACCAGTTCACACGGCTCCTTCTGTTTTAGCGATGTGGTTTTCACGGCAATACGGGACAGCTTCTGAGGGGCAGAGAATACCACGCAAACCTCTATGCGTAGGCGATAGTCTTTCGTGGGATACTTGAACGCCGAAATTTTAGTCTATCCGTCTACGACAACAAAACAGTTAGCCACCCGACCAAACTTTTAAGCGCTTGCTGAACGTCCAGCGATACTGAAATAGTGGCTGCGTTCATACTTGTGAATATATTCGATTGAAAAGCAAATATTGCGCTGTTTTGAGGCACAACATCAATTCGTGAATAGTAGGTGGCGCGTTCCTTTGCAGAAAAATACATAGCTACGTAATTCTAAAAACCCCAGTGTTTCTTGGGTTGCGCTGAAAGTGCGACGATATGCACGGAATAAGTTCGGCAAAAGTCTTTCGAGGATATTTGCAGCGAAGCACGTGGGCACGCTTGCAATAATGTTCGCGTGGTTAAAGTGGTACGTATTTAACAACACGCTGGAGTTAAGCAGGGACAGGGCACCGTATGCGGATTTGGTAACTCAGAAAACTGAAGTTAAGGATCTCTTGTCCCACAACAGAAACAGTGGGACAAGTGAAGCTTGGCGTATGCTTAGTTGATTCACTTTTTACCACGGTAGCGTTAAAAAGCTCGTTTAGCAGAAATTCCGGTGTTGGTGTCGGTGTTGTTGGTTGTGAGTGATTTATCTCGTCCATGACCAAAAAATTGAGGAAGATAAATAATAAAAATTTCGGGGTATACGATTGGGTATCAAGCCGAGGCCATCTGCGTGGCAGGCAAGTGTTCTACCATTGACCCCCGCGATTAGTTGAAACTGCTGCGATGAAAATAAACCGTATATGATTGACATATATTCCAAGGAGTCTCCTCAACACATCTTATATTGCGTGGTAGAAGCATCAAAAGATGTGCATTGAGCAACAAGTGGGTGTTGGTAAAGGCCCACTCATTGCAAAGAATTCGGACATCATTCATGCTCAACACCATAACTATCAACAAAGTGAACATCTGTGTAGATTCACGTGTTGCCCGACGGACACGCAGCGGACCCTTCACTGATTTGCAAAAATAATTATGGCGTAATGGGCACGCAACTGTGCTTGCAGTAAGCAACCAATGATACTTTGGAATGGGCAATGTTATGCGCACAATTGTTGGTTTCCTTTCGGTGCGGTTGAAGCTTGCCACGAGAGCTTAAACAGGCTAGCAGTTCAGAAATTGATGCGCACGAGGTATGACCATGCTAGCGCGATCTAACTTTCATGGTTAAGCTCAAGCATCGTCCTATTTTTTAATGCGCAGTGCGTCCTCCCAACTTTTGCCTTACTCTATGGCTGGATAGACATTCAGCTGAGTGCGTAGCCACGCAACGATTCAGTTGCCAAAATCAACAACGAAGGTCACGCGTTCATGTTCAGTCAACAATGAATTGTTGAAACATGAAATGTGTCACGACAGTCGTACATTTATTACTATGAACAAGTATTCAGACCGTTTTGCTACAGATTTGTCCACCACATTCTGCACGATCACCGATTCTCAGAAGAACACGCCCCGGTAGCCACCTCTAAGCGACGAAAAGGCTGTCGTTTGGTGCATCAGACCCTGGAAGAAGCCATCTTCACTGCTCTGCTCCAATTGGTCTTCACTCGTGAGTGGCTTTCGGTGTGACAGACCCTTGAAGAAGTCGTTATTCTCACCGTTTTCCTGATGCTGGTGATTATTTGTGGGCGGCTTTTGGTATGACAGACCCTGTAAGAAGTCGTTATCACTGATCTCCTTGGTGTGGTCCTCGTTGGTAGGTGGCTTTGGTCTGACAGACCTTGGAGGAAGTCTTTCTCACTGTACTGCTGGGGCTCGTATTCGTTGGTGGATGGCTTTTCGTTAGACATACGTTGGAAGAAGTCGTTGTTCTCTGTTCTGCCTGTGCTGGCCTTCGTTGGTGGGTGGATTTTGGTCTGACAGACCCCGAAAGAAGTAATTTTCACTGTTCCGCTGGGGATTTTCTTCGTTGGTGGGTGGCTTTTAGTGTGGCAGACCCTAGAAGAAGTCTTTCTCACTGTTCGGCTGGGGTTGGCCTTCATGAGTGGGCGGCTTTTGGTCTGACAGACCCTGGAAGAAGTCAATGTTCTCACTGTTCTGTTCGGCTGGTCTTCGTTGGTAGGCGCTTTTTGGTGTGACAGACCTTAGAAAAAGTCGTCGTTCTCACTGTTCTGCGGGAGCTGTTCTTCGTTGGTGGCTGGCTTTTGGTGTGACAGACGTTGGGAGAATTCCTCGCTCTCACTGCTCTGCTGGGGCTGGTCTTCGTCAGTGGGTGGATTTTGGTGTGACAGACCTTGGGAGAAGTCCTCGTTCTCGCTGTTCTGCTGGGGTTGGTCTTCATTGGTGGGCTGCTTTTGGTCGGACAGACACTGAAAGAAGTCATTGTTCTCAATGGTGTGCTGTGGCTGGTCTTCGTTGGTGGGGCGGCTTTTGGTGTGACATACTTTGGGAGAAGTCCTCGTTCTCACTGTTCTGCTGGGGCTGGTCTCCCTTGGTGGGTGGCTTTTGGTGTGACATACCCGGGAAAAAGTCGTCGTTCTGACTGTTTTGCTGGAGCTGGTCTTCGTTGGCAGGCTGCTTTTGGTCAGACACACACTGAAAGAAGTCGTTCTTAATGTTCTGCTGTGGCTGGTCTTCGTTGGTGGGCGGCTTTTGGTGTGACAGAGCATGGGAAAATTCCTCGCTCTCACTGCTCTGCTGGGGCTGGTCTTTGTTGGTGGGTGGCTTTTGGTGTGAAAGACCCGGGAAAAAGTCCTTGTTTTGATGGTTCGGCTGGAGCTGTTCTTCGTTGTTGCGTGGCTTTTGGTGCGACATACCTTGGGAGAAGTCCTCATTCTCACTGTTCTGCTGGGGCTGGTCTTTGTCGGTGGGATGCTTTTGGTGTGACAGACCTTGGGAGAAGTCTTCGCTCTCACTGTTTTGCTGAGGCTGGTCTTCGTTGGTGGGTAGCTTTTGGTGTGACAGACCTTGGGAGAAGTCCTCGTTCTCACTGTTATGCTGGGGCTGGTCTTTGTTCGTATGATGCTTTTGGTTCGACAGACCTCGGGAGAAGTCCTCGTTCTCACTGTTCTGCTGTAGCTATTCTTCGTGGTGGACGGCTTTTGGTGAGACAGACCGTGGGTGAAGTCCTCGCTCTCACTGTTCTGCTGGGCATGGTTTTCGTTGGTGGGTGGCTTTTGGTGTCACAGACATTGGGAGAAGTCCTCGTTCTCACTGTTGTGCTGGGGCTCGTCTTTGTTGGTGGAGGGCTTTTGGTCTTACAGACCCCGGAAGAGGTCGTTCTCAATGCTTTGGTGGGGCGGGTCTTCGTTGGTGGGCTGCTTTTGGTCGGAGAGACACTGAAAGAAGTCGTTGTTCTCAATGTTCTGCTGTAGCTGGTCTTCGTTGGTGGGTGCCTTTTGGTGGGACAGACTCTGGGAGAAGTCATCATTCTCACTGTTCTGCTGGAGCTGTTCTTTGTTGGTGGGCGGCTTTTCGTGTGACAGACCCTGATAAGCTGTGATAACCTTCGAGCTTAGCCCCTCTGTGAATGCAGTTACAGCGTTGTAGATGTGCCCTTTAGTGCTGAGATTTTTCGCAAGGGTATGAAGAAAAAGCTGAGAAGCATCTCGAGAATATGAGAGTCAGTATGACGCGTCAGTTTCAGATGTGTTCATATATTGAATGTAAGGGCAATATGAGACGAAGACGGTCAAGAGGAACGAACATCTCTGTCTAAAAACTGAATGCTTCATTGAGAAAGGAATTTATATATAGATACTCATACTTCAACTTTATACCACTACTATATATTAGAGAAGCATGATAAAACTGTCAGACAAATATCATTCCGCCTCATCAAAGTGTTGAGGTGGTTATGATATATTATTTCAGTACGAGAACTCACAGACGAGGAGTTAGCTCACGACGCACTGTTTTTTTAGACTATTGCTGCTCGAAATATTTGGCGTGGAGAGGGCTAGAGCGTTGTTCTTGATTTTGACCGTACTCTTAAAATTTTTATTTAAGTTCCTTACAGGCCTCTTCGGCATTGTGTAAGAGGGCTATTTCAAACATCAATGGGGAAAAAATCACAGCATATCCACAGAGCACGATGTAAGCACGTTGTAAGCACGATGTAAGCAGCACGATGTGCCACAGAGTGAATGATGATGAGCGGGGCGAAGCGTCCGCCAGCCCTTCCGTGTTTCCGTCCGTTCGCGTGACCATCCGTGCGTCAATCCATGCGTCCGTCCGTCTGTCCGTGCGTCCGTCGTGAGTCCGTCCATCCGTCTGTCCGTCCGTTCATGCGTTCATCCGCGCGTCTGTTTATGCGTCCATCCAGTGAACACTTCAAGTACCGCCATCTCCCATCTCGCAACCCCTGTGGCACATACCCGCTTTAGAGCAAGTATGTGCCACCGGTGGCTACGTACAAACATACACACATACATACATACGTACACACATACATACATACGGAGGAGCGACAGACTCACGCCATAAGGAGCTTCACCCCTAAAATAGAAAGGTATCAAACATAACAAGAAAACCGCACAGAAAAAATAAAAAAATGAACACTTCAGCATAAAACGTACATAGTGCAAAAGAAATACTGCATAAATGCATTGCGTATATATATATATATATATATATATATATATATATATATATATATATATATAGTACTTTTTATTGGACAATGCTGAGTGAAAATGTGCAAATAGTTGGCGGTGGAATGTATCAGGGTAGGAAACGAAGCTGTGTTGTCTGGTGGATTATTTCTATATTAAGATGGCGCATGGGAGTGCTGATGAGTGGACTATTAATGTGTGACATTAAAGCGTGTAAAACACAAATTATTGTGCAGTCTTCTAGATGTTCGGCATGGGACATCGAGACGAAGTGAACATGACCAGGGGACATACTTGTGGAATAATGCTAGTAGAACTATGGCACAGCACAATGCCAATGATTGTAGGCAAAGATTGGTTTCAAATAATGTGACACTGCTACAGTAACTATAGTTCCGTGATGTGAACCATGCTGCCATATTTTGAATGAATTATGCATTGACCATGATAATATGATATAGAGACCCTGTGAAGGATGCGAACTAGAGTTGTGGAGGAACAATGGTTAGGTAAGCTAGCTTACGAATATAAAAGGGTGAGTTTCAGAGGTTGCGTCGTTTGTAATCCAAGGATTTGAAAGCATTTAAGCATACCGATGAAGTATGAAAGGACCATGACAGATCTGAAAAGGGTGAACACCACGGTATTTGTAATGAGACACGTGTGATATTCAACTTGAATGCGGTATGTATAGTCAGAATTGTTATGTTTACGGCTGAATGTTATTACCTTTAGTAGAGTACCAACTGCTCTAAATCGAGCGTCAACCTTTCGATTCCGGGACGGCTTTAAGCTCTCCCATAGTAGAGTACCCTGTACTCTAAATTGTTACCCACTTTTTCTACCCCCTTCCTTAACTTACATTTTGATGTGTTAAGGGTCATTAGCAGTGTATTGCACTACTCGTTAATAAGATATGAGATCACATTGAAGTGCGAAGCGGTCAGAAGTAGATATAGTGGGGTGGTATAGAATACATTTATCCGTGAAGATTCCCATGCTTGAAGAAATTTTATTGGGTAAATTATTCATATAAATGAGAAATAATAATGAACCCAGTACGCTGCCCTGCAGTACGCCTGAGGTAACTTGGGAAATATTAGAAAAGAGATTTTTAACAAGTATGAATTGTTGGCGGTCGCAAAAAAGTATGGTGTCAGTGATAAAGTCAACAAGTCTAAACAAAGTGCTGATAATTAAAAAATCAAGTGGCAATGAGCTACGCGGTGAAAGCCCTTGGCGAAATCCAGGAATGCGCAGTCAGTTATTATTGGTGTTAAAACGCAATTCAGTCGTCAGCTCTGATAGCTTGTTTCGCAGGAGTGATTCTTCTGAACAGTTGTTAATTATGGTAAAAAACTTATTGTGCTATAGATGACCGTAAATATGAGATGCAATTATGTGCTTTATAGCATTTTGGAACATATACGCATGAGACATATCAGACGATAGTTTTGCACTGTGCCTGTGCTCCCACTTTTAAATATCAGTACGACTTTCGCTATTCTCCAGTCAGTATTCTATTAGTTAGAGACTGCTGAAATTTGTAGCACGAAAATTGACTAGACACGGTAATGGTATTTTGTAATATTTTACAATTTATTCCAATTATACCTAACGAATTAGTTACTTTTAAGTTATTAATGAGACTTGCTATGCATCCTTCAAATATATCCATGGGTGTCGTTTTATTAAATTTATGATTTACGGAAGTAAACACAGATGAGAAATGGGTGTCAAGTATTTCAGTGCACTGATTGTCCACTATACGATTATTGTTACAATGTAAATAAAATGAACTATTGTCACGATCAGGGCACATACGCTTCCATACCTTCTTAGGATAAGTTTTTATGAGTACCGAGGGTTCATGCTCAAAATATTTTAGGGGCGAAGCTCCTTATGGCGTGGCTTGTGCGTCCCTCGTAGTACGTAACCACCAGTGGCACATACCTGAAATAGGTATAACATTTGACCTCCAAGGGGGTGCCGGTGATAGATTTCTTCTGTGCGTTGTTTAACAATAAAAATAGTGCTCAATGTACATGCCAATGGCTCCTAATGGAGATTGAGAGACAGGAGCATTCGGCTTTTAGTCAACGTGCACGCTGCGATCCCCATTAGCAGCCATTGGCATGTACATTGAGCACTATCGGACAAGAAAGGGTTGCTACATTATACTCGCTGGGTGTAACCTCCTCAGTTTGAGAAAGGTTTAGCGAGCGTTGAGCCGCAGGGCCATGAATACAATGAACTAGTATATACCATGAATGAATTCGAGGTGGTTAAAGGGGGGAAGCAGATACGAAGCGCAAGCCGTAAGAAATTATAAGCTGAATCCTCCTGTCTCTCATTTCACATTAGCAGCCACTGGCATGTACATTGAGCACTATCTGACAGGAAAAGGTTGTTACGTTATACTCGCTGGGCGTAACCTCCTTAGTTTTAGAAAGGTTTAGCGAGCATTGGGCCGCAGTGCCATGAATATAGTGAACTAAGTATATACCATGAACTCAAGGTGGTTGAAGGTGGGAAGTAGACCCGAAGCGCAAGCCGTAAGAAAGTGTGCGTGTGCCACCTCTCGTTTAGTCCTTGGAATGTCCACTGAATGGGGTTGCTTGTATATGAGGAATATATGATAAAAAGATGCGAGATGGTGGGACTTGGAGTGTTGAATAGATGGACGAACAGACACACAGACAGATACATGGATGGACGCATGAACGGACGCAGGGGCGGATGCATGAATGAACGCAGGGACGGGTACACGAACAGACGCATGGACGGTCACACAGACGGACGCATGGACGGACGAATGCTTCGTCCCACTCTCCATCATTCACTCCGTGGATATGCTGCCATTTTTTTCGCAACAAATAAAGTGGTCCAGTCGGTAAAAAAAACTTGGTATTTATCTCATGCAGGATGGGTGCCCGCACACTTCGCAGTCTGATATTAATGCTCTTTAGGGGCAAAGATACTTATGGCGTCACCCGTTCGTCTCCTGTTATCGTTTGTGACCACCGGTGGTACATACCCGAGAGAGCGTGTATGTGCCACAGGGGATAGACTTTTTAGGGGTGAAGCTCCTTAAGCCGAGGGGCATGCGTCCTCGATGTTTGTAGTAGGTAGCTACCTCTGGTTTAGTTCTTGAAATATCCGCTAGCTTGCGGTACTTGTCTATAATCAATTTATTGTAACGGAGAGTATTTATTTAAGTGAACGCCGGGTGGACTAACACTGCACACAGTATGCAAGGGTGCAGGACAAGAGGGCCGTTCAGACACAGCCCCACAAAAACATCTTCGTCTTCATATCATCTGCGTCGTCTCTGCACCCGTGCGTGAGGTACCTTTCTATACCCGTGACATTACCCCGGGTGGAAAAGCACCGTCCCGGTGCCTGCTGTTATTAGACGGATGGGTCACTGTGATAGGGCTTTAGGCGAGACACATGCACAATGTCACTTCTTGTAGTAACAGTGGGGTTCGCAGTAGGAGAAATTCATAGGTGACAAGTGTGACATGGCGCAGAACTCGGTAAAACCCAACGTATTGCGATAAAAGTTTCTCGCACAGGCCGACACGACGGAATGGCAGTCGCAGTAGCACGAGACATCCCTATGTCGGCTGTCGTAGAGCGACTTTTGTGCTCTCTGGGACGATAAGAACCTGGCGTGGGCTACTGCACGTGCGATCAGAGCACCGGACATGGCATCTTGTGCGTACGAAGTGGTGAACGGAAGGTCATGCGCAAGCAGTGTATCGAAAGATAGTAAGGGATCACGGCCAAAGAGAAGATAAAATGGTGAGTAGCCGGCAGTTTCATGACGGGACGAGTTGTAGGCGAAGGTTACGAACGGAAGGGCAGTATCCCAATCGGTGTGGTCGTCAGAAACATACATAGCAAGCATGTCCATTAGTGTGCGGTTGAGGAGCTCAGTAAGTCCGTTGGTCTGATGATGGTAAGAAGTCGTTAAGTTGTGCCGCGTGCACAGGATCTAAGGAGGTCGTCAACCACACGAGACAGGAAGCAGCGGCGACGGTCCGTGAGTAGGTGAGATGGAGCGCCATGCTGAAGGATGATGTCATAGAATAGGAAATCTGTGACGTCCGTTGCGCAGCTGGTCGGTAGCGCTCGAGTAATTGCATACAGAGTGGCATAATCCGTAGCTACTCCTATCCATTTGTTTCTCGTTGATGATGTTGGGAAGGGACCTAACAAATCCAAACCCACACGATGAAATGGCTCGGCTGGGACTTCAATAGGTTGAAGGTGACCGGCAGGGAGAGACGTATACGCTTCTTCTGACGGTGGCACAGGTCACACGCTGCAACATAGCGGCGAACGGAACGATAAAGGCCCTTCCAGAATACCCGTCGGCGGATGCGATCATAGGTTCTGGAGACACCTAACTGTCCGGCAGTTGGGGTGTTGTGAACTTCTTGCAAGATGTCCTTGCGCAGATGACGTGAGATGACGAGCAAAAGTTCCGCGCCATCGGGCTTTAAGTTGTGGCGGTACAAAACGTTGTCTTGAAGAAAAAATAGGCTCAGTGAAGGGTCTTTATGGCCGGATTGATGACGGTCAGTCATCGATAGCAGCGATGGATCTCGACGTTGTTCGTCGGCTATTTGCAGAAAATCTGTATAGGCTAGGATGTTGGCATCAGCTTCTAACTCAGAGGAGTCAGGTGGATGAACAGGGTGTCGAGATAAGCAGTCGGCATCGCTGTGAAGCTCGCCAGACTTATACACAACAGAGAACGTGTACTCCTGCAATCGCAATGCCCATCGCCCGAGTCTTCCTGTGGGATCCTTAAGGGTTGACAGCCAGCAGAGCACATGGTGATCTGTGATGACTGCGAACGTGCGTCCATATAGGTACGGACGAAATTTAGCGATAGCCCAGATGAGAGCCAGGCACTCTCGCTCAGTAATTGAATAGTTCCTTTCTGACTGAGAATGTAGGCTGGCGTACGCCATGACACGGTTTGTGCCGTTCTGCATTTGTGCGAGTATTTCCCCTATACCATGGCCACTTGCGTCGGTGCGTAGCTCCGTTCGAGCGGCTGGGTCAAAATGAGCCAACACAGGTGGAGATGTGAGCGCAGAAATCAATGACGCGAAGGAATGTTCTTGGCCTTCACGCCAGGAAAAAGCCACGTTCTTTTTGAGGAGATCCGTGAGGGGCCGAACAATTTCCGCGAAGTTGCTGACAAAGCGGCGGAAATACGAACAGAGTCCCAAAAAGCTGCGGACTTCTTGCGTGGAACGTGGGACTGGAAACTCGCGCACTGCGCGGACTTTATCAGGGTCGGGTCGAACACCAGCAGCGTCAACAAGGTGGCCAAGTAGCTTTATCTGAAGGTGCCCAACGGTGCACTTAGACGCGTTAAACTGGAGGCCAGCTCAGCGAAAAACGTCAAGGATGGCCGACAGACGTGGAAGATGGCTTTTGAAGGTTGGCGAGAAAACGATGACATCGTCTAGATAGCACAGGCACGTCGACCATTTAAAACCGCGAAGGAGAGATTCCATAATGCGTTCAAAAGTTGCTGGCGCATTGCACAACCCAAAAGGCATGAGTTTAAAATGATAAAGCTCGTCGGGTGTTATGAATGCCATCTTCTCGCGGTCGCCGTCATCGACTGAAATTTGCCAATATCCAGATAGTAGGTCCAGGGAAGAGAAACACTTAGCACCATGAAGGCAGTCAAGCACATTATCAATTCGAGGTAGAGGATAGACATCTTTCTTGGTTATTCGATTGAGATGACGATAGTCGACGCATAACCGCCAGGTGTTGTCCTTCTTTTTAACGAGCACAACAGGGGAAGCCCAAGGACTGGTTGAAGGCTCTATGACGTCTTTGTCGAACATTTTCTCTACCTCCTTTTGGAATATTTGGCGCTCTGAATAAGACACACGGTAAGGACGCTTATGAAGGGGACTTGCGTCGCCAGTGTCGATACGGTGAGCTACGACGCTCGTGTGGCCTAAGGAACGGTCGTCGATATATAAAATGTCGAGGTAATAAAATAGAAGACCACGGAGCGCTTCAACTTGGGACGGCGACAGGTCGTTTGATATCATTTTGTCTAGGAAATCTCTATTTTGTGCGGCTGCGACATGTTCGGCTACGGTCTTGATGTCTCGAGTGAGAGATCAAATTGTACATTGCTCCAGAGTGGAGAGTTCTGCTAAGGCAATACCTTGAGGAATGACCTGGGTCGACCCGGAGAAGTTAAGGACAGGGAGAAGTGTCTTGTTGTCGCTAATCTTCACTATATTATGAGGAAGTATGATGTTCCGGGAAAGAGTCAGGTCAATGAGTGGGGCTGCCAAGTAGTCGCCATCAGGAACAGGTGGGAATGGCTCCATAGAAATGTACACAGCTGCCTGAGGCGGTAATCGTAGATACTCCACGGACCATAGCCGTGTGCTAGATGCAGGAGGGACATCAGAGTACAAAGGAAACTCTTGCTGTAAATTGCCGGTTGAAAAATCAATGAGGGCTGAATGCGCGGTCAAGAAGTCGATGCCGAGAATCACGTCCTGTGGGCAAGCGTCTAGAACAGCGAAGAGGACTGAAGTGTGAAGGCCGGCAACAGTGACGCGGGCAGTACACATACCAAGAACTGATGTTC